>CM065591.1:269461398-269913898 GCA_033119425.1 Bufotes viridis
TGCAGACGCGTGTTGTATGAACGTTTGTAATGTCGGTCTCACGGTCTCTGGTTACAGGAGGACATTTGCTGCCAGGTGGTCATTTCTGTGTCCACGTGAATGACAAAGGCGGGGTTGTCATCAGAGTCTGGGCACCTTTGTACTGGGAAATGATTGAGAATGAACGCTTGTTCTGGTGATGGTAACCCCCTGGGCTGCATGGCCAAGCCGTGGTGGTATTAGAGCCAGTTCACACTGAGGTTTTTGGCGCTGATTTTGGAGCGTTTCTGCCTCAAAATCTGCCCCAAAACTGCCTCCTTTTCATTTCAATGGGAGACAATATTTGCTTTTGTTTCCACATAGAAAAAAATAAGCAACTTGACCTATTTTGCGGCAGAATCCGCCCCAGTCATCTCCAGCATTATATAGTACGTTTTCAGAAGCTACCTTACAATAGTGTGTATAGCCAACTTTAAAGTGAATCTGTCCCCTCCCTCCAAGCCCTATTAGAGGCAGTATTTTATGATCCGCAAAAAAAAAAAATGGATGGCGTCTGTGTTGCATCCATTTTTGTTTTTTTGCGGATCCATTGTAAGGGCTCATGCCCACAACCGTATGTATTTTGTGATCCGCAAAGAATACGGATGATGTCCGTGTGCAATGGAACAGCTGGCCTAATAGAACAGTCCTATCCTTGTTCGTAATGCGGACAATAAGAGGACATGTTTTACTTTTGGCGGAACGGACATACAGAAACAGAATGCACAGAGTAACTTCCGAATGGACACGGAAAGAAAATACTTTGTGTGCATGAGCCCTACCAATGCCTGAATAGGACATGTTCTGTTTTTTTATTTGTGCAGAATGGAATGCACATGGAGTCATCTCCGTTTTATTTTCATGCCCCATTGAAATGAATGGTTCCGTATATGAACCTGTTTAAAAAAAAAACGGAACGGAAATGGAAGAAAAATACGTTTGTGTGCATGAGCCCTTACATCGATAGTACTGCTGCAGGTGAATCCTGATCACTAATTTAAATGTGCATACGTAAGGCCCCTTTCACATCTGCGCTTTTCCTTTCAGGTTTTGAGTTCTGCACAAGGTCTCAAAACCGGAGGAAAACTCTTCAGTTGGTCTCCATTCATTGTGAATGGGGACCAAACCGAAACAGAGTGCATCAGAATGCGTTTCGTTCGGTGACCGGAAACAAAACAGCTGCAAACTGCGGTTTTTTGTCTGGTTTACAAAACGGAACAAGCCGGATCCAGCACTAAAAACAATCAGGAAGAATTCAGTCACTTTCCATTTTAATACAATCGCAATGAATAGCTCACCACAGGCACGTGTGGGAACACTGGCTTCGCACTGGAGGCATCAGGACCTGACGCTCCCAGTATGATCATGTATTGTGTGATATCAAGACGCTGGGGGGTTCTGCTGCCTCCAGTGCGAGTTTGTGGAGAGGTGTAAGCATTTTTTGGAACATGCTGCGAGTTTCCTGAACGCAGAAATGATGCGTGAAAAATGACACCCATTTACACAGACCCATTGAAATGAATGGGTCAGGATTCAGTCCAGATACTAAGCATTCACTACACGCATTGCATCCGGACAGAAAAGGCGCCTAAGGGCTCTTTCACACTAGCGTTGTTTCTTTCCGTCCTAGAATTCTGTCCTCGGGGCTTTAGGACGGAAAGATACTGATCAGGATTATCCCAATGCATCCTGAATGGAGAGAAATCCGTTCAGGATGCATCAGGATGTCTTCCGTTCAGTATGTCAACGTTTTTTGGACGTTGACAAAACCGTAGCATGCTGCGGATTTGTCTCCGTCCAAAAAGCCGGAAGACATGCCGTAACGCCGGATCCGGAATTAATGCCCATTGAAGAGCATTATTCCGGATCCGGCATTAAGCTAAACGTCGATTCGGCGCATTGCCGGATCCGACGTTTAGCGCTGCGCATGCGCAGCAGCCGTTCCGATCGGGGCCCCAGTGTAAGCTGGGGCTTCGATCGGTTACCATGGCAGCCAGGACGCTACTAGAGTCCTGGCTGCCATGGTAAGTACAACCCAGCAGTGTCGCTGCCGGGCGCTCCATTATGACATCACAGGTTCCGGCGGCGCATTGATCTATGCGCCACCCGGACCTGTGATGTCATTAACCGCTACAGGACCGCCTAACGCAGGGATGCGTCCTGCGGGCGGTCCTGTAGCTCTGAGACGACGCATCGGCGCATCATCTCGCGAGAGCCGTGACTTCCTGTGCGTAAAAATGCCCTCCTAAAAGGTACTCATTGGAATTTGGGCCCCTTTGCGCATCTTGGCTGCAAAAAAGTGTCACTCATGTAGTATCGCCGTACTCAGGAGAAGTAGGGCAATGTGTTTTGGGGTGTATTTTTACATATACCCATGCTGGGTGAGAGAAATATCTCTGTAAATTGACAACTTTGAATAAAAAAATGTAAAAAGTTGTCGTTTACAGTGATATTTCTCACACGCAGCATAAGTATATGTAAAAATACACCCCAAAACACATTGCCCTACTTCTCCTGAGTACGGCGATACTACATGAGTGACACTTTTGCAGCCTGTGCGTAAAGGGCCCTAAAACCAATGAGTACCTTTAAGATTTCACAGGGCATTTTTACGCATTTGGATTCTCACGCTTTAGGGGCCCCTAAAATGCCAGGTCAGTATAAATACCCCACATGTGACCCCATTTTGGAAAGAAGACACCCCAAGGTATTCCGTGAGGGGCATGGCGAGTTCACAGAATTTTTATTTTTTGGCACAAGTTAGCGGAAATTGATATTTTTTTTATTTTTTTTACAAAGTCTCATATTCCACTAACTTGTGCCAAAAAATAAAATTTTACATGAACTCACCATACCCCTCACGGAATACCTTGGGGTGTCTTCTTTCCAAAATGGGGTCACTTGTGGGGTATTTATACTGCCCTGGCATTTTAGGGGCCCCTAAAGCGTGAGAAGAAGTCTGGAATACAAATGTGTAAAAATGGCCTGTGAAATCCTAAAGGTACTCATTGGTTTTAGGGCCCTTTTACGCACCCAGGCTGCAAAAAAGTGGCACACATGTGGTATCGCCGTACTCAGGAGAAGTAGGGCAATGTGTTTTGGGGTGTATTTTTATATATACCCATACTTTGTGTGAGAAATATCTCTGTAAACGACAACTTTTTAAAAAATGTTATACAAAGTTGACAATTTACAGAGATATTTCTCTCACCCAACATGGATATATGTAAAAATACACCCCAAAACACATTGCCCTACTTCTCCTGAGTACGGCGATACCACATAAGTGACACTTTTTTGCAGCCTAGGTGCAAAGGGGCCCAAATTCCAATGAGTACCTTTAGGTTTTACAGGGCTGCTCACAATTTAGCCCCGCCCAAAATGCCAGAACAGTAAACACACCCCACAAATGACCCCATTTCGGAAAGTAGACACCCCAAGATATTCACTGAGGGGCATAGTGAGTCCGTCTGAGATTTTTAATTTTTTTGCCAGAAGTTAGCAGAAATTGAAACTTTTTTTTTTTTTCTCAGAAAGTGTCATTTTCCGCTAACTTGTGAAAAAAATGAAATGATACATGAACTCACCATGCCCCTCCGCGAATACTTTGGGGTGTCCTCTTTCTAAAATGGTGTCATTTGGGGGGTATTTATACTATCCTGACATTCTAGCACCTGAAGAAACATGACAGGCGCTCAGAAAGTCAGAGCTGCTTCAAAATGCCGAATTTCACTTTTTTGCACCATAGTTTGTAAACGCTATAACTTTTACCCAAACCAATAAATATACACTTATTGGATTTTTTTTTTTATCAAAGACATGTAGAACAATAAATTTAGCGAAAAATTTATATAGAAATGTAGTTTTTTTTAAAAAAAATTACAACAGAAAGTGAAAAATGTCATTTTTTTGCAAAAATGTCGTTAAATTTGTATTAATGGCAAAAAAAGTAAAAATGTCAGCAGCAATGAAATACCACCAAATGAAAGCTCTATTAGTGAGAAGAAAAGGAGGTAAAATTCATTTGGGTGGTAAGTTGTATGACGGAGCAATAAACGGTGAAAGTAGTGTAGTGCAGAATTGTAAAAAGTGGCCTGGTCATTAAGGGTGTTTAAGCTAGGGGGGCTGAGGTGGTTAAGGAGCGCCCGCCGGCCGCAGCGCAGGTAGGTACACTGCTGCTGAGTACCATGGCAGCCAGGACTCCAGTAGCGTCCTGGCTGCCATGGTAACAGTGAAAGCATGTTGAAGACTGATCAGGAAACTGATCAGTCTTCAAATGCTCTCCGGCCACTTGCGTTCTGACTGATCCGGCGGGACGGAAGTGCCCGCCGGATCCTCAGAACGCAAGTGTGAAAGAGGCCTAACACTTCACTGAAGCATGCTGCCAATAGGCAGTAAGTTGTCAGAAACCACTTTACATTTCAGTTATTTCCAACAGTTCACGCACACAACCGTATTTCTTTTCCTCATCCATTCAGGTTTTTTTGTGGCCTATATAGAGAACCATTCCCTTCAATGGGCCTGCAAAAAAAAATCTAAATGACTCAGTGTGCGTTCCGTTTCCATAGGTCCGGATGGCCGTTCCATGAAAACATATGGAACATCCTATTATTGTCCACATTACGGACAAGGATAAGACTGTTCTATTCGGGCCAGCAGTTCTGTTCTGCAAAATATAGAATGCACACGGCAGGTATCCATGTTTTGTAGATCCGCAATTTTCAGACCGCAAAACATCCAATGTCATGTGCATGAGCTCTTATGGCCGTATTGCGGCTCGCATACAGCGGGTCTGCAATACACGGTGCACCGGCCGTGTGCACCCCGCACCACGGATGCGGACCCATTTACTTGAAAGGGTCCGCAATCCGGGAGATGCAGTGCGGAATGGAGGCACGGATCAGAAGCACTACGAAATGCTTCCATGGGTTTTTTGTCTGTGCCTCCGCACTGCGAAACAGTAGTGCATGGGGTCCGCAATCCGCATGCGGCTGCCCCATGGCCGGTGCCCATGCAAATTGCTGTCTGCAGCACGGGCCCGGCCAGCACACGGTCGTGTGCATGAGTCCTTATTGTGAGCCAAAACCAGTAGTGAAACCTACATAGAGATAAGGTATAATGGAAAGATCTGCTCCTGTTCTGTGTCTTTGACCAACACCTGGTTTTGGCTTACAATAACTGATGGAAGTAACTGACCAAAACTCAGCCTTAGGCCTCATTCACACATACGTGAATTTTCACGGACCACGGTCCCACCTCCTTCCATGTATTCTATCCACTCAGCTCTCCTTTGGTATTGTCCCCCACCCCCTGTTCCTCGTTTCCAGAATGTTTCCAGTGGTAATCTAAGGCCTTATTCACACATACGTGGATTTTCACGGACCATGGTCTGTGAAAACCCGTCCTGCTGAGTGCACAAGCTCACGGCGTCATTGATTGCTATGACGCTGTGCGCTTCGTGCCGCCACCGCTGTACAGTAATACACTCGTATGATCTATACGAGTGTATTACTGTACAGCAGTGGCAGCACAAAGCGCACTGCGTCATTGGTTGCTATGACGCTGTGCGCTGTGCTGCCACTGCTATGATCTATACGAGTGTATTACTGTACAGCAGTGGCAGCACAAAGCGCACAGCGTCATAGCAACCAATGACGCAGTGCGCTTCTGCACTCAGCAGGACGGGTTTTCACAGACCATGGTGTGAATAAGGCCTTAGATTACCACTGAAAATATTCTGGAAACGAGGAACAGGGGGGTGGGGAACAATACCAAAGGAGAGCTGAGTGGATAGAATACATGGAAGGAGGTGGGATCGCTATCCACTGCACGACCACAGTGCCAGAGAGGGACTCCTGAGAGGCAGGGTGCAGAGGGCCACCCAGCATAAGAGCTCACGCACACAAATATGTGCCTACTGTGCCGTGCTTTGGGGACTGCAAACTGCGGTCCACAATGCACGGGCACTGTTCATCCCCACTGCAAAAAATACTGCATGTTCTATTTTTTTGCGGTGTGGAAGCATGACCCGAGATGCCACTGAAGCGTTTTAAGTGCTTTCGTGGCCTTCCACTCCGTATCTTCCGGATTGCAGACCCATTCAAGTGATCCATTGTAACAATGCCTATCCTTGTCAGCAAAATGGAGCAGACATACAGATACAGACAGTACACGGTGTGCTGTCCGCATTTCTTGCGGACCCATTGAAATTAATGGGTCTGCATTGTGTCTGCAAAAAATGCGGATCGGATGCGGACCAAAAATATGGTCATGTGAATGAGGATTCATAGGAGAGGGAAGCCAAGGAAATTAGTTAGGATCCCAGAGGAGTAGAAGGGAGGTAGACGGTCCAGGAGGGAAAGCAGGACAACTAACCAACCCTCAGGTGCACACATGATCACCCCCTTAGGAACCTCGCACAGAAAAGCGGTTCCTTGCCCTCCCAACATTAATGTAGTGGGTACTGGCACTGGAGACTTGAGACTCACAAAGGAGGGGGGTGTAGTGTCTGAGGAGAGTGGATCCAACACTTTTTCCGCCTAGTGGCAGGGTCTATACCCATAGTACTGTGTCCCCCAATGATATTAACAAAAAAGGTCCATTACTCTCATAAGAAATACATGCAGTTACAACTATTATAAATAAACAATGTCCAAGGCTTTATTAGAAATTGAACTTAAAAACACAATATATGACAGCAGGCCTAAAGACGGAGGCTTTTAGCACATATAAAATATGTACAGTACAGAGACGAAGAGAAAGGACTAGGGGGACGATTCATACAACCCATTGTATCCCAATGCATTTCACCATGGCTTATTCCAGAGCTTACATATAATAAATATCCAAGCAAGTAGAAAAGATCCACGGCACTCACCATCCAATGCTGCTAAGGTCCCTTTATTGCAGAGTATCAGGGGCAAGACTCATATGGAAAGACATGTAAACAGCGACGGCCGTTTCGCGGGGTAACCGCTTCTTCCGGCTGTTCAAACACATTTGAAAAGTCGCGTCAGCGCTGGTTATAAGCGTCACCAGGGAGGGTAAAAAACAGCCCATCTCCTGTTAACCCATGCACGCTCAACACCCAGCGCCTGCGCGTTACATAAACTTCAAAAGATCCAAAGTTATAAAAAACAAACAACAAAAAACATCCATGCAGCAATGCAGATAGCAATATACATATAAGCTGACAAAACCGCATCCCTATATCCCTAGTATCAAGGCAGGTACATATCGAGACCGTGTCATAACATATGAGCATTAAATAAAAACAGACATATCGTTACGCTCGTTTAAACCCAATTGGCCTGTGGCATCTGCTCTTATTATATGACAAGCCTCCTTCTGGAGCAATAGGCGATGTCTATCTCCCCCATGGGCTATTGGGGGTACATATTCGAGACCTGCAAACTTTAGTAAGTCGGCACTGCCTCCATGTTGGCATCTCACGTGCTCAATGAGGCGTGTCCTACCTTTTCCAGTCCTAACTGAATTGCGGTGCTCGCGTATACGCTCCAGAAGGGGTCTTTTGTCTTTCCAATATAGAAGGAACCACAAACACAGATCAAGACATAGACAACAAAACTCGTCTTACAAGTCATAAACTGATTGACATAATGTTCCATTCCACCGAAAAATAGATGTCGACCCTGTAACATATAGTTACATAATGAGCAATTGCCACAGCGATGGTTACCTATCGGTTTTCTTACAGATAACCAATCTATTTCTTTTTGTTCATTGTACCGACTCCTAACCAGAATATCCCTAAACGTCCTGCATCTTTTAAATGCCAACATAGGTTTCTGCTCCGTTAATTGCCCTAAAGTCTCCTCTGACTTCAGTATTTCCCAATTGTTCAAGACAGATTTCTTTATGTCCTCAGCCATCGGGCTATGTTGGAACACAAAAACAAATCTATCTTGACTGTCCACTTTTTACTTTCTTAAACCTACTTGATGTCAAGAGTGCTTTCTGTGTATGGTTTTTGCCTTCTCCAAGGCCTCGTCTAAACGTTCACGTTGATAGCCACGTTGAATTAGTCTATCCTTAAGTTCCTCCGCCTGTCTTAAAAAGACATCATCCTGGCTATTGATACGCCTTAGCCTTAAGAACTGTCCGTATGGGACTGATGCCTTCACGCTACGTGGATGGTAGCTATCATGGTGTAGCAGGGTATTGGTGGCAGTGGGTTTTCGGTACCCTTCGGTACACAAAGCCCCATCTACTACGATGGCGCGAACGTCCAGGAATTCGATGGACGAACCCCCAAAATTGAGGGTGAACATCATATTCATGTCGTTCGCGCCATTGAGATGGGCTACAAATTGTTCACACTGTTCCCTCCCCTGGTGACGCTTATAACCAGCGCTGACGCGACTTTTCAAATGTGTTTGAACAGCCGGAAGAAGCGGTTACCCCGCGAAACGGCCGTCGCTGTTTACATGTCTTTCCATATGAGTCTTGCCCCTGATACTCTGCAATAAAGGGACCTTAGCAGCATTGGATGGTGAGTGCTGTGGATCTTTTCTACTTGCTTGGATATTTGTTTGCCTGTTTCCATATCGGCACCCCGGTCCTTGGAGGTCTGAGAGGCTTGGATTGAAGCCCCTGTATCAAAGTCAGGTGTGGGACAGTGCCACCTATCTTCCTCGCTACATTTGCTATTTGTGTGTTTTTTTCTGGGTTGAGCACGTCCCCGTTTTCACACCTGCGTTAGTGGTTTTTGGGGGGCTATGGCCGAAGACGAGACCTCGACCTTGGTCACCGGCAGAGAGGGGGCGGACTCCTTTTTTATGGACTGTAATTCGAAAGATTTGCTACAATCTTGCAGCACGAGGACGCTGGAAAATAAAGTCCTTCAATTAGCTGACAAAGAGGTGCGCCTGTTCTGGACATTGAACTCACTAAAATCATACAAAGAAAGTGGGCGTGTCCCACGCGGTCTTCGCATCTTTAAGGATTTAGTGCAGTATGAGGAGGATGCTGCGTTCGTGAACGAATGGAAAGAACTACACCTAGATTTTTCTTTCAAGATTATGCAGGCTGTAATGGGCAGAAACGAGAAGGAGTACACCCTCGTTAATGCAGAGCTCCAAAGAGCAAAAGAGGAATTAAAAACACGACTATCTGAGACCCAGTTTGTGTCCTTTGAAAAACGGATGAATAGAAGAATAATTGTAACCCAAACAGAGATCAAAGAAAAAAAGAAGGACAAATTCTTACGTGATAAAATGGATTATGACTCAGGCCGGGTCTTTGACTGGCAAAAAAGAAAACAAAGAAGACGACGTCCCTTCAGACGGTCTAAGAGCGACTACTGGACGTCGGAGTCGAGTGCGTCAGATGACTCTAACAACCAACCATCCAAACCTCCTGGTAATCCCCCTTTAGGCGGAGAACAAGGAGAGGGGGTAGGAGGAAGAGACGTACGCAGATCGACACGCAGAAGGAAACAGGTGTCTTGGAGGGACTGAGTGTATCTGTCAATACTGTTCCCGATTTGGTAATTAACATTAGTGATGTCGAGCTGCCTTTGGACTGCGCCTCAGTCCTCAATTTGGGACTGGGGTTCAGCCCTACAACGCAGTTCGACAGAACAACCTTTGAAATCGACCTGTTTAGGAATGTTCGCAAATTGTATTTGAAGAAGCATTACAGCAATGTTCCTATGTACCAGATTAATGAGAAAGAGGGTGATAGACCGGTGTGTTTGGACCCTATGGGTTATAATGTATCTGAACCGTTTAATGTGCAGGAAATAGAGTGCCTAGAGTTTATGACAGGCACCAGCCTAGCTCCCGATCCAATGCTTGAGGCCATAGGTGGTGACTTCCGTGGGGGTGTGCCGTCATCTTTTGTCCCCCTATGCCCGCCGGCTCGGTAATTGATGTTTTTCATAAACGGGTTCTGAGAGATACGAAGGCTATATTGTACCCACGGGTAAAGGGAACTTGAATAAGAGACAGCTAGCTGCTGTTAAGTGGTTGCGTAACTCGGACCTCATTATCAAGCCGGCGGACAAGGGGGCAATATTGTTGTAATGTCACGTGATTTTTACAAAACCGAGGCAGGGAGACAATTGAATGATACTTCTACCTATGAGAAGATTTTCTCAGATCCTATCTCTAGGATTAGCGCCAATCTTGTGGCGCTATTGCAGAGGTACATAGAGACGGGTGTTCTCCGTGGCAATACCATTGACAAATTAGTCCCTCCCTTTCCTAAAAACCTGCGTGGTATTTTCTCCCAAAGGTGCATAAGTCACTGACCCACCCCCTGGGCGTCCCATTGTGTCGGGGGTTGGGTCAGTGACTGAGCCCTTGTCAAGATATCTGGACTGGTTGTTGCGTCCTATACTTTATAGGTTCCCCACATACCTTGGTGACACTAACGATTTCCTCCTGGCACTGGAGAATTTCCAGTGGCAGGACGGTTTCAGTTTGGTGTCCCTGGATGTGGTGAGCCTGTATACACGCATTCCCCATAGAGCTGGTGTGAACGCAGTCCTTGAGCTCATTGAGCATTCAGGGAGAAGCCCTCTTTTGGAAAGTTCATAGAGGAGTCGCTTTTGTTCGTCCTTGAAAACAATGTTTTTCAGTTTGATGAACAGTGGTATAGGCAAATATTTGGGACTGCCATGGGGACTCCCGTCTCATGCACCTTTGCGAATATCTTCCTAGGCAGATTTGAAGATAGATATGTTTTTACTACATCTAACCCCTACCTTGGATATATACGCCTTTTTTACGCTACGTGGATGATATCTTCATGGTGTGGGCAGGAACGCAGGAACAGTGTGAACAATTTGTAGCCCATCTCAATGGCGCGAACGACATGAATATGATGTTCACCCTCAATTTTGGGGGTTCGTCCATCGAATTCCTGGACGTTCGCGCCATCGTAGTAGATGGGGCTTTGTGTACCGAAGGGTACCGAAAACCCACTGCCACCAATACCCTGCTACACCATGATAGCTACCATCCACGTAGCGTGAAGGCATCAGTCCCATACGGACAGTTCTTAAGGCTAAGGCGTATCAATAGCCAGGATGATGTCTTTCTAAGACAGGCGGAGGAACTTAAGGATAGACTAATTCAACGTGGCTATCAACGTGAACGTTTAGACGAGGCCTTGGAGAAGGCAAAAACCATACACAGAAAGCACTCTTGACATCAAGTAGGTTTAAGAAAGTAAAAAAGTGGACAGTCAAGATAGATTTGTTTTTGTGTTCCAACATAGCCCGATGGCTGAGGACATAAAGAAATCTGTCTTGAACAATTGGGAAATACTGAAGTCAGAGGAGACTTTAGGGCAATTAACGGAGCAGAAACCTATGTTGGCATTTAAAAGATGCAGGACGTTTAGGGATATTCTGGTTAGGAGTCGGTACAATGAACAAAAAGAAATAGATTGGTTATCTGTAAGAAAACCGATAGGTAACCATCGCTGTGGCAATTGCTCATTATGTAACTATATGTTACAGGGTCGACATCTATTTTTCGGTGGAATGGAACATTATGTCAATCAGTTTATGACTTGTAAGACGAGTTTTGTTGTCTATGTCTTGATCTGTGTTTGTGGTTCCTTCTATATTGGAAAGACAAAAAGACCCCTTCTGGAGCGTATACGCGAGCACCGCAATTCAGTTAGGACTGGAAAAGGTAGGACACGCCTCATTGAGCACGTGAGATGCCAACATGGAGGCAGTGCCGACGTACTAAAGTTTGCAGGTCTCGAATATGTACCCCAATAGCCCATGGGGGAGATAGACATCGCCTATTGCTCCAGAAGGAGGCTTGTCATATAATAAGAGCAGATGCCACAGGCCAATTGGGTTTAAACGAGCGTAACGATATGTCTGTTTTTATTTAATGCTCATATGATATGACACGGTCTCGATATGTACCTGCCTTGATACTAGGGATATAGGGATGCGGTTTTGTCAGCTTTTATGTATATTGCTATCTGCATTGCTGCATGGATGTTTTTTGTTGTTTGTTTTTTATAACTTTGGATCTTTTGAAGTTGATGTAACGCTCAGGCGCTGGGTGTTGAGCGTGCATGGGTTAACAGGAGATGGGCTGTTTTTTACCCTCTCCTGGTGACGCTTATAACCAGCGCTGGCGCGACTTTTCAAATGTGTTTGAACAGCCGGAAGAAGCGGTTACCCCGCGAAACGGCCGTCGCTGTTTACATGTCTTTCCATATGAGTCTTGCCCCTGATACTCTGCAATAAAGGGACCTTAGCAGCATTGGATGGTGAGTGCCGTGGATCTTTTCTACTTGCTTGGATATTTGTTTGCCTGTTTCCATATCGGCACCCCGGTCCTTGGAGGTCTGAGAGGCTTGGATTGAAGCCCCTGTATCAAAGTCAGGTGTGGGACAGTGCCACCTATCTTCCTCGCTACATTTGCTTACATATAATAAACTCCAGCACCAAATGCCATTTGATTGTCGTTTATTTAATAGTTATTGCGGCTGCGGTAATGACGTTTCGGCCGTAAGGCCTTCTTCAGACTGCAGCAAATAAATAACATAAATATGATCGTTTAGTAAATAAGAGAGCATAGTGAAATAGAACAGATAATATAGGTAATAATACATAGTACATCTCCAGTTATGAATGTAGTCATGTCTATACTAAAAATATACAAAGCACAAAATACAGAGCAGACCATAATTCTAATGCCACATATAATTAGTATTCGGTAGGCGAGGTCGGAACATCCTGTTAGTGGATCAAAAATAAAATATATATAAATGTTTAGTATATTTTTGCCATTTAGAAATGAACATCCGAGGGGGGTATCTAGGGCTGCACGATATGAGAATTTTGTGCGATTGCGATTAGGGCCCTAAAAATTGCGATAACGATATGCGATGCGATATTTTAAGGGAATTGTGCTAGAGGTCTATCTGCTTGGATTTTCAAGGTAAAAGCGCACAGATGACTGATAATGTGAAATGTAGTTATGCTGAACTCAAGAACTGAAATGCACAATGTTTTTCAAAATAAAATACATATTTGCATTACTGCAAAAATACAAAATACAAAACTTGCCATTTTCTTAGTAGCGCTGCACAGAACAGATAAATAAACTACAGGGTGGGCCATTTATATGGATACACCTTCATAAAATGGGAATGGTTGGTGATATTAACTTCCTGTTTGTGGCACATTAGTATATGTGAGTGGGGAAACTTTTCAAGATGGGTGGTGACCATGGCGGCCATTTTGAAGTCGGCCATTTTGAATCCAACTTTTGTTTTTTCAATAGGAAGAGGGTCATGTGACAGATCAAACTTATTGTGAATTTCACAAGAAAAACAATGGTGTGCTTGGTTTTAACGTAACTTTATTCTTTCATGAATTATTTACAAGTTTCTCTTTGTTTACAGCCATTGACATGTCGCCGAGGTTAACACGTGAGGAGCGGATAGAAATTGTGTTGATGTCTGGTGAACGCAGTAACCGGGTCATTGCAGCAGATTTCAATGCAAGACACCCTACGAGACCACCCATCTCCCATGCTACAGTTAGCAAACTGCTTGCTAAGTTTCGTGAAACTGGTTCAGGGTTGGATTTGCCATAATGTGGACACCTGAAATCTGTCACTAATGAAGAAACATCAGTGGCTGTCCTAGCTTCATTCAGCAAGAGCCCACAGCGTAGCACTCGCCGCATGTCACTGGAGAGTACATTAGTCGAACATCCCTTCGGCGCATATTAGCTACTCACAAATGGCACCCTTACAAACTCCAGCTACTGCAGCATCTCAACGAGAATGACCCAGGTCAGCGCACTGAATTTGCAGAATGGGCAAAACAAAAATTGGAACAGGACCCTCAGTTTACGCAGAAGATTTTGTTGAGTGATGAGGCAAACTTTTATGTGAATAGTGAAGTTAACAAACAAAACCACCCCTATTGGTCTGACACTAACCCACATTGCATAGATCCCTCCAAGACTGTTGACCCTCTTCCTATTGAAAAAACAAAAGTTGGATTCAAAATGGCCGTCATGGTCACCACCCATCTTGAAAAGTTTCCCCCCTCACATATACTAATGTGCCACAAACAGGAAGTTAATATCACCAACCATTCCAATTTTATTAAGGTGTATCCATATAAATGGCCCACCCTGTAGATATAAGAACCAGTGTTCATTAAAATAATGACTTTCCACCAGCCCCTCCTCCCTCCCCGCACTGTAACTGATGTATCGCTGGCCGTGCTGTGCAGCATAGTGGCTGGAGATACAGTGTCAGTGTCACGTAGAAAGTCAACCATCGCTTTATAAGACGCACTGCCACCCCCCCCCCACACACACACTTTTTTGGGGGAAAAAGTGTGTCTTATAAAGCGAAAAATACAGTAATATAATTGCAGCATTTTTGGGTCAGCAAATTGTGATATGGCGATTAATTGCGATTGCTTTCGCGATATATTGTGCAGGCCTAGGGGTATCCATACTGTTTCTTGAGTTAAGGCGTGATGGTAAAATAGAACATCTATAGACGTTACAAAGATTCACAGACCAATGAGTAATAAAAAATAAAAAAACAGTAATTCCCGTTTTCTATGTGTTGCCCAAGATACATAAAGATCTCCAAAATCCACCAGGCTGCCCAATAATGGCATCCACTAATTCTATCTTGTCAACCATGTAAATTTTCCTAGAGAAGATTCTGACACCTTATATCAAGGTCCTTCTTATTAGATACATTTTCTTTCCTGGACATTATTGGCAAACTAAATCCGCTCTCTACCAATACATTCTTAGTTACGTGGGATGTTACAAGTTTTTACACCTCTGTACATCACCAGAAAGGACTAAGAGCGACACAAACTCCTGAGAAGGGCTAGGCTAAATCCTGAAGCAATAGTGTTTTCTATGGAACTCCTTGAAGTAGTTATTTCCCAGAACTTCTTCATGTTCCAAGATAACTTCTACTTGCAGAAGCAGGGGACAGCCATGGGATCGAATGTAGTGCCCCCTTATGCCAACTGTTACATGGCTGACTTTGAGGACACATACCTTTATCCGGACCATCGATTCAATACACACTTTGTACTGTGGAAACGTAATATAGACGATTATCTTCTGTATATGAGACGGCATAGCAGACACATTAACAGAATTTCACGAGTCCCTTAATTCCGTCTCCAATTTACTATACATTATGATTCAACATCCATTAGCTTTCTGGACACAGTAGTCAGAACAGGGAGGTCTCTCCACAGACCTATATAGAAAACCTACCGATCGCAACAACCTGTTACACTTCTCTAGCTTTCATCCCACTGGTACCAAAAGATCACTTCCTAATTCTCAGTTCTAGATAATTTGTAGGATCGTACAGAAAGGCCCCAAACAAGCCCAAAGACTATATGAAATAAAATACCGTTTCCTGTAGAGAGGCAATCCACATAATCTACTTAATCCCAAAACCCATCCAAAACCTCCGTCCACATAAGGGCTCTTTCACACTTGCGCTTTTGCTTTCTGTCCTAGAGTTCTGTCCTCGGGGCTCTAGGACGGAAAGATACTGGTCAGGATTTCCCTAATGCATTCTGAATGGAGAGAAATCCATTCAGGATGCATCAGGATGTCTTCCGTTCAGTATGTGAACATTTTTTGGACGTTGACAAAACCGTAGCATGCTGCGGATTTGTCTCCGTCCAAAAATCCGGAAGACATGCCGCAACGCTGGATCCGGAATTAATGCCAATTGAAGTGCATTAATCCGGATCCGGCATTAAGCTAAACGTCGTTTCGGCGCATCGCCGGATCCGACGTTTAGCTTTTGTGAATGCTTACCATGGCAGCCAGGACACTAAAGTCCCGGCTGCTATGGTAAAGTGTAGTGGGGAGGCAGGGGAGCAGATACCGTCCGTGCGGCTCCCGAGTGCCCGGGGCGCTCCACAATGATGTCAGAGCGCCCCATGAGCATGGATCACATGATCGCATGGATCACGTGATCCATGCACGTGGGGCGCTCTGACGTCATTGTGGAGCGCCCCGGGAGCCGCACTAACTGTAAGTATCTGCTCCCCTGGCTCCCCACTACTTACTATGGCAACCAGGACTTTAGTAGCGTTCTGGCTGCCATAGTAAAGCATTTTGAAGACTGATCAGTCTTCAAATGCTTTCAGTTGTCTTGCGTTGTGACGGTTCCGGCGGGCATTTCCGGCGACGGAGGTGCACGCTGGATTCTCACAACGCAAGTGTGAAAGAGGCCTAAGCCTCCAAAACAATCCCATTTTTCCACACATTTCATCCATGTGCAAGGAAAGTTCAGAATATCATTAGGGAAAACTGGCATTTACTAAAGAGAGCATATCATACTGTCGAAGAGTTTAATAACCCTGTATTGATCTGTAACAGGCGGACGAAAAACCTCAGAGATCTATTAGTACAAGCAGACGTAGGGTCCGAATCACGTATGCCTAGACAACTCTTCCTACACACCCAAAAGAAGGAAACTTTCCCATGTCTCCATTGCCTACAGAGTTCCAACATAGAAAAAGGCCCTAATATTCTTCATCCGCAATTAGGGACATCCTTTCCAGTACACAAGTTTTTCAACTGTGATTCTGACCATGTCTTGTTTCTTCTCAAATGCCCTTGCGGCCTAGTTTACGTCGGTGAGACAACTCAAACTATTGGTAACAGAATCTGTCAACATAAATAGAGTATCAGAAGGAAAAACATATTACTCCCAGTTCCAGCACATTTTAACCAAGCTGCAAATAACTTTGCCCAATTAAAATTTCAGGTTATTGAGCACATTCTAATTTCCCGACAAAAGGATGACCGGATAAGGCAGCTTAAACTTACAAAGGCATACTGGATTCACAGACTGGAGAGTCAGGAACCAATGGGACTGAACAGAGAATATCAGATACAATGTCTACTTTAATTACTTGTATTATTGAATGTGTACCATATATTAAAGGATTGATTCTATACCGGATATTCATATGTTGATTCTATTTTCTCCCACAGCACCATTGATTGGCCAGGACGCCACTAGTGCCGCATACTACTGTATCCTTACTAATATTAGAGTAATTTTCTACCTATTTACCTCACCAGCTGACCTTTCCTCTATCTGTTCCATCTTTGTTTCACTTTTATTTAGTTCTTCTCATTTTCCTTCCTTTTTACATCTTTCCTATTTTTCCTTTTTATCACAATTATGTTTATGATTACTTTTACTTTACTTTATTTTTTATTTTATTTTTAGTTGATTTCATCTCTATTTTGTATCCTTTTTTGAGGTCATCTCTTCTTCTCCTATATTATTTTCATTTATTTATTTTTTTTATTCCTTTTTATTCTTTCACTATACAACTCCGTTGACTTCCCTACTACCTATCCATTTATTCTTTCATTCCCACTGTGTTCTCTGTAACTGTAACGTCAAAAGATTACATTCTTCCCTCCTTTTTTTTTTACCCATTCACTGACACATTATAGTGGAGCGTATCCATTGTAAGTGAAACGCAAGCGGCGTTCCGCCTGACACTGCACTTCCGGGCAGTGGCATGCTTCGATTCAGTATTATGCACTCTACTGGCTCCAGAACCTCCAGCCAGTGGAACGCTTTCCCGCCATCAGGTGATACGAAAGGGAAGGCTGCACTTCAACCACACACACACAGGGTAGGTGCGTGTACTCATTTAAATTCCCTCATAAACACACTCCACAGCGCCCTTCCCTTATGATGCAGTGCCACCTTAGTGCTGGAACCTTCTATTCTTCTTCTTTCCTCCTACAAGCGGCATTAGGTAAGCAAGTCTCTGGCACCTTACTGGCCGATATTAACTTAGTGGTCTTACAATTTTGTCAACATCTATAACATCTGTAACTCAGTGGTCTGGGAATCTCTGTAACGTCTATAGGTGTTTTATTTTACTATCTATCACGCCTTAACTCAAGAAACAGTATGGATACCCCCCACGGATATTCATTACTAAATGGCAATAAAAATATACTAAACATTGTCCTATTTTATGTATAATCTGATATGCATACCATCTATATATATATATTTTTGATCCACTAACAGGATGTTCGGACTTCGCCTACCGAATACACTAATTATATGTGGGTTGCATTAGAATTATGGTCTGCTATGTATTTTGTGATATGTATATTTTTAGTATGGACAAGACTGCATTCATAACTGGAGATGTACTATGTATTATTACCTATATTATCTGTTCTATTTCAATATGCTCTCTTATTCAATAAACAATTATATTTATGTTATTTATTTGCTGCAGTCTAAAGAAGGCCTTACGGCCGAAACGTCATTACCGCAGCCGCAATAACTATTAAATAAATGATAATCAAATTGCATTTGGTGCTGAGGTTTATTTTATGTATTACTTATGGAATGGGAACCCTACTCCAAGTAACACTAACAGAGGGCGACAAGTATCAAATCCAGTAATTCCAGAGCTTTGTAGAAATTAGTTGTGTCCAAGGGCCAGATTGGTCTGTATAGACACCATTATTAATCAGCCACTGCTTGCTAAAAAGTTGTCTGTTTGTGTACAAACTTTATGTACGGTGGAAAACCGTGGTTTATACATAACTCCTGCTCAGAAGGTGAGCGGGCGGCATAGCCTCTGGATGGCTGCTGTTTTACACAGCAAGCACCCTTTGGCAATGTCTGTAACTGGCGGTATTGCCGATCATGGATATTTAACCCCTCAGATGCCGTGGTCACAATTGGATGAGCAGTGGAAACGAGACCTGAACAGCTCCCTTGCTAGCTGGTGGCATCATCAGGCTTCTGCTCTCCATTGCACAGAGGACCTGTGGACTTAAAAAGGACGAATCAGCTATTTGATTTTATCCCCCCCCCCATTATAGGCTTCACTATGTTTCATGACATGACAGGTCCTGCTCTGACAATCTGCCAGAAGAGTTGATCTTGGCTGTTTATCTGTTTAGATGCTACGCCCGACTGCTGGGACCCCACCGATCAGCTGTTAGAAAAGAATGCAGCGCTTGTACCTGCTATTCAAGGGAGCCATCCCATTGAAGTGAATGGGATGGCAGAGCTGTAATGTACACCTACTTTCTACTGCAATGTTAGGACATAGGGCTCGTACGAGTGCTGCGGCAGTCGAGCCCCCATCATCTTATATTGACGACCTATCCTGAGGATAGGTCATCAATAGAGATGAGCGAATTTTTGGAAAATTAGATTCGCCGGTTCGCCGACTTTTTCCGGGAAAATTCGGTTCAATCCGAATATATTTGCAGCGAATTACATTCAAAAACTGATATTTCCAGGCTGCTGAGAGCCTTTATAGTGGTGTAGAACACTGTGCCTTGCTGTAACACGCATAGGGAGTCTACTTTGGTAGTGAAATAATACTGTGAGTCCGTATGGCATGCAGATGACAGGTGTCGCTCTTAGAATCACTGCATACTTCACTTATTTGGCCGGTCCCGGGGCCAAAACTGACCAACTAACTCAAGTATCACCTCAGCCTTACAGGTAGATGTTAACGTCACCCTCATCAGCTGATTCCACATAGATGTCTACAGAACCCTTTCTATTAAATGCTTATACAAGCCCCCCGGTCAGACCTGCGAGAGGATGGACGATGGCACAGATAGGCAGTGGCCAACTGACTACAGTAAGTGTCAGCAGTAAGTTTGTGTTGACGTCACTGATCAATTTTCCCCATTCTCTGATCCATCAGAAAAATTACCCAGAAAAAAACGGATACTGTCTGTGGAGCATATGCCTTCACTCAGTTAGCAGTTGCTCAATAATCCATCAGTATTGCTAAAGGCAAAAAAAAATAATCTAGTGGATCTAAAACAGAGATGACAAGTGAATGGTATATTTGCATGTCTTCTGTGCTTTCTACCCTCTCCTGCTTTTGGCTACCAAATCATAAGCCAATTCTGATGGGACCATACAGGCCGTAAAGCTTTTACACAGACAGGATCCGTTGTGCATCTCGTTTTTCCATCCTTCTGACAGATCAGAAGAAGTGTCAAATAAACGATGATGTCAGCCAGGCCGAAAGGCAAAATAGTGGCCCAGTCATGAAGTGGAGAGGGTGGGAAAAGCATGAGTCCACAGAGTGGACCTATGACATAGTGGTGAGGTGAAAGCAGCATGAGGAGACCACAGAGGGGTCCAATGACAGGGTCTTGAGTTGGAAGAAGTATTAGGAGGCCACAGAGTGGCACAATGACAGATTCTGTAGGTGGCGGCAGCAGCATTAGGAGAAGGCCACCGAGTGGCACAATGACAGAGTCTGGAGGTGGCAGCAGTATGAGAAGGCAACCAAGTGGGACAATGACAGAGTCTGGAGGTGGCAGCAGCATGGGGAGACCACAGAGCGGAACAATGACAGTGTCTGGAGGTGGCAGCAGCATGAGTAGGCCACAGAGTGGCACAATGACCGAGTCTGGAGGTGGCAGCAGCATGAGTAGGCCACAGAGTGTGGAGGTGGAGCAGCATGAGGAGACCACAGAGCGGCACAATGACAGAGTCTGGAGGTGGCAGCAGCATGAGTAGGCCACAGAATGGCACAATGACCAAGTCTGGAGGTGGCAGCAGCATGAGGAGACCACAGAGTGGCACAATGACAGAGTCTGGAGGTGGCAGCAGCATGAGGAGACCACGGAGTAGCAAGGTGACATAGTGTGGAGATGGCAGCAGCATGAGGAGACCACAGAGTGGCAAGGTGACATAATGTGGAGATGACAGCAGCATCAGGAGGATACCACAGAGTGACAAAGTGACATAGTGTGGATATGGCAGCAGCAGGAGGAGACCACAGAGTGGCAAGGTGACATAGTTTGGAGGTGGTGGTAGCATCAGGAGGACACAGAGTGGCAAAGTGACATAGTGTGGAATTGGCAGCAGCATGAGGAGACCACAAAGTGGCTAGGTGACATAATGTGGAGATGGCAGTAGCAGCAGCAGCATCAAGAGGATACCACAGAGTGGCAAGGTAACATAGTTTGAAGATGGCAGCAGCAGCTGCATCAGGAGGCCACAAAGTTACCCGGTAACAGAGTGGGGCAGTGGGTTGCAATACCAGTACCCGCTGACAAAGGTGGGTGAAATAAGGAGTACTTGGCATCAGATGTGTGGCATCAGGCGTGTTGCAGCATCAAAGTAGTAGCTGAGGCAGGTAGTCTGAAGAAACCAGTCTCTTGTATCAAAGTGTTAGTGTGGCATCATGGATGATCTAGTCTGACGCATCAGCAATTGGTGGTTGGAAATCCTGGCTGATCCATGCCTGATTCATCTTGACAAAGGTCAGTCTCTACACATTTTGGGTGGACAGGCGAGTTCTTCTTGGGATAACTATGGCCCCCGCCGTACTAAACACCCGCTCTGATGCCACACTACTGGCCGGGCTGGACAGCTTTTCCAGGGCAAACTCTGCTAGTTGCGGCCACAAATCCAGTCTGGCTACCCAGTAGTCCAGCGGATCTTCAATGTGGGGTGGCAGCGTGCAGTCCAAGTATGCCACCACCTGCTGGTTCAGGACCTGCTCCAGGTCTACCTGCTGCTTCTGTTGGTGAGTAGTTTCTTCACTATGCGGGTGAAGAAAGCTACTCATCAGCGACTGTAGACTCAGGCTACTGATGATGGAGCTGGTACTGCTGCTGTCATCCCACCCCTCCCCAGCAGCCATGGCAGTGAAACGTGAGCACATAGGGCCCCCCGGTCAGACCTGCGAGAGGATGGACGATGGCACAGATAGGCAGCGGCCAATTGACTACATAGGATGTCTCTGTAGTAGTTCAGTTTGTCCTCCCTCTCGGCGGGTGTAAAAAAGGCCCCCATTCTGGACCGGTAGTGAGGGTCCAACAAGGTGGAGAGCCAGAAGTCATCCATCTGCCGAATGGTGACAATTCGGCTGTCACTACGCAAGCAAGTGAGCATGCATCATGTCATTTGTGCAAGTGACTCTGAGGGACTCCCTGCCTCCATCTCCACTGCATACTGCCATGGTGTGTCTGGGTCCTCTGGCTGCTCCTCCTCTTCTGTCAGCTGAGTAGAAAAACCACCCATTTGGCTACACATTGCCTGTGCTCCAATGTCCTCCTCCTCTCCTCTTTCAGTTTAGCCCCCATAGGGCTCATGTGGCCGTGAGATCGAGGCACCACATCTCCTGTCCCTTGACCTGCCATTGTTACCACCATCTGTTCCAGGATATGAAGCAGTGGAATGGTGTTGTTCATACCGTAGTCCTGGCGACTTACACATAACGTGGCGTCCTCAAAGGGCCTGAGCAAACGGCAGGTGTCACGCATGAGCTGCCACTGGCTGACATCGAAGTTACACAGGGGAGTACTCCTATCCGCTTGCATCATCAAGAAATCGTTGATGGCCTTTCTCTGTTCGTATAGTCGGTCCAACATATGGACCAGCAGAAGATATGATTGACAGACAGCTCCCTTCGGCTGAGGTGGTGGAGCCTTGATTGGCTGAAACTGGGTGTGTGCCACTGGGTGATGTAGCGGTAGCTGTGGCAGGCTTGACCACCACATCGGAGCTACGGTTCTCCCAGGCCATTTGATGGTGACCCTGCATATGCAGACGCAGGGCTGTGGTGCCACCAGGGTGGCCATGCTTCACTTTCTGCCCACATATTCTACATATGGCCATGTTGACCTCCTCCTGCGGCTTCACAAAAAACTGACACACCGCCGAGCACCCTATTTTCCACTTAACACTACTCACTGGCTGACTGCTAATGCCGCTGTATTCGTGAACCCCTGCACCACTTCTTTCTGGGCAGGTAGGCTGCTGCAAAGCGGATGGTCTACCTTGTGCCCGTTTGGCTCCCGACCTCCCACTGCTGCCACCCTGCGGACTCCCGGCCACGCTAGTGACTTGCTGGCTCAGCCGCTGCCTCACGGGCAAGCTGCCACACTCTTCTCCTGATGAAGACAAAGCCCCTTCTTCACCCGGCTCCCAAGTGCGATCGGCTTCATCATCATCGAGTAGTGTCTGCACATCACTGATGTCCTCCTCAACGGCCAGTGCCACTCTCCTCATCACTACTTGCCCGCCTAGCGGAGGAAGCTGTGGATGTCTCCTCCACATCTTGGCTGGGCAGTAGCTGCTGACTGTCCTCTAGTAGCTCTTCCTCGCTGAAAAGTGAAACTGAGCCCACTGCATGTAGTACTTCTCACGGAGAGGGAACAGAAAAGGCCAGAGGCAGGTTGAGGACAGGGGAGGGCACAGGGCCTACTCCCAGGCCATGCCAAAGGGTTGTGTCTAACGAACCCAGCGACTGTTGGCTGGGTTGCTGGTCAAGACACAACTGGTAGATGACACCAGGAGCTCAGACTGCGACTACTGCTGTGACCACCCCTTACTCTGCTGCGACCTCTGCTTGCGCCAGAAACATTCAGGTCTCTGACACTCCTTTGTGCATGGCCTGGCACTTCTCGGCCTGACATACTTGTAGGTGAAGTAAACAAATTAAACGGAAATTAAAACACCCTTAAAAGCGGCAAATATATTTTTCTTTATGTACTGAAATAGGCCACTAAAAGCTTTCACCACAATTAACTGTGGAAATGTACTGAGTATATAGTTTTCTTGTTGTACTAAAATACAATCCTATACACTTTGACCAGAAAAAAATGACAGAGTGAACTGCTTATATATATTTCTTAAATTAGTGCTGAAATAATCCCCTATACGCTTTTAACAGAAATCACTGCAGCAGTGCACTGAGAATACATATTTCTTGTTGCACTGAAATTGGCCACTATATGCTTTGACCAGAAAAAATTTAAAATTTGAAGTGTGTATATATATTTCTTGAAGTACTGAAATACGCCCCTATACGCTTTCAACAGAAATAACTGCAACAGTGCAGTGCGAATATATTTTTATTTTTTGAATGAAATACGCCTCTATACGCTTTCAACAGAAATCACTGTAACAGTACAGTGCGTATATACAGTGCTCTCTATAATTATTCATACCCCTGGCAAATTTTGACTTAAAGTTACTTTTATTCAACCAGCAAGTAATTTTTTGATGGGAAATGACATAGGTGTCTCCCAAAAGATAATAGGACGATGTACAAGAGGCATTATTGTGGGGAAAAAAAAAAACATTTCTCAGCTTTTATTTACATTTAAGCAAAAAGTAACCAGTCCAAAATTATTCATACCCTTCACAAACTGTGGCAGTATGTGGGAAAATCCAAAGTTCTATACCATTCCAAATAGTCCAAGCTGTTCTAAAGCATCCTAATTACCCTGATTAATTGGGAACAGCTGTTTTAATCAACTCAACAGGTGAAACAGCAGCTCTCTGCAGTTGGTTTGTGGACAGTCATGTCTAAGACAAAGGAGCTCAGTGAGGACCTGCGGCTGCGCATTGTGGCTGCTCACAAGTCAGGAAAGGGCTACAAGGCCATTTCTAAATGTTTTCAAGTTCCAGTGGCTACAGTGCAAAGTATTATTAAAAAATACAAGATGTTCCGCACTGTGGAAAATCTCAGAGGACGTGGTCGGAAGCCAAAAGTGACACCTGTGCTGTCCAGGAGGATAGTTAGAGAGGTGAAAAAGAATCCAAGTATCACCACCAAGGACATCCTGGTGAATCTGAGCTCTGCTAGTGGCAATGTCTCACGGCAGACAATCCAACGGACACTGCATACTGCTGAGTTCCACGGATGCAGACCAAGGAGAACGCCACTTCTCCAGATAAGGCACACAAAAGCTCGCTTGGCCTTTGTAAAAGCTCATCTGGACAAAGAAGAAGACTTCTGGTCTTCTGTGTTATGGTCAGATGAAACAAAAATTGAATTGTTTGGCCACAATGATGTTTCCTTCATTTGGCATAAAAAAGGAGAAGCCTTCAACCCAAAGAACACCATCCCCACTGTCAAACAAGGTGGTGGGAACCTAATGCTTTGGGGGTGTTTTTCAGCCATTAGACCAGGGAACCTAATCACAGTACACGGCACCATAAAAAAAGAGCAATACATGAGGATTCTCAACGACAACATCAGGCAGTCTGCAGAGAAACTTGGCCTTGGGCACCAGTGAACATTTCAGCATAACAATGACCAAAAACACAACAAAAGTGGTGAAGAAATGGTTAGAAGACAACAACATTAACGTTTTGGAGTGGCCCAGCCAGAGTCCAGACTTGAATCCAATTGAGAATCTGTGGAGGGAGCTAAAGATCAGGGTGATGGCAAGAAGACCCTCCAACCTGAAAGATTTGAGGCTTATTGCCAAAGATGAATGCGCAAAAATACCTGTGGAGATATGCAGAAAGCTGGTCTGCAATTATAGGAAGCATTTGATTGCTGTAATAGCCTTTTCTATTTATTATTGGGAAGGGTATGAATAATTTTGGACTGGACACTTTTTGCTCAAATGTAAATAAAAGCTGAGAAATGT
This sequence comes from Bufotes viridis, assembly GCA_033119425.1. Classification (NCBI taxonomy): domain Eukaryota; kingdom Metazoa; phylum Chordata; class Amphibia; order Anura; family Bufonidae; genus Bufotes; species Bufotes viridis. Next base: position 269,486,858 of record CM065591.1, read on the forward strand.
TTTTTTTTTCCCACAATAATGCCTCTTGTACATCGTCTTATTATCTTTTGGGAGACACCTATGTCATTTCTCGTCAAAAAATTACTTGCTGGTTGAATGAAAGTAACTTTAAGTCAAAATTTGCCAGGGGTATGAATAATTATGGGCAGCACTGTATATATATATATATATATATATATATTATTATTATTATTTTTACTATAATACACCCCTATACCCTTTCACCAGAAATAACTGCAGAAGTGACCCAAGAATATATATTTCTTGTTGGACGGAAAAAAGCCACTATACACTTTAACCAGAAAACAATTAAAGAGTGAAGTGCGTATATATTTTTCTTGTAGTACTGAAATACGACCCTATACACTTTCACTAGAAATGACTGCAAACGTGGAGTGCGTTTATATTTTTCATGTATTACTGAAATACCGCCCTAAACTCTTTCACCAGAAATGACTGCAAATGTGCAGTGCGTTTATATTTTTCGTGAATTACTGAAATACCGCCCTAAACTCTTTCACCAGAAATGACTGCAAACGAGCAGTGCTTTTATATTTTTTGTGTATTACTGAAATACCATCCTATACTCTTTCACCAGAAATGACTGCAAATGATTTTAGCGTAAATAACAACAAAACTGACCTAAGTATATATTTATCTTTTTCCACAGATAAAAGCCACTAAAGGCTTTTCAACATAGCACTTGCACCCCAATAACTAATTGCTGGAATGACAGAGCTGTATTATGAGACTAACTGAATCCCCAAGTAATGTTTCCCTGCACTTGTAAATCGCTTTTTTTTCACAATGAGGATTTTCCTATGACTCTCCCTAGCATCTGCACATGTCTCTCCCTGCCTATGAAATGATTCCTCTCACTATCCTTTCCCTTCACTTGTAAATCGTTTTTTTTTACAATGAGGATTTTCCTATGACTCTTCCTAGCATCTGCACATGTCTCTCCCTGCCTGTGAAATGATTCCTCTCACTATCCTTTCCCTTCACTTGTAAATCGTTTTTTTTTACAATGAGGATTTTCCTATGACTCTCCCTAGCATCTGCACACGTCTCTCCCTGCCTGTGAAATGATTCCTCTCACTATCCTTTCCCTTCACTTGTAAATAGTTTTTTTTTTACAATGAGGATTTTCCTATGACTCTCCCTACTAGCATCTGCACATGTCTCTCCCTGCCGGTGAAATGATTCCTCTCACTATCCTTTCCCTTCACTTGTAAATCGTTTTTTTTTTACAATGAGGATTTTCCTATGACTCTCCCTAGCATCTGCACACGTCTCTCCCTGCCTGTGAAATGATTCCTCTCACTATCCTTTCCCTTCACTTGTAAATCATTTTTTTTTACAATGAGGATTTTCCTATGACTCTCCCTAGCATCTGCACACGTCTCTCCCTGCCTGTGAAATGATTCCTCTCACTATCCTTTCCCTGCACTAGTTAATCGCTTCTTTCCTTTTTTTTTTTAACAATTAGTTTTTCTCTCACTCTCCCTAGCGCCTGCATACACGTCTGTCCCTGAACTAAGTACGATTGTGAATGGCAGAATCTAAGATTGCCGCCACATTTATAGGGCTGTGACATCACCGGGCTGGCTGTATGCATGGCATTATGGGTCATCCCGCCTTCCCAGAGTTCCTTGCCCCATGTCCTCACATGTGTAGCCGCCATTGTACCTGCCATGTTAGGAAAAAATACGATTCGTTACCACGAAGCACAAGGAAATTCGCATTCATTGCCAGTTGAATTTTTCCTGAAATTCCAAACAAATTCCACTTCGTCAGCTTTAATTCGCTCATCTCTAGTCATCAATATAGCAAAAGCAGAAAACCCTTTTAAGAGGTTAATATTTGATGTCTATATTAGCATGAATGTCTAGCCTGCATTGATTAGAGCATGTATGAATTTTTGACCAAGAGGCCGCTTTGCAGATTTGGTCTACTGATGCATTAGTTTTCTCAACCCAAGACAAGTCCATTGTCCTTGTCTAGTGAGCTTTAACCTCCTAACAGTCACGTTAAAATGGGAAAAACCCTCCCAAAAATGTCACTTTTTTATTGTAGATTTTGAATGTGTGTTTACAGTAAATCTTGTTCACGCACAACTCAGGGTACACAATTGCATTTTTAACCCCTTAGTGACATAATTAATTTTAGCCTTAAATTGTAACTGCCTATTCATTTTTTTATACCGTAATGGTATAGTAAACCCTACAGTATATGTGCATCGTGTTTTAAAATGTAATCATTTTCCGTTTGACCTCATAATAACTCCAACAAATGCATACCACTTTGCCATTCTGCTGGCATCTTCCCACAACATTTTCATGTGCAGGTCTTCTCCTCTCTGTTATAAACATGAGACGGGAGAGCACTGGGAGGAGGAGCATAGCCTTGAGTGCCTTGGAGCTGAACTCGGGCAGAAAGTAGAGGGGGGAGGGCTGCTTTAGATTCTGCTTTCTCCTGAATGGTAGCAGCAAGAAACTTGTTTGAAAGCTGACATTTCAGAGATATCCATAGAAGAGATATCACTGTTAGAAATCGAGTCGGGAATAATCGCATGTAAAACCTGCTTTTACTTTCACTTTCACCTGCATTCACTGCATCCCAATTACTATCAGTGATATCTTCCCCTGTACTGAACATATTACTGTCATTCTGGTATTACCTGCAAGCTTGGGATGCCAGCTTTATGTTAGAGGATACAGACTGCTCTGGGGTAGTGGGGGGAGTTATCTGCATTCTGATTGGTCTTGCTTGTCTGCTAGTTCATGTGAGGAGAGCAAAGGGTTATGGGAAGTGAGGGAAATACAGGATGGCCTCAAGGACATGGCAAACATCATCAGGAAGTGCAGCAGGGGACATTAGTTGTAGGTTTTTTAGGAACCATTTTGGGTATATTTAGTCTATTAAATAACTGTTATCATTTTATTTTAAGGGGGGAAGATAAAAAAACAGCAATTTTTACATAATTTTGTGGAATTTATTTACGGCGTTAACGGAGTGGTAAAAATAACAATTTTATTATGTGGGTCAGTACGCTGATGATAATGCTGCATGAATAAGCTTAGGCTGATGAATAAATCTGCCATTGCTGATGGTGGCTGTTTATCACCATCCCCATCATGCCACTGCTGCTGTCTGCCTACCTACACTCAAGTTACATACTGTATCGTCGCTACTGCTGCCATCGCAGCTGCTACTGCCCCAACTGCCAATATCTTTACCCCTACATAGCCAACACTACTACTACCCCTATGTTGTGTTGCTACTGCTACCGCTACTATTGATGCCACGTGCCACTATTACCCCTACTACCTTACACTTTCCATATTCACACTGTACTGCTGCTGCTCCCCCCCAAATAAAAGGAATAATTTCCCACTGTTTCCTCCAAAATTAACACTTGTATTTGTATAAACAGGGAAAGGCATCCATCTCTGTTAAAACGCCATGCATATGACTATATTTTTGGACCACATTCGATACGCAAAATATGCAGACAGCAAACCATGTACTGTCCGCATCCGTGTGTCTGTTCCGCCATCCCACAAAAAAATAGAACATGTTCAATTTGTTGTCCGTTTTGTGGACAAGAACAGGCATTTTTAATCCAGGACATGTGTAAAAGGAAAATACAGAACACACAGATCTGGTATCCATGTTTTGCGGACCGGTTGTGTGCATGAGGCCTAAGGCATCATTTTTGGATGCATGTTCAGGACAGAACAAGCCACTGTTTCTTCTGACACTAGCCTGTGTGTTTATAAATTGGGGAGCGGTAGGCATCTGTCCATTTTAAGGTATCATTTTGGGACGCTTATTCAGAATAAGCGATTGCATTCAGTGTGTGCCTTTTTCTGTCTAGATTGTATCCGGATTGCATGCGTTTTTCACTAGCGTGAAAACTGAATAATAACACATCTCCTAGCAACTGTAAGTGAAAAAACGTATTGCATCCGGATGCCTTCCGTTTTTCATGCAAGCCCCATTCACTAATATGGAGCCAGAGCTGCGTTAAAAACACACAATATAGAACATGCTGCGATTTTTCCTTAAAGCAGATATGATCAGTGCTCATGCTCATGTACACAGACCCATTGAAATTAATTGTTCAGGATTAATTCTGAATGCTATGCTACACTCATCACATCCGGACAGAAAACTTGCTCATGTGAAAGAGCTGTAAGACATAATTTTTGTAATGCTTGTTGAGAACAAGACACTGTTTTTATTCAGATAAAAATGTGTCTGTGTGTTTAAATACCATCTGGTCAATTTTTTGAACATTTTTTAAATTTAAAACAAATGCAATGGCGCAGTGTTTTTTAACAGAATGTTTGTTAATGCTGCCAACCATGTGTTTACCCATAGATATATGCCAGTGTTACTATTGCTGTCATTGTGTTAAAAAGCTTAAAAGGGGTAGGAGCAAAAAATGAAAGACAAGACAAAATATGAGTGCCATATACCAATTCGGGCACTTTTGATTCTGGTAGAATGGATTCGAACTTGGATCACATGTTTTTACCAATTCTGTGTATCATCTTTCTTGTGGATCATATACTGTAGGATTCATGTATCAAGGTCCTTAGCCATCTTGCAATGATTGCTTTAGAAGATTTCTGTCCTGCAAATTGAAGTATCAGAACTAATGATCCTGTCATACCCAGCCACAGAGTGATCTCGCTCTATTTGCAGTTACATCTAAGTCTTTTTTGCTCATTAACCACTCATGCAGCTGTACATGCTTGGTAACACTGATGTGTTAGAACTGCTTTTTCATGCAGTCACAACTCCTGCAACTCCAAATGTATCTAGCATGCTTGATTATCAATGCTCTACTCAACTTGTATGAATACACACTTTACTCTTTGTAATGTTTGTCAATTAGAAGACTTAATAAAAACATTTTTTTTTTTAAAGGACCCAGAGGCAGCAAGGCATGAACTAGGAGGCATGTTGTGAATTGAACCAAAAACTGGCAATGCTGTCTCTTCAGATGTATAGCTGCCTTAGTCTAAAGAAAGACCTGCTATCCCTGCTACACATGTGAGCTATGCTGAAGAGAACTCACTTGCTTTGACAAAACAAGGGTTAGAGAAGGCAGCACAAGGATTTTACCTAAAGTTAGTCAAATAGCCCCTGAACTACTTCACCTGAAGCATCAGCGCTGAGCTACTCTCTACCTTTGTATTCACCTGGGGTAAGAACAGTATACACCCTCAGTTATTTTGGATCCCTCCCAAGCATACCAGGGACCCAACAAAACAGGTGGAAGCACTACTATTTAAGGGACTTCCCATAATGGGAAAAAATTATTTTATCTGGTTTGTTAAAAAGAAACCAGCTACATCAGTTAAAGGGGTTCTCCGGGAATTAAGAAAATTTAAATACTTAAATATTACTTTATAATAAATATATTCCCAAATACTTTTCATTATTTAAATGGCCGCCGTCCTATTAGTACACACAAAATCTGTCCTAATGACACAGCAGGACAAGTTACCTCACAACACTGAGGTAAAGAGCTGCTCCATTTCTGCTGTACCTGTCAGGGTATGATCCTGAATACAGATGAGAAGATCTTCAGCTGAATCTCTGTAGGAATGGAGTTCATGAGATGAGTACAGACAGGACAGACTGTGGTAATGGAGACTGCATATAATAGCTGCTGCTCATTATCCACACGCTCCCCTCTGTACTTTATGTCTCCTCAAGAACTCCATTCTTACAGAGACTAAGCTAAAGATCTTTTCAGTTGCATACTGAGCAGAGAGGAGGATGAGGCAGCTCTTTACCTCAGCGTTGTGAAGTAACTTGTCCTGCTGTGTGATTAGGACAGATTCTGTTTGCGCTAATAGTCCGGCAGCCATTTTATTTCTCCTAATGATTGCTCCCCAGACAAAACAAACCATTATAACTAATGAACTGTATTTGGGAATATATTTATCATCAAATAATATTTAAGTATTTTCATTTTCTAAATTCCTGGAGAACCTCCTTAGGCAAAAAAAAAAAAAACTTTACAGCTTTTGTCTCACATTTTTTGCAAAAGAGAGAGAGAGACAGAGAGAGAGAAAGAGAGACCAGGCGCGTTCCCCCCCCCCCCTTTCTCCTATCTGTTCATGAGCGTAGAGAACACTGCAGACAGAAATAATTTTAATGAGAAAAGGGGGGTTAAAGGTGTACAGCTTCTCTGAACTTTTTCCATCACATCAGTATAAGGCCTCTTGCACACAACTGTATGGCTTTTTCAGTATTTTGCAGTCCACTTTTCACTGATCCGTTGTTCCTTTTTTTTTTGAGAGAGAGAGAAAGAGACAGAGAGAGACCAGGCGCGTGCCAGCCCCCACCCCCCCCTTCTCCTATCTGTTCATGAGCGTAGAGAACACTGCAGACAGAAAGAATTTTAATGAGAAAGGGGGGGGGGGGGTTAAAGGTGTACAGCTTCTCTGAACTTATAATTTGATTCAAAGCTGACTACAAAAAAGCCAGAATCCATTTAAAAAAGAAAAGTCCTTTTTCCATCACATCAGTATAAGGCCTCTTGCACACGACTGTATGGCTTTTTCAGTTTTTACGGTCCGTTTTTCACGGATCCGTTGTTCCTTTTTTTGTTTCTGTTCTCCATATGTGATTGTTTGCGGATCAGAAACATACAATTTGTAATCATTAATGTAAAGTACAGTAATGTGTTTTTGATTCCAATACTTTTTATTAGTTTTTAAATAAGAGTGCAAAGTTGCGGACGTAGCCGCTAAATAGCAATATGAAAATGACGGACGCAGCCGTCAAGTGCATATTTAAAGCACCAATGTACAGGCCATTACTTAATATGGAATATAATCCAGGGCATCCGCTTGGATGCTGCCAACCTGGAAAAATGTAATAATGTCCATGACCACTGTGATGCGGTCAGTTTGACATCGCTCTGAAAATGGCTTCCTAGTAAAGGCATATCAATCGCTATGTATCCTGTTTAAAGTCTTAGTGTACGGTGCAGCTATATTAAAATACAATATCAATGTATCAACATAAAATAAAAACATAACATGTAAGAATACAACATGTAAGAATACAACATGTAACCAGTGACGAGTAGGTCTAGTATATAAGACTATCAAGGGTAGTAGTTATGGAGTTTTGTACAATTGTGAGCTGAGAGAGTTATTAGTTTGGGAACTGAACAGGCTGTCAGACCACATGTGCCATATGGAACTACAATATTTAGATGACAAGATAGATGGAGACAATCCCCTTTCATAACGCCAAGCTGCGAGTTCTTTCCAATGCCTGGTGACTATTAATTTGGCAATCACCAGAATTTTGCATGCCAAAATTCTACGGTTCAATGGTAGGTTGTCTAATTCAAGATATAAAAGTGCTACATGTGCTTGATTAAGAATCGGTACCCCTACTATGGATGATAAGATCCTGAAGATCTCTTCCCAGTATTGTCCAAGCATTGGACAGGCCCACAAAATGTGAAGCAATGAGCCTCTATTTCCGCAGTTCCTCCAACAAAGGGGAGAGGTCGTACTATACAATTTATGGAGTCTATCAGGGGTCATATACCAACGTAAGAACATCTTCATTGCTGCCTCATAATGCGTGCTACACTTACAAGTCAAATGGACTAATCTAAGTGCTGACTTCCATTGTTTAGGTTCAAAGGCACGTTTGAGATCCGCCTCTCAAAGTTCAAACGGTTGTGTCTTACAAAAAATGAATTGAGAGTCAATTAAGCCGTAAGCTTGTCTCATGATCTTAGACTTGAGTTTAAACACAGATGTAATTAGTGTGTTGTCAGTAGGCGTAATCTCATGACATGTATTCAGAAAATGTCGCATGCGTAAATATTTTGAGAAATCAGCGTTGGGTATAGAATATTTGCAAGATAGATATTCAAATGTACAACTGAGATATATAAGAAATGCCTTTTCCAAGCCAATTAGAGATATCTAGATCACTGAGATATATACTTAAGAATTGTAACGGTACTCCTTCCCAAGAAACTCAGGACTCACCCATTACTTGGCATTGGAATTCCTTCCAGCAGGTTAATGTGTGCAATTTCAACGGAGACAATCATATCAGTAAGGGAAATTTATTTGAGTTATCGTATGTGAGGGCGTGTAATGTTGCCGGGAATGCTAGGCTGTCCTCTATATGTGACCAGTTTGTAATCTCTTCTTTTCTCCATTTTTTCACTATATCTACCTGCGTAGCAATGTAGTACACCCTAATATTGGGAACGCCTAGACCTCCGCATGATTTATGTCTAGATAATAATGAGTACGCGACTCTAGGTCTCCGGTTTTCCCATATAAATTTGGAGATGTGCTGTTGGAGATCCATAAAGAATCTTTGCGGAAGTGTTATAGGGACCGTACGAAATAGATACAGTAATTTTGGAAGTAATAGCATTTTAAAATGCGTCCCCAATCTGGGGTCCATTTATTGAATTGATTTTTCGAACGGGGAGATGGTTAAAAAAAAGCTGGCTCCCTCCCCTTTGTTTTAATCCACGGTCACTGCGTCTGCGCCGTGCAATTTACTGTCACACCCAATATGAGTGGTGTCTTAACTAGTACTATTCCTATCAGTTTAATCCCTGTTACGCACTCCTATCCGGTCGAATTGATTAACCATTGTCGAATTAACGAACCATTACGACATCATGAAATAATTTAGTTCTGAGCTCTGTATTTGCTTTGTATTGGAATTGATGGGGATTTTTTTAATTGTCTGCATTATTTCTAATAAACTATTAAGAGACTTTATTATGATTTTTTATATTATGTATTAAAAACCCATACAACATATAAAAAAAAAAGGTAAATTAATGTTTTTTCTATGAAATATTATCCAGCCGTCCGATCGCTTTTGGTCTGACCATAATGAAGCAACGGCCTTATCATCTGGGGTGTGGCAACATTGCCAACACACTCATAGAGGTGATGATTGCTTCATTGTGATACGCAAGCCCCTTCACCACAACAAGGTAACGATCACGAAGGGGAATTGACACTTGTATGTGCCTTTTTTTTTTGTTTGTTTTTGTAGCCACAGTGCTGCACCATAGGACAGAAAAATTAGGCATGTACACATGCATGAAAAATTATGGCATTGTAGCAGCGGCCGGAAAAATGTATGTTTTCCAGGCAGAAAAGTGACTAAAACATTGCAGCTTGACCCCTAGTTGGTGGCGGAGAATTCACGAAAGTCATCCGGTATGCAGACATTAAATACAGCAGCGTGGGGACCATTTTGAGGCCAAGGCATGTCATCAGGCCTTTTGTTAGTCAAACGTATCCCCCACTGTCAGTCCCTTCGGGATCCACGCCTCATTTATCTTAATAAAGGTGAGGTAATCAACACTTTTTTGACCGAGGCGACTTCTCTTGTCAGTGACAATGCCTCCTGCTGCACTGAAGGTCCTTTCTGACAGGACACTTGAAGCAGGGCAGGCCAGAAGTTCTATCGCGAACTGGGATAGCTCAGGCCACAGGTCAAGCCTGCACACCCAGTAGTGAAGGGGTTCATTGCTCCTCAGAGTGTCGATATCTGCTGTTAAGGCGAGGTAGTCTGCTACCTTTCGGTCGAGTCGTTCTCTAAGGCTGGATCCCGAAGGGCTGTGGCGATGAATAGGACTGAAAAAGCTTCGCATGTCCTCCATCAACAACACATCTGTAAATCGTCCAGTCCTTGCCGCCGTGGTAGGAGGAGGATTACACTCACCTCTTCCCCTGTTAGATTCCCGTTGTGCTGTGACATCCCCTTATAAGCTGTGTAAAGCATATTTTTTAGTTTGATTTTGAACTGCTGCATCCTTTCCTACTTTCGGTAATTTGGTAACATTTCTGCCACTTTCTGCTTATACCGGGGGTCTAGTAGCGTGGCCACCCAGTACAGGTCGTTCTCCTTCATCCTTTTTATACGAGGGTCCCTCAACAGACATGACAGCATGAAAGACCCCATTTCCACAAGGTTGGATGCAGAGCTACTCATTTCCCGTTCCTCGTCCTCACTGATGTCATTGACGGTCTGTTCTTCCCCCCAGCCACGTACAACACCATGGGTCCCAGATAGGTGACAACAACGAGCACCCTGGGGTGCCTGCTGTGGTTGGTCTTCCTCCTCCTCAAAGCCACATTCCTCCTCTGACTCCTCTTCCTCATACTCCTCTTCCAGCGTTGCCGCAGGTCCGGCAAGCGATGATGACATCTGGTGGTGATGGTGACCACAATTCTTCCTCTTTACGCTCATCTACAGCCTGATCCAGCACTCTTCGCAGGGCGCGCTCCAGGAAGAAAACAAATGGGATAAGGTCGCTGATGGTGCCTTCGGTGCGACTGACTAGGTTTGTCACCTCCTCAAAAGAACGCATGAGCCTACAGGCATTGTGCATGAGCGTCCAGTAACGTGGCAAAAAAATTCTCAGCTCCGCAGAGGCTGTCCAAGCACCCGGTCATACAAATACTCATTGACTGCTTTTTCTTGTTGGAGCAGGTGGTCAAACATTAGGAGTGTTGAATTCCAACGTGTCGGGCTGTCACAAATAAAGCGCCTCACTGGCATGTTGTTTCGCCGCTGAATATCAGAAAAGTGCGCCATGGCTGTGTAGGAACGCCTGAAATGGCCACACACCTTCCTGGCCTGCTTGAGGACGTCCTGTAAGCCTGGGTACTTAGACACAAAGAGTTGTACGATGAGATTCAACACATGTGCCATGCACGGCACATGTGACAACTTGCCCAAATTCAATGCCGACAACAAATTTGTTCCATTGTCACACACCACTTTGCCGATCTCCAGCTGGTGCGGGGTCAGCCACTGATCCACCTGTTCGTTCAGGGTGGACAGAAGTGCTGGTCCTGTGTGGCTCTCTGCTTTCAGGCAAGTCAACCCCAAGACAGCGTGACACTGTCGTATCCGGGATGTGGAATAGCCCCTGGGGAGCTGGGGGGATTCAGTTGATGTGCAGCCAGACGCCGCTGCAGAAGAGGACTCAGCTGAGGAGGATATCGAAGAGGATGGAGTAGGAGTAGAGGAGGTGGCAGTAGGCCTGCCTGCAAGTCGTGGCGGTGTCACCAACTCCGCTGCGGAGCCACGCATTCCATGCTTGTCAGCCATCAGCAGGTTGACCCAATGCACAGTGTACGTGATATACCTGCCCTGATCGTGCTTTGCAGACGGACAGATGGACCCTTGCCCCAACACTGTATGCCTAACACTGTATGCCAGAGATGCCATGACTTTCTTTTCAATAACATAGTAGAGGTTTGGGATTGCCTTTTTTGAAAAAATATTTCGTCCGGGTACCTTCCACTGTGGTGTCCCAATAGCTACAAATTTTTTGAAGGCCTCAGACTCCACCAGCTGGTATGGTAAAAGCTGGCGGGCTAAGAGTTCCGTCAAGCCAGCTGTCAGTCGCTTGGCAAGTGGGTGACTCTGTGACATTGGCTTCTTACGCTCAAACATTTCCTTAACAGACACCTGACTGGGCAGATGAGATGGAACAGCTGAAGGTGAGAGGCAGAGTGGCGGGTTATTGAGAGGGGGCAGGGAGGACAGCAGTGGTTGACGTGGCTGAAGATGCTGGACCAGGAGGAGCATGGTGGCTTTGAGTTTGTGTGCTGCTTGTACTCATGTGTTGATCCCATAGGCGTTTGTGATGTGAGATCATGTGCCTTCGCAAAGCAGTTGTACCGAGGTGGGTGTTGGACTTCCCACGACTCAGTTTCTTTTTGCACAGGTTGCAAATGGCATTGCTGTTATCAGAGGCAGACACACACAAAAAATGCCACACTGCTGAGCTTTGCAATGACGGCATTCTGGTGGTGGCAACAGCATGCGTTGACTGGCGTGCTGTCTGGCTGACCCTGGGTGCCGATACATGCTGTCTGACTGTGCCACTAACTCCTTGCGACGACCTCCCCCTGCTTCCAACTCATCTCCTCCTTCTCTCTGTCTCCCCTTCTGAACTTTCCCCCTCTTCTTCTCTTGAGCAGGCACCCACGTGGCATCCGTGGACACATCGTCATCATCAACCGCTTCACTTGTATCCGACACCTCAGCAAAGGAAGCAGCAGCGGGTACAACATCATCATCATCACACTGTACGTCCATGTGTGTAATCCTGCCTGACTGAGACATATCCCTGTAATATTCATCATCTGGCAATAATGGTTGCGCATCACTAATTGCATCCAACTGATGTGCAAATTACTCCTCTGACGGATCAAGTGAAGCGGCTGTGGTGGTAGTGGCGGGCGGGAGCGTGGTAACTTGAGAGCAGGTGACCGAAGCTGAGCTGGAGGAGGATGGTGCGTCAAGGTTCTTAGCGGAAGCTGTTGAAGATTGGGTGTCCTGTCTAAGCCAGTCAACTATGTCCTCAGAATTTTTCGGGTTCAGGGTACGTGGCCTCTGAACACTAGGCATTATTCCAGGGACAGTGGAAATCAAAGCACCACCACCACGATGGCCCCTGCGGGGTGGCCTGCCTCTGCCTGTCATTTTTTTTTAGATTAGGTACTACGCGTGCTAGGTTCTGTGCCACCCGGTATGAGTGGTTGGCACTGGCAGTGGGCACACTACAGTCTGTGAAAGTGGGCCTGACACACACTGGCAGCAGGCAAGCAACTGAAATTAGAATACTGACTAAAAATTAAATGCCTTATTTATCGGCAAGCTACTGTGCCACCCAGTATGAGTGGTTGGCACTGGCAGTGGGCACACTACAGTCTGTGGAAGTCGGCCTGACACACACTGGCAGCAGGCAAGCAACTGAAATTAGACTAATGTGTAAAAATGAAATGCCTTATTTATCGGCAAGCTACTGTGCCATCCGGTATCAGTGGTGGGCACTGGCAGTGGGCAAACTACAGTCTGTGGAAGTAGGCCTGACACACACTGGCAGCAGGCAAGCAACTGAAATTAGACTAAAGTGTAAAAATTGAATGCCTTATTTATTGGCAAGCTACTGTGCCACCCGGTATGAGTGGTGGGCACTGGCAGTGGGCCCACTACAGTCTGTAGAAGTCAGCCTTACACATACTGGCAGCAGGCAAGCAACTGAATTTAGACTAAACTGTAAAAATTAAATGCCTTATTTATCGGCAAGCTACAGTGCCACCCGGTATGAGTGGTGGACACTGGCAGTGGGAACATTACAGTCTGTAGAAGTCGGCCTGACACACACTGGCAGCAGGCAAGCAACTGAAATTAGACTAAAGTGTAAAAATTGAATGCCTTATTTGCAAGGCAAGCTACTGTGCCACCCGGCATGAGTGGAAGCTACTGTGCCACCCGGTATGAGTGGTGGGCACTGGCAGTGGGCCCACTACAGTCTGTGGAAGTCAGCCTGACACATACTGGCAGCAGGCAAGCAACTGAAATTAGACTAAACTGTAAAAATTAAATGCCTTATTTATCGGCAATGCTACAGTGCCACCCGGTATGAGTGGTGGGCACTGGCAGTGGGCCCACTACAGTCTGTAGAAGTCAGCCTGACACATACTGGCAGCAGGCAAGCAACTGAAATTTAGACTAAATGTGTAAAAATTAAATGCCTTATTTATCGGCAAGCTACTGTGCCACCCGGTATGAGTGGTGGACACTGGCAGTGGGAACATTACAGTCTGTAGAAGTCGGCCTGACACACACTGGCAGCAGGCAAGCAACTGAAATTAGACTAAAGTGTAAAAATTAAATGCCTTATTTATCGGCAAGCTACTGTGCCACCCGGTATGAGTGGTGGGCACTGGCAGTGGGCCCACTACAGTCTGTAGAAGTCAGCCTTACACATACTGGCAACAGGCAAGCAACTGAATTTAGACTAAACTGTAAAAATTAAATGCCTTATTTATCGGCAAGCTACAGTGCCACCCGGTATGAGTGGTGGACACTGGCAGTGGGAACATTACAGTCTGTAGAAGTCGGCCTGACACACACTGGCAGCAGGCAAGCAACTGAAATTAGACTAAAGTGTAAAAATGGAATGCCTTATTTATCGGCAAGCTACTGTGCCACCCGGTATGAGTGGTGGGCACTGGCAGTGGGCCCACTACAGTCTGTAGAAGTCAGCCTTACACATACTGGCAGCAGGCAAGCAACTGAATTTAGACTAAAGTGTAAAAATTAAATGCCTTATTTATCGGCAAGCTACTGTGCCACCCGGTATGAGTGGTGGGCACTGGCAGTGGGCCCACTACAGTCTGTAGAAGTCAGCCTTACACATACTGGCAGCAGGCAAGCAACTGAATTTAGACTAAACTGTAAAAATTAAATGCCTTATTTATCGGCAAGCTACTGTGCCACCCGGTATGAGTGGTGGGCACTGGCAGTGGGAACATTACAGTCTGTAGAAGTCGGCCTGACACACACTGGCAGCAGGCAAGCAACTGAAATTAGACTAAAGTGTAAAAATGGAATGCCTTATTTATCGGCAAGCTACTGTGCCACCCGGTATGAGTGGTGGGCACTGGCAGTGGGCCCACTACAGTCTGTAGAAGTCAGCCTTACACATACTGGCAGCAGGCAAGCAACTGAATTTAGACTAAACTGTAAAAATTAAATGCCTTATTTATCGGCAAGCTACAGTGCCACCCGGTATGAGTGGTGGACACTGGCAGTGGGAACATTACAGTCTGTAGAAGTCGGCCTGACACACACTGGCAGCAGGCAAGCAACTGAAATTAGACTAAAGTGTAAAAATTGAAATGCCTTATTTATCGGCAAGCTACTGTGCCACCCGGTATGAGTGGTGGGCACTGGCAGTGGGCCCACTACAGTCTGTAGAAGTCAGCCTTACACATACTGGCAGCAGGCAAGCAACTGAATTTAGACTAAACTGTAAAAATTAAATGCCTTATTTATCGGCAATGTACAGTGCCACCCGGTATGAGTGGTGGACACTGGCAGTGGGAACATTACAGTCTGTAAAAGTCGGCCTGACACACACTGGCAGCAGGCAAGCAACTGAAATTTGACTAATGTGTAAAAATGAAATGCCTTATTTATCGGCAAGCTACTGTGCCACCCGGTATGAGTGGTGGGCACTGGCAGTGGGCACGCTACAGTCTGTGGAAGTCGACCTGACACACACTGGCAGCAGGCAAGCACCTGAAATTAGACTAAAGTGTAAAAATTAAATGCCTTATTTATCGGCAAGCTACTGTGCCACCCGGTATGAGTGGTGGGCACTGGCAGTGGGCACACTACAGTCTGTGGAAGTCGGCCTGTCACACACTGGCAGCAGGCAAGCAACTGAAATTAGACTAATGTGTAAAAATTAAATGCCTTATTTATCGGCAAGCTACTGTGCCACCCGGTATGAGTGGTGGGCACTGGCAGTGGGCACACTACAGTCTGTGGAAGTCGGCCTGACACACACTGGCAGCAGGCAAGCAACTGAAATTAGATTAAAGTGTAAAAATCAAATACCTTATTTATCGGCAAGCTACTGTGCCACCCGGTATGAGTGGTGGGCACTGGCAGTGGGAACACTACAGTCTGTGGAAGTTGGCCTAACACACACTGGCAGCAGGCAAGCAACTGAAATTAGACTAATGTGTAAAAATTAAATGCCTTATTTATCAGCAAGCTACTGTGCCACCTGGTATGGGTGGTGGGCACTGGCAGTGGGCACACTACAGTCTGTGGAAGTCGGCCTGACACACACTGGCAGCAGGCAAGCAACTGAAATTAGACTAATGTGTAAAAATTAAATGCCTTATTTATCGGCAAGCTACTGTGCCACCTGATATGAGTGGTGGGCACTGGCAGTGGGCACACTACAGTCTGTGGAAGTCAGCCTGACACACACTGGCAGCAGGCAAGCAACTGAAATTACACTAAAGTGCAAAAATTAAATGCCTTTTTTTATGCAAAGTCCTGTGCCACACGGTATGAGTGGTGGGCACTGGCAGTGGGCACACTACAGTCAGTGGAAGTCGGCCTGACACACACTGGCAGCAGGCAAGCAACTGAAATTAGACTAAAGTGTAAAAATGAAATGCCTTTTTTTGATGCAAAGTCCTGTGCCACACGGTATGAGTGGTGGGCACTGGCGGTGGGCACACTACAGTCTGTGGGCCTGCAGCTCCTCACACACGGGCAGGCCAGGCAACTGCAATATATATATGGAGGGAAAAAAAAGCAGACTAATGTAGCAGCCCTAAAAAGGGCTTTTTGGGGTGCTGTCAGGATGCTGTCCTTACAGCAGAGATCAGATGAGTCTTTCAGGACTGGAGTGGACACTGAATACACAAGCCTAGCTATCGATTTCCCAATTAAATCAGCAGCAGCTACACTCTCCCTCCTCTCACTAAGACTGCAGCTTCCGAATGAATCTAAAATGGATGCTGTTCAGGAGATGGGAGGGAGGGCATGCTGCTGATTGGCTGGAATGTGTCTGCTGACTGAGGTACAGGGTCAAAGTTTGCTCAATGATGATGTATAGGGGGCGGACCGAACATTGCATATGTTCGCCCGTCGCGGCAAACGCGAACAAGCCATGATCGCCGGGAACTGTTCGCCGGCGAATAGTTCGGGCCATCTCTACATAGGGAGATAGTTGTCCTTATATAATCGATTAAATATGGGTGGGATGTGCATACCGAGATACTCAATACAATCAGATTGCCAATCTAATGGGAATTGGCGTTTGAGGTGTTCCACTATGGAAGATGAGAGACCTATAGGCAGGGCTTGCGATTTAGTAGTGTTGAGTTTGTATAATGAAATGTGGCCAAAGTGGTGGATCCAATTTAGAGAAGCGGTTAAAGATGGACCAGGATCTGATAATGTTAAAATAACATCGTCAGCGTATAAAGAGATAATGTGCTCACGGTTATGTATAGTCAAACCTTTTACCCCTGGGTCCATCCTCAACAACGTCGCTAATGGCTCAATACATAAGACAAAGATCAGGGGTGACAGCGGACACCCCTGTCGTGTTCCATTTGTGATATCGAACTTGTCCGATAATGTACCATTAGTCAATACCCTGGCCGCTGGAGCAGTATACAAGGCTTTAATAGCTTGCAAGATGTTATCCTTGAACCCGAACCTATCTAAGTCCGAGAAGGCGTATGACCAGCCTATGCGGTCAAACGCCTTCTCGGCGTCAAGTGATACCATTAACACTGGTGTTTTAGTAGATGTGGCATAATGAAGGAGATTTAGCACTCTTCTAGTGTTATCAAAGGCTTGCCTTGTTTTTACAAAGCCGACTTGATCTCCATGTATGAGATCCAACAGTATGGGGGCTATTCTGTTAGCTAGGATCTTAGCATATAGTTTTAGATCCACATTAAGAAAGGATATTGGTCTAAAATTCTAAGGCCTATCCGGATCTTTGCCCGGTTTGGGCAGTGTAACTATCCGGATCTTTGCCCGGTTTGGGCAGTGTAACTATAAGGGCTTCCTGATTCTCCTTCGGGAAAGAGCCACAATCCATGACCAGCTGGTATAAAGATTTAAGGTGAGGTGCTAGTATTGGCTGAAATGCCTTATAATATTCTCCGGTAAGACCGCCTGGTCCTGGTGATTTGCCGGACGGTAAAGTACATATAGCATTGTTAATTTCAGACAGAGAGATGCTTCTATTTAGAGCAGCTAACTGCGTTTCAGTAAGGGATGGGAGGTGTACCCTGTCTAGAAAAGCGGAAATGTCAGATGGGGAGGTTTGAATGACAGAGGAGTCATTCTTTAGGTTGTACAGTGATTCATAATATCTCCTAAATTGTTCAGCCATTTTGATGGGGTGGGAGATTTTGGCCAAAGTTTTCTGGTCTATAATGTATGGGATTCGGGACTTCAAACGTTGATTTTTAAGTCTGGTTGCAAGCAATTTCCCAGCCTTATTGTTTTGTGAGTAATAGCGTGCTTTAGTGTAGAATAGATGTTTATTATAGTCCGCTATAGTAAGTGTTCTCTAAGTTGTCTCCTCTATTCTGTCAGTCTTAATTGAAGGGATTGGGTTTGACAGGTTTTATTTGGGGATTCAAGTTTGTGGATCTCGCAAGTCAGAGATTTTAGCGTTTGGGTCTTTAGTTTTTTCGTTAAGTGATTTAGTTTCAAGAATGATCCTCTTATAACCGTTTTGTGTGCGTTCCAGAGGCTAAACTGAGTATCTACTGATTTTTGGTTCAATTCAAAATACATCTTAGGGTACGTTCACACGACGACAATTGTCGCGCGACAAAAAGTCGCACTATTGTCGCGCGACAATTTTTATAATGGGAGTCTATGGTGTCGCAGTGCGACATGCGACATGCTGCGACTGCGACACGAAAGTCGGAGAAAATCCATTTAAGATGGGTTTTTCTGCGACTGTCGCGTCGCAGTCGCAGCATGTCGCATGTCGCAATGCGACACCATAGACTCCCATTATAAAAATTGTCGCGCGACAAATGTTGCAGTGAAGTTGTGCCCTATTTGTCGCGCGACAATTGTCGTCGTGTGAACGCACCCTTAAGGTCTCTTTCTATAACGTTTCTATGTGTCTGATTGTGTAGCAGGTAGGAATTGCTTCTCCACACCTGGGCCGGTGCGTTCCTGAACGTGTCTTCCAAAGTAACAGTGACCGGGGCGTGGTCAGACCACGTAATAGTGCCTATAGATGCCTTAGTGGTACAGAGAAGTGCATTTATATCTGCGAATATGATGTAGATTCTAGAATAGCTAATATGTGATGCTGAATAAAAGGTGTAATCTTTTTCAGAATCATGTAACACTCTCCATACATTGTAGAGGCCTTCTTGCCAAGTTAGGTTCCTCAATGAGTTGTTAGTCATTTGTCTAGAAGCGGTAGTCGTATCAAGCTGTGTGTGCTTGATACAATTAAAGTCTCCCGCTAGTAATAAAGCGCCCTGTTTCATAGAGGCGATACGTGATAGAACTTTTTGACAAAAGCGTATCTGGTGTCTGTTGGGGGCATATAATGCGGCTATAGTATAAGTAATATTGTTGATAGAACACACCAAAATGACGAATCTATCATGAGGGTCACTGAAGTGGTCTATCAACTGAAATGTCACAGTATTTCTGATAGCAATTAAGACCTCTCTAGTTTTAGTGGTGTGATGAGATTGGAATAACTCTGGGAATCCACGGTGCTTAATACGTTGTGCATCTTTCAAAAGTACATGAGTTTCTACTGCACAAAGTACATCGCTATTCTGAGCTAATGCTTCTCCCCACATATGTTTTCGTTTGTGTGGGCTATTGAGCCCATTCACGTTTAATGAGGTTGTGTGTAATACCATGGCAACAGAGAAATATGCGATTGTACCTGTGGATTTTCAGAGTCCATTCCCACGATCCCTATTCTCCCACCCTCTCTCAAGCTCACATTTTTTGTCACCGGTTATTGGTAAACTGGAAAAACAAGAACAATTAAAATATGGTAAGTATAAGCAATATAACAATTGGTCAACCTAACACTGCCTCAAGAGCATGATTTTTCTCCGCTGGAGCAGTAATCAGATGAGATCCGGCTGACCATAGGGATGGTTCGAGTCTCTTCCCTCAATTTCCATCCGGTGAGAATGGGGGAAAGTTCTACTTAAGCTCAGGGATGGCTCTCCCAGCGCGTAGCCGAAGGAATATTAACAAAACCACAACAGGAATCCAATCATTCCGCAACACGATCCCATTCTTGAGCAGTGTGGTGAAGGGTGGTCCGCTTCTTGAATTCGATGGAGAATGTAATATGCAATTTCTGAATCAAGGCCGTGCCCTCAGTGGGGTTTTTGGCCACCAGTAGATCATTTTGGTATTTCACAATCAATCTGGTAGGGAATCCCCACCTATATGAAATGTTGTTTTCTTTCAAAGCAATGGTAATTGGCAAAAACTCTTTGCGTTGGCGCAAGGTCGCCGCTGAGAGACCAGAATATAACGTGACGTCGCCATATGGGTCTGGCAACGGGACTTGCTTCCTGGCGGCTTGTAGTAGACGTTCTTTGACATGAAAAAAAGTGCACTCTGGCTAGCACATCTCCCGGTACTGATTCTGCCAGAAACTTTGGTTTAGCAATTCTGTGAATCCGATCTATAATGAGATCTGCTAGAGAAGATTGAGGTAATAGAAGCTTAATATGAGATTGCAAGTAAAGTTGGTAAGTCCGCCGGAGACACAGACTCTGGAACCCCTCTTAATTTCACATAATTGTGGTGCGACCAATCTTCTAAGTCGGCTATGTTTGTCTGCAGCATCTGGACCTCTGATTCTAGATTATAATAGGCGTCCTCATTGTGAGAGGAAACAAATTCTCCCATTTTGGTCTCCACATGGTCCACTCTGTGCTCTATTTCGGTAATGGCTGCTTTCAGTCCTTCATTGAGGAGTGCAGGGAGTGTTTGAACGCCTGCAGCATCGATTTCAGTGAGATTTCTGTGACTGCTTGTTCAGTGACATGGATGTTCTCAAACAGATCAATGGGTGATCCTGTCCGAAGGTCTAGGTGGGACCTCTCATCAGGCCTCTATATGCTGTGCCGCAGACTGGGGCTTGCAAAGGCCGGTAAGATGGACGCTGCCACGTGTTGGGCACTCACCTCTAGACTCATAAGATAGGCTTCTGCGGGTGCTCCTTGGGGAGTGAGTGAATGATCCGCTGTGTCTCCTTGCGGTCGGCAACTTCTCCACATCTTCCAGTCGCAGAGCCGATTCAGACAGGAGGGAGGAGGCAGGTGAGTGCCCGCCCTGTTGCGCCTGCTCCTGGTGTTGTGAGCTATTAAAGTCCGATATTTTCTTCGGACCACCTTAGGCATCTTGGGTGGCATTTGGAGGCTTTGAGAGTGGGATCTCAGTGCAGTATGCAGGTGATCTGTCGCTTGTGAAAGCGCTGGTATGGAGAGCTAAGAGCTCAAGCGGCCATCTTCTGTAAGTGCAGGACACGCCCACTACAGTAATGTGTTTTAACAGTAAACACATGGGCAAAGCGGGAATGGAACCACAAAAAATGGAAGACATACTTGTGTTGCATATTTTTTGCAGACCCATTGACTTGAATGGAGCCACGGTTCGTTATTTGCGGGCAATAATAGGACAATTTCTATCTTTCGACGGAACTGAAATACGGAAATAGAATACATTCCGTGTTTTTTTGCAGAACCATTGAAATGAATGGTTCCGCATACAGACAGCAAACGGAACGAAAAATAAAAGTTCATGTGCAAGAGACCTAATGCTGGGCAATACCGTCAGAGAAGGGGAGGTCAGAACGGGACTTCTGCGAGTTTCACATTCAACTTGCTCATGGTTGTCTGCCCGAAAGGAGCCTTACTCTTCTCCTCCCCATCGGCTAGTGTAGCCTCTGACTTAATGATGCTGCTTCAAATCTTGCGAAGGCACACATCTTCTCGATGTGTGCGCCTGCTCAGTCTCATTTTCTGTGGGCATCAGTTTCTTCAACTGAACTGTGCATGCCAGGAAGATGGCCAGTTCCAGGTCAACTGAATTACAGGTACTACGTGCACATATGCAGTTCACAGAAAGCACAGGTACAGCTTGGAGGTTATGAGAAAGGGAGAAGCTGGGCTGCTTTAGGGATATGTACAGCCCCTTGGGCTCCTATTTCTCATTAGTATAATTATAAAAACTTGTTTTCAGGGTTCAAAAGAAGGGGCAGGAAAAAAAACAAAAAAAACACAATCGGGAAATCCACAATAGGAGGGCTACACTGTGATGGGGTTAAAAACCATCACCGGTGGTGACAGGCTCCCTTTAAAGGTGTTCTAATCTGAAATCCTGACCTACTTTTCACTCTGCTTCTAAAAGTAGCTAAGCTCACCAAATGTTTCACGTGGGCACCATTTACAGCATTTTTATGCCACAAAATTGGCAAAGCATATTTGATAGATGACCCTCTATGTCCTTCTCCAAAATCTTGTCCAATTCTGGACTGCAAGCATACGTTTCCAAAAATGGAATAGAGCAGTTTTTTTTTTATACCATATCCCCAAAAGGTTTTCAGCCAGGACACCAGTCTGGCCAAATTAGAGAGGGCTGTAATCTTACAGCATCAACTGACGCAAACCCACAAAATAAGTCCCATGGCAATACCCTTACTGTATAAGAAAATATAAAATAAAAACTAGTGTCACAATAAATGAGGATAACATGGGAGAAGGATAGACATATGGAATAGGATGTACCAAGCTCAGTAACCACGGACTCAAATCAAATCAACCCCACTAGTAAACATAATATAATCTGCTGATTAAACCGTTCAATACCACAGTACCACCTTCCAAAGCAAGCTACCCATCCAGCATGTCGCTGCTCATTGCGTTCTGGTACTCCCTATTCCATATGACTATCCTTGTCTCAGGGTACATTTTTTTTTTATTCTAATGGGGGGCAGTTTTACTGGGTGGAGATGTTCTTGGTCCAGCATTTTTATGAGTTGTCTATTTCAGGTTATCCTCATATTGGACATTGTATATTTTCATATACAGTAAGGGCGTCACCGCTGGTCCTGTTTTATTTATATGTACATTGAGTTACCTTGGTTGTGATTTTTATGTAGGCATTTGTTGGTGCTATAGATTCAGCAGAAGCGTCTGGTAGAAATCCCCTGGCCATTTGAGCGGTGCAAGTCCTCTCAATGCATTTTATTGGAGCACAGTGTCAGAATGCAAGTATGAAGATAAAAATTACATAATCAGAATTGGTGTCACACTATACCCTGCTTATTCTAGTTTGGGGGATGTTTTGGAACTGACACATACCCTTTAAAGGGGTTGTCTGCTGTGGCCATCTTTCAGTAAAAGGATCCTTCATTAGATAATTGCCATTCAAAATGGCAAACATAAGTGCTGCAGACAGTACTTTTTTTCTCCCATCAAATAATGGATAATATGTTTTTGTATACTTTAATGGAATAGATCGGAAACCATCAATGATGTGAACAAAGCCTAATGCAGATATTAGATCTTCTAGAATGACTGTTGCCCTCTAGCCACTCTGGGTCCAAGAATTTTAATTTTGAAAATGGGGGTCCTTGTACAAGATCCTTAATAGCACTTCCTGTATATTCTAATCCAGATAATTTTTAATTATATTTGGAAGTATACCAATACAGTGAACCTTACATGAATGAGAAGTACAGACTGATACCATCAATGTATACTTTTATTTCAGCATATTATGATTAGCACACATTGCTACAGAAAGGAATTAGAATCGGTACATCCTTGCTCTGATGTAATCTGCAATGTTACAGTATGGTATATTACTAGAGCAGAAAGGAAATAGGAAGTGGCATCAGCCAACTGGGAACACAAGCTGTGAAATTAACATTGATGCATTTGTGTCTAGAAGATCTGCATGATCAGGATGTCATCTGCATGAACTATTCTTCAAATCCCCAAGTTGCACAATTCCTCCATGATACAGACTGGGAACATCAGCCAAAGTTTTTATGTCCTTCATTGTGGCATCTAGGAGGGAGAACATAGGCTTTAGATTTGCAGAAGATATTAGAGTTTGTAGAGCATTACAAAAAAGTGTTTACAATCTACATTCTACAGAAACTGCCCTTAAAGTGATAAACAACCTCTTGACAGCTAATTGTAACGGCGACTACTCTTTACTAATTCTCCTTGATCTCTCTTTAGCATTTGACACTGTAGACCACCATCTACTCCTCACTATGCTCCAATCCATCAGCCTTTAGGACAACATTCTCTTGGTTTTCTTTCCATCTGACCTCTTTCAGTATCATTCTCTGGCTCTTCCTCTTGCTGTTAGGGTTCCTCAGGGTTCAGTTTTAAGTCCTCTTCTCTCTAATACAGCCCCTATTTAACAGACCATTAGCAAATTTGATTTCCAGTACCATCTCTATGATGACACCCAACTATATACTTCTTCCCGTGACATCACCCCTTCTGTACTACAGAATGCCAGTGACTGCTGTATCATGTCCTCTATCTACAACTGAAGCTTTTAACCCCTTAGTGACCACACTAATATATAAGCACCATTTTAGATACATGTAATGATTGATTGAAGCCAGTTTAGCTAAAACCCCCTTTGCTTACGTCAGTAATCAGGTGTATTAGTGGTCACTAAGGGATTAAACTGAACTACTTGTGCCTTCTTGATCTACTAACCTACCTAAACTCAATATCTCCATCTCAGTGTGTGGCACTACCATCACACCTAAGCAGAATGCCTGCTGTGTTATGTTTGACACCGATATTTCCTTCACCCCCTATATTCATCCTCTTACTCACGCACACTGCCTGCACCTCAAAAACATCTCTAGAATCCACTCCTGACTGTGGAAACAATCTCACTGTTGCCCTGATCCATTCCCATCTCTATTATTGTAACTCATTACCAACTGGCCTCCCTGTGCCAGTCAACGGACTCTTACCTATACAGTACAGGATTCAATTTAAACTGCTCATTCTCATCCACAAAGCTCCCCACAGTGCTACACCCCCCCTCATTTCTGTGCACAGTCCTACCTGTGCCCTCTGTTCAGGTAATGACTTACAACTAACATCCTCCATTATTGGAACCTGTCACTCCTGTCTCCAAGACTCCTCTCAAGCTGCACCAGTTCTCTGGAACGCCGTAGCAATTAGGTTAATTCATAACATCTACAGTTTTAGGCACTCCCTAAACATTTTAAGTAAGCTCCTTGCATCCCCTTACCTAAATCTTCTCCTTTCATCCCACAACCATCTTCTAAGCCTGATCCATCAGTATCCACCACATTCCATGCATTCAGAAGCATAACAGATATTGGCTGGTTCCTGGCTCATGCAGCTTTATATGTAATTTTGTCAGATTGTAAGCTCTTGGGAGCAGGGCCCTCATTCCTCGTTTCTACTTGAACCCCCTGATAATAAAATGCTGCCGTTTCCCATCAGCCGGCCGTGAAACAGTGGAGAACACCAATGCTTGATGTTTCAGCAACTCCCATGGGAGTTACAGAAACGGCACAGCATAGTTAGCTAGGTCGTTTCAGAGTTATGTAAAAATAGCTTGCTGTTCTCATATTTCCTGTGCACTGCAATGGGCGCTACTGAAACAGCGAGCCTGGAGCGCTCCACTGTTTCCCAGCCACCTCCATACAGTATTGTTGGCTGAACCTGCTGAAAGTTGTGGGCCCGTCCAACAGTCTAATGTGT
This sequence comes from Bufotes viridis, assembly GCA_033119425.1. Lineage (NCBI taxonomy): Eukaryota > Metazoa > Chordata > Amphibia > Anura > Bufonidae > Bufotes > Bufotes viridis. The sequence goes on from CM065591.1 coordinate 269,512,030, forward strand.
GTGGGAAGCTCCTGATCGGGTGAAGTGAATATTTTAGTTCAATCCTTTTGTTCTTCCAGGAGAAACTGTGCTGTATAGAAGTGAAAATTTCTCTGGGGCTCAAATGTAGGTACAGTGTTTATACGCAGATATGCAACACGTTTCATGGTTTTGCCCCAGCACTTGAAGCCTATACCCACAGCCCTGCAGAGCATCATGCTTGTCATGTGATCACAGCATAGCTCTTGCTTCATAAGCATGGCAGTGGAAGAACAGGCAGAGTGGCAACGAAAAAGAAAATGCTTAAGTAGGGGATGGGAATAACCCCTACCAGTAAAATGTGACCTTTATCTAACAGAGTCCCAAGACTTGTGAAAACTAAAGGTTTGCTGAGATTCCCCATTGGACACTAGATTGAAGCGCGCCAGGTCTGTTGCATAACTATTTCCAGTTGTGCCCATATTGACGTGCATGAGACAAATGAATATTAAGTAATCCATTATTAGCTGGAGCAGTCGACAAATTAAAGAGGTTTGTAAAGCTACGAGTGGTTTTAGGGGTACCCTGATATGTGCTGAAAAAATGCTCCAACTTGTCAGGGCCTCCCAGTTTCAGTGTTGTGGTCCCCATCCCTGAGGGACCGAAAGTAAGACATGTGTCTACATGCATGTCAACACTATCAGTGATGCATCAGTAATGGCACGTGACTGCTAAGCCCAAGTAGTCACATGCCATTACTGCTGAGACCAGTGATTGGACAACAGAGACCAGCCTTAAATTTGTCATTAGATCTCAAACCCTTTAAGGGTTACCTTCTATGACTGGCACCCATGACCAACTCGCATAAAATTAAAGAGGTTCTACCCATACATGCAAGGAATGCTTATACGAGTCCAGGAATGTCACTTTGTAGACAACCACATGAAAGACTTGAAAGGCTAACTGAATACAGGGTACCATCTAACTGTATAGAAAACCTGAACATTTCTCAATCAAGTGGTCCCGACACTTTTGGCGGTTGGAGATTGTCAAGTATGGTGACCGTTTTGCACAAGAATTGCCCAAATCTGCCAGAAGATCTAATGTCCGACTACATAAACCCATTAAGCATTCAGAATTAGTTTGAGTGAAGTTCCAGAAGATACAAGCAGATTGTATTGTATATGTACGTAGTTCTCAAAGCTTTGTACCTGTGCAAAAATGTCAGAGGTCCTCTGCATTATTGAGCTTAGCCTTACATCTGATTTATTGCCTGAAATCTCCACTGAATCCACAGTTCAGCATGTCAGGCTTACAGAAGGGCCATCCCAGATGAATGTAGCACCGTTCCGCTACAGTCCTATGTAAACATATGAATACATTTGATAAATCTACACAGAATGGATTTGAAAAGAAAATGAAACGCATAAGACAGTATGCAATTTTATTCGTGTGTGTAAATATTGCATAAAGATTTCATAGGGAATGAGGGTGACTGACCTGAGGGAGTAGGGATTCAATAAAATCCCCTGCGTCATGCATCCCCTCAGGCCCTGCACCAAGCATCCCTTAAGTGGTTTCACACTATTCGGGAGATCATTTTACACTAGTCATTGAAACCTGCTGAACTGCCAGAGAACACTCCTAAAGAATGATGACATGCAGGCCTAGTCCTAACTTAGGCAGCTCTGAGCGGTCTTCATTTGCACCAGAACTTTACTGCCCCATCCCAGTTTTGGAAAGTGGCGAGTGTGGCATAGGATTGCCACTTAAAATGTGAAAAGTTGCAGCCCCCCCACCAGAAAAGTGGTTATTTCATAATGTCTGGACCCATGAAAGGTCCTCTTTACAGTAGCCCCTGTGTACAGCTATCCGTGACAGATCTTAGTATAAGATTACACAGGGAATGCAATCAGTGATAAGACCTCCGCCATGCATAATATAGTGCAGAAAGAAAGTTACTCAAGGGAACCCATAACCACAAAATGCAATGCAGCATGTTATAGAGCAGGAGCTGAGCAAATCGATATACAGTTCTGTGGGAAAAGATACAGTATAACTTGTATTTAAATCTCTGCCATTTCTGATTTCAGCTGTACACACGCCATGTTAGTCATAATAGTCCCTATGTATGCGTGTAGAGAGGCAGCTGCCAGTCAGTGATGGCTCTTACATACATCACTCCTCATTCCACACATCTTTAATAGTTATGTGTACTCCTTTTATCTTGTTCCTCCCACTCTCCTCCTTTATTGCCAAGCTTCTGCTGCGGTTGCTTTCCTTGGACGGACTGCTTCCAGCCTGTGGAACACAGCCTCCCGATCTATTTCCGGTAGGTGGAACACACGGCGTCCCATGTGGCTCTGGAGGGGATCCGACCCCTACAAGGGCACAATTCCAGCCAGTGTATTTATACTATGTACCGGGCAGGTGTATGTTTCTGGTGTAAACCAGCACCTCTTCCTTTTGGTGTGCCATATCTTTTCATTCCTGATACCCACTGCGGCACACTCCTGATACCCACTGCTTTGTACAGTCTTTACTATTATTGGCCTTAATTTATCTATGATACCACCTGACCAGTTACCGCCACAAGGGCCACATCATGATTCTCAAGTGAACACCATGAAACTTACTCATACCCAGTACATTACGTGGACTTAATGTGATATATTCAGATGTATTCAGCATTTTGAACATGCCAAGAGATTATGTATTGTGCCTAGTATTCATCAGGAACACATCCCTTTTGTTACCTATAACCATATTCCTGGTTGTGCCTTAATGCTCTATACCATGGAACATATGGGACTGTTATGTATTCAGCTTACTGACAAGTATCTCATGTAGTCAGCCGATTATGTACTAAGCAATTTTGAGAATATCTGGGTATTTTGTACCGAGTCTATTAATAACATACTCTACTGATATGGCACCAAGTGATAAAGCCTATAAATTAATTATGATAGCCTTGGAGCATAGTCTTTTGTCATAGCCTTATTTTACGTTACATCAGTGTTTGTATTTGTTATTTTCTAAGGTTTGATCTATTTTGTCTCATTTGTAATTTTAGTGTCTGATGAAGACCTGCATGCCAAGAACGTATGTATTCCTAAATAAAGCAACTTTAATTCAAGCCAATCTGCTGTGATCTGTTATGATCAGAAACTACAACTCCCAGAATCCTCCATTCATTTCTTAGGGAGTTACAGCTGAGTAATTTTGGATGCTGGGAGTTGTAGTTTCACAGCAGCTGGAGTGGGGAAGGTTGCCGATTCCTGCTCTAAGGTCAGAAAGAGATAAAAGTGTATAAAATACAAGTTTTAAGGAATCTTTTCCCACAAAAGCATATCAATCTGCTCTGCTAATCCTGCAGATTACACTGCATTTCATGGAGACCGGTTCCTATATAATGCAAATATTTATATTTTTAATTATTGGGTTTTTCTTACCTGTAAATCAAACTGTTCACATAAGTCCAATCAACACCTGCAAAACAAGGCAGAAGTGTCAGATTTTTAAAGCTGGGCAGACATTTCAAATAAGATGACCAAAGGAATACCCCACCACCCCCCAAAAACAAAAAAACAGCAAAATAAATTGTAGGAGCAGGGTTTGTTGAAGTTTTTTTTTTTTTTGTTTTTTTTAATACTTTCAATAACGGAGCAGATTTTTTATTAAAAAGGTAGCAGATTTAAAGGCTATTGTCATTAAAGGCAACTTGGAAACCTTTTTATGTCAACTTCCATTTAATGTAAAAACTGTTCCAGATTTTTTACATGGCTTTTGAAGCTTTTTGATAAATGCTGTAGATAACGTTCAATCTGCTATCAGTTTATATGGATATTAACATGAAATATTTACAGCCTGTACACTTTAACTAGCAAGCCTTTCTAGGCAGTTTCCCAGTTAGACTGCACAGGACGTTTGTCTCGATACATTAACGTGCGGAGAGCAGTATTAGGGAATTAGGTTACCTGGTTTGCGATGCATGATTTACACATCCTGAGTCTCTTGCATGATTTTTCTTTTCTTTAATAAGGTTAAGGAACCTTGGCATTTGTACGATGTCCGCAGCCCATGGGAACTGTCCAGTCTTTTTTTCCGTTAGACTACAAATAACAAGTTTAATTTTGTCTCTCTATTATTGTGTATGTGCAAGGCTTACACCATGCAGCCAGACTTCCACCCTGCCATAGGAATTAACACTCCTAGGAAGGATAAAACGGACCTCAAGTGATGAGACAACCATTTATATGTAAAACCTTCAACACTTGCATTACAACTATTTTTTGTATATTGTATTAAAAGACGTGGAATTTCTCATGACAGCCTTAAGGCAGATCTGTAACCTAGTTAAGGGCAGTATAAGACAAATGTAGAGATATATTGTCCATCTGTGATGCCAAGTATCGGAAACACATCTGTGCTTTTTAGGTTACTTCACTAGGAGTGCTGCAATTCAACGCTTGTGTCTACTGGATCAAAGAGAACCAGTCACCCTCCTGAAATGTCTTCGTAACCACTTGGCTTCCCCTTGTTATAATTTTGGAGTATATTATGGCTACATTGTGTCATTCATTAGTCTCCCTGCTAGAAGTTATGAATGAAGTTTCAGGTAGGGGTGTGTCCCTGCAGTTTGCCATGAGCAGCACTGATTGGATGGTGTCACTGTGGAGGGCCACACAGCCAAACTGAAAACACCCATGGCAAAGTGCTAGTAATTCATAACTTCTAGCAGGAATAATAAAGGAATAGAACATTGTCAGACGCCAAAACTACTAGAAGGGTAATTCAAGTAGTTGCTAAACATGTCAGGAAAGGTTACACGTCTTCTAACGCCGTCAAAAGCCTCGCCATGTACCGCAGCAGTTTCAATTTCGGATGACAGACCTGCTCGTGGCTTTAAGCGGCAGCTAGCCACAGGCCATGCCAAGACATGTCCATTCTGTGTGTACCAGCCTGCGGAGTACAGCACTGCCTCCCACTCAAACAGGACACCATACAGCAGTCACCAGAATTTTGCGTGGTGTCGGCCCCTAAGGAGAGCGCGATTTTCTGCCTTCACATGCCCTGAACAATGATGGCCACTGAGTAACCGTGCAGTTAGGCAAAGGAGCGGATGAATACAGCAGACACAAGCTTGCATTACCTGTTTGTGTTAGAACGGAAAACCTTTTTTACAGCGATATTTGGCACCACAGACAAATCTACAACCTCTACTTATTGTTGCACCAGTTAAGGACAGAATATTTTAGGAGACAGATCCAGTTGGAGCATTTTTACATTACTGTCCACCAGCAACATTTATATAGTGGTCACATTTTATAGTAGCAGGACTGTTCTAGTAACATTGGTTAATACAATTATGATAGTGCGGGATTTTAATGTTTGCATATGCTTGTGTATGGAAAGCCAAGAGGGTCTTTCTGAAATAATGACTAGTCACCGGTGTCCATCTTTTTAGGTTTTAATAGAGAATTATTAAAACCTGGATCCAGTCCTTTTTTTAATCACTAAAACTAAGAACAAGGTTAGTTTATTATAAAGCAATGTACATTTTCATACAGATAAATTAAGTAGTTGTAGATCTGAAATAGGCGATTATGGACCTTGTGTTCTAGAAAGCACAAAAAAAAAAAAGTATTTTGCAAAACAAAATTACGGCAGCAAAAACGTATGCTTTGTTTCTATGGTCAGTCATGCACAGATCTTTGAACTTTTTTTTACAAATATAAGGTAGGTTGGCGATGGACAATGTAAAAAGATTAAATGTGCCTGCCAAGAGGCCACCAGGAAGCTGAAGTTACTGGACAGACTGAAGCGCGTTACATAGGTTAGGTGCAATCTATATTGTGCATATCACCCTTTGTTAGATATAGGCCCGGATTTTGGCTCCGTGCACACCACCACTCAGGTTTAGCTGACCTTTGTGGTAGTTCTGCATCAAGAACCTAGAGCAGTTTAGTGCTATTCTTGCCATCAAAAATATTAAAACCCCAATAGATTGAAGAGGTTGTGCAGGCACTCTCCTGACCAGACATCTAATATAGCTTGGAGACAACTGCACACAGCTATTACTGGGTATAGGTCCTTATTCTAACTAATGGGACCTGTGCATGAGAATTGATGGATGTCAGACAGTTACCTCAGTAAACATTCCTCTTAGCGTGCATTGGAGGCTTTTTTGCCTGCACATCCCCTTTAAAGGGGTATGAGGGTATCAGCATAGCAGCCAAGGCTATGAGCATAACCTATACACCATTTTGGAGATTAGTGCCATTATTTAGCACATTCCAAAAAGGCTATTTAACTTCATATAGTCAGCCAGGGATTTATTGGCGAGCATAAACCATTAGATTACTCTTTTTGTACTGAAATGCAACACTGCTGTGTGAACCTATGACTATCATTTTAAAGTGATAACCAGTCATCTCTCAGACACGAGTCCTCGAGAAGTCGGACCTCCTTGGAGGTAGGGAAGTTTCACCATCTAGGAGAATTTAATACACACTACATAGAATTCATAAGGCTTGGCTACATCGGCCAAAGCCAGAAGTCATGGTTTAGCTTTTGAAAAATTAATGTTTAACACCCTATTTGAGTACAAGTGAATTAAGACAACACTAACAAGAGATTTGTCCATAAGGTTTAATAACATAAAGTGGATAATAATTACAAAGTCAACTGCTAGGATTTTTTTTTCTTTTTTTACAGCAAACAATATTACAGCTAACGACTGTTTAGCTCAAATAAAAAAATGGAATATTGAAATGCAGCTTGGTTCAGGACAGAGTCTACAGCTAACACTAAAGTTCTTGTTAGAAACCTTCAAACAAAGTCACTTTGCATACTATTTAACTCAATTTACATGAAAAGCATTTACTGTTTAAAGTTTTTTTTTGTTTTGTTTTGTATTTTGTTAACAACGAAAATAAAATGGGTCTAAATATCCTTAAATGGATATTTTGTGTTCCAACAGTTTTAAAAGCGGTCCTGCAAGGGACAGGTCAGGTTAGATTCAGGGAGTATGGATGGGAGAGGAAAGGAGTCACAAAGCACAGAGATTTACTTGTGTTGTGGGATAAGGAACAGGAAGTCCTTGGACACAAGATATCAGTAATAAGTAGATGCGTAGCAATCTTAGAAGCGTCTGTATGGGTGGTCTCTGTAGCTACTGCCTTTAGGTGCTGATGGTACTTTCAAAGAGGGCCGAGCACCATTCCAATTGTCTTGTCCTACAACAAAAACACAAGGTACAAAATAGGGTATAAACTTAAGATTTTATAGCTTACGCTATTTCAAAACTGGTTCATTTTTTGTTCACCAAAATATAGAATCTCACACCCCTTCACCTCAGGGGCTGGATGACTTATGGGTGTGTAATAAAAATGCAAAACATTTACAAGACTCAAACAGATGGATGCTCTGGTTTAGACTACTGCATTTAAAACAGATTTATTCAAGCATGACCTATTTTCGCCAATTAAACGGGTTGTCCCATTCGAACCACTGACTTTCTGAATGAACAGCAGTATAGTCGAGCGAACTTCTGTTTTAAGTTAGTCTTCCAAAGTTCGGGTTCTCTAAGCATCCTGTTATGGATTCCGCTACCACGGACCATAACGGCATTTGGAATCCATAAGGGGATTCTTCAATGAACCCAACCTTGGACAACACAGAGGACCTGTGCTGAAGTCACCGTCATGTGATCAGTGCAGGGGGCATGGCTCAGTACTGCATTAGATAAGAGGTGGTAGCCTACGACCTCTTATCCAATCCAGTACTGAGCCACGCCCCCTGCACTGATCACATGACGGTGACGTCACCCCAGGTCCTTCACCCCGTGTTCCAAATGCCGTTATGGTCCGTGGTGGCGGAATCCATAACGGGATGCTTGGATAACCCGAACTTAAAACAGAAGTTCGCTCAACTCTAAACAGCAGTCATGCATGTGCGCTGCCGCTCTGTTCAGCTTATGGGGATGCCAGAGATAGCAAAGTACAAGCGCAGGGCTACCACTGGCAGTCCCACAGAGTTGAATGGAGCAGCAGATTCGCATACATGCCTGCTATTCCATTCATGTGAGGAGCACAGGCTAGTGACTGGTGGGGGCCCCAGCAGTCACACTCCAGCCAGACACTTTCCCCTTATCCTGTGGATAGGTTATAAATTACTATAATGGGACAATGCCTATATCTGGAAAGACATGTTTAAAACACAGGAGAACACCAACTTACCATAACTTTCATACGCTTCTGGCCCCTCTCCGTGCCCATAGTCATAGTACTCTGTATCTCTAAAGACAAAAAGACATTTCACATTTATTTCTTGATATTGCAGAGAAATGGTACAGCAGTACTTCAAAAACACCACTCTAGCATACAGTTTACCCCCATTTTCCCCACAAAGGATTAGCTTGGAAGGAAACCTATCTAGACATTATAAATACTCTGATAATTGGATATGAGCAGCAGTCTACAGGGGCGTTTTGTATTTGGTGAGAATTTTATCATGGGCGTGATCCGTTACATCACATGGCTGCATTAACCAATGATGCTGTGCTTGTAACTAGCCATTAGTAGGAATCATACTAGACCCTACATCAGGGTCTGAAAGAGTGGGATCCTGGACAAAACCACCTAACAAAATCTGGCTGTTACACAAGCAGATTCATTTTTTTGGGGGGAAAATTTTGATTTCTGACCAAACAAGTATCAGCCTAAAGGACACAATTAAGTGTGAGAATACTTGACTGCAGAAATTCTGTATTAAGTCTACAGCCTTTACAGTTAAATACAAATTTTTCTTCTTGAAAAACCCATCTACTAATCACTCATCATTGGCTTGTTATAAGCTTACCCTGGGCTCTGACTGTAGTAACTCTCATAAGCTTCGTAGCTTTGCTCTGCATATGGATCATCATAGCCCTGCAAATGGAAAATAAGACTTATACAAAATACCAATAACCACTTCAACAGCACCTGGGTCAAGTAAGAGAATAGACAGACCCCAAATCTATTTTTGTATTGAGAAGTCTTTGATTCTATAGTGAGAAACCTATTAGAAACTATGCAAAGTACCCTACAATGAGTGACCGCTTAGTCTACTTACATATTCATCATAGGCTTCAGGGGCAGGTGGTGGCAGAGAAATCCTTTGAATTGAAGCAGCCCGGGCCCTTGCAGAAGGTGTTCCTCTCGATGAAGGTGCTGGTGCAACACTTCTGCTAACACTGGCACCACGTGAAAGGGATCCTCTTCCTGGAGCGCCCCTTGGAACAAGAGGACGTATAGCGCCAGCCCTGCCTCTAAAATGAGAAAAAGAAATAAAAAAAAAATATTATACATACACTAGAGATGCACGAATCTTATATTTTGAAATTCGTTCACACTTCGTCTGTTGGTAAAAGGTGAATCGCGTTATGGATTCTGTTACCAGCGACCATAACGCAATTCATGACTGCCTTTAGAGGCACAGTTATTCATTCCGTCATAATAGAAGTCTAGAGGACTGCCCTGCATAACGGAAAAGATCCGTTTGCAGCCCATAGACTTTTATTATGACTGAATGCCTCTAAAGGCAGTCATGAATTGTGTTATGGTCCCTGGTAACAACCCATAACACAATTCACCTTTTACCAACAAAGTGTGAACGACTTTCAAAATGTAAAATTTGCGCATCTAAGGCTTCATCCACATCACCATTCAGCCTTTCCATTCTCCTGCTCAGTTTATGACGGATTCAGCATATAACTGAGCCGAATCACACATAAGGACCCCATAGACTATAATGGGGTGTTAGGTGTCTGCTCAGAAGAAGAAGATTTTTGAAGCGGAGACAAAAGTCCTGCATGCACTACTTTGGTCTCTGCTCCAAAATTATCTGAGCAGAAACCATTATAGTCTATGGGGTCCTTAGGCTCAGTCATGTGCCAAATCCTTCCTAAATAGAGCAGGGGAATGGAAAAGCTGAATAGTGATGTGAACAAAGCCCAAAGCTACTTTCACACTAGTGTTTTTTGCGAATCAGTCATGGATCTGCAAAAACACTCCCGTTATAATAATACAACCGTGGATCTGGTTGTATTATGTACTCTATAGCCATGACGGATCTGTCTTGAACACCATTGAAGTTCAATGGGGGGCGGATCCGTTTTCTATTGTGCCAGAGAAAACGGATCAGTCCCCATTGACTTACATTGTGTGCCAGGACAGATCAGTTTGGCTTCGCTTTGTTAGGCAGACAGCAAAATGCTGCAGGCGCGTGTCCACCCTCAGTGGAATGGAGACTGATTGGAGGCAAACTGATCCTTTTCCATTCACAATGCGTTAGGGCAAAACTTGTGAGAGCCCTGAACAGATCTCAAACGGAAAGCCAAAAACACAAGTGTGAAAGTAGCCTGACATTACTTCGAAGTAGCTCACAGGCTGGTGTGCTTTGGCTTTAACCCTCTAACATACAGAAAATTCCAGCTGAATTACTACAACCTGCCCGCAGCAGCCAGGACCAGACATCATGGTAACCTGGACCATTAAGGGGTATTCAAATTGTTCCAATACCCCCACCATTCACAAAAACAGCCACCTGAAATGAACAGTGGCAGGTCAAGCATGTGAACTGCCTCTCCATTCCTTTCTAGTTGAGAGCTGTGCTCTGCTATCTCTGGAAATCCCATAGAGATGAATGGAGCAGCAGTGTGCATCCTTGAACTGCCATTCAACTTCAGTGGGCTTCTAGGGGTACAGGGTTCCTTTTCTTGTGACTGGTGGGGGTCCCAGCAGTTGGACCCCCACTGACCTAATAGCCATCTCCTATCCTTCAGTCAAGGCAGCCAGGGGTCTACAGAGGACCTTCTCAGGCCTGCATTCTTAGAGGACCTGTCAGCTTTTTTCTTTCACATATCTTTTGTTGTCCTCTGTCCCAAGTGCTTTTCCCCCGATTTGTCCCTCCATTCGCCCTCATTGTCCTGGAGGGAATTCAGCCTCAAAACCTCCAAAAAAGCTGTCTGAACCTACCCCAACAAACTCCAAACCTGCTGCAGACGATACAAATACATGTTATTTACAATATACATTACCTTGATGCTGGAGATGAAGCAGTTGCGGCTCCTCTACCACGACCTGGACCAATTCTTCCTCCACGGGCTGTCTCTGGTGGGGCTCCATTCAGATAGGACAACTCCAAAAACTGCTCCTGACAAATATCATCCATCATATCCTGTGAGCAATGTGAACATATACACGGGGTTTTGACAATTAAAATACGGTACTTTTAAGAAAAAGGACAAATCAGCAAGCACGCCCAGATCTGTACTATTCATTATAGAGGTATTCCCACCTAAGACATTAATGGCATATCCACAGGATGTGTCAAACGTCTGAAAGTGATGGACCTGCACCTCCCTTCACAACATGAGCGTTTGGACCCCATACCCTGGCAGAGAACAAATGAGGTGTCCATGCAGCAGCACATCTCTCCCACCATTTACATTTGTAGCAGTATACTTGCTTGGCCAGAAATGTAAATGGAGAGAGTAGGAAAACCCCCAGCTCAGAAGATAGGTGCAAGTCCCACGTTTATCAGATGTTTATGGCATATCCACAGGATATAGGTGGGAATACCTGCTCCAGTGTAGGCAAACTGTAGTTCAGACAGTGGGATTGCTAGCTTTGCAATGAATACTTCTGCTTGGGAAAGCTGTGATACACCAGCACAAGCATTAAGGCAAAAGGATTGTTCAAAAGCAACTGTCCTATATACTTAAACAGTACCCATCAAAAAAGGTCAAAAACCACCTCATTCACAAAACGTCTGATATCATACAGTACATAAAATACATAGAGGAGAGGAATGCGGTGTCAGACAGCGAGCATTACAGAGCTCATATCACAGCAAGAAAAGGTCGCTTACTACATCACTGAGGGACAGTAAGGATCAGATCAAACTGGTTGTCAGACAACACTCAATCAGGGTCAAACAGAACGTCAGTATGAAGATCTACTTACCGGTACCAAGAACTTCTTAACTTCCTCCATGGCATGTGCCATTCGAGTATATGCCTCACAAGGTGGACCAAAAACTTCAATGAAAACATGAAGGTCCATGTTTAAGTGATTGTATTTTGGGTCTCCACCTTTTCGCAGTTCCTCCTCCTTAAAAAAAAAAAATATATATATTAAAATTAAGTTTCAGGTACTGTACCACCAGAGTAATTACTGATCACAGACAGCAGGTACGGGAACACACGGAGACGTACCTTGGCCTTATCCCTCATTGAACCTTTCCCCAGTACAGAAATTTTCGCTCCAGTGTCTTCCTGCAGCCTCTTGATGGTATTGCCTTGAGGACCCAATATCTTGCCAACAAAGTTAAACTAGGAACAGAAATACAAAGCAAAAAATTAAGATTTCAGTAAAGAACCAACACAAAAACCAAAAAAATCCAGTCAGATAACTGCTTTAGTAGAAAAGACTAAAAATGTGAGTTTCTGTATAGAATAAAAAGATCAATAAAGTAAGGCTGGGCCTCACATCAGGAATTCTCATACTGATCTGTTCATAGGTGCCCAGGAGTGGTTAACTGAGCATTGCCCTTGACCATGTGTAAGTGGTTCTTGTCTCTGACCAATACAGGAGGTCCCGAGAAGACTCCCCATGGGGTCCCTAAAGCACAAACCTCTTAAAAGAGAGAGTAAGCTAATAGCATCTCTCTCAAAGCTATCACATGCGGTTTGTGGGGGCTTACTGCCGACTATAACAAAGTAATCCGACAGTCCTCTACACAGTGCCTGGACTTTGGTCTTGTGAAAGGTAGGGGAGCCTGGGACGTACACCCACTTGCTGTTCTACAGAGGATAAATGGTATGTACACGGAACGCTTTACAGAAGGCATTAATGTCCCGGTAAGCATACACATTCTTGGAGAACCTCTTACGTGTTCTCTAGCAGATAAGACCCTCTCTAATTTCAAAAGATAAAACGTGGGCAGCTTAGATGAAACACGTACCTTTAAGAGGAATGGGAGAGGGGACAATGTGGACTTGCTCTGACTACTAGCAGACCCCCTCCGCCCCCCCCCCCTGAATATTGGGTGCATGTACAGGAAATTGCTGTAAAGGCGTATGAAAAATGTGAAATGCTTCAAGTCATTTGTAACCCAGCAAAATGCAAGTATCCACATCACTCACTCTAGGGTACAGTTTGACTGGAATCAAAATGCGCTCCTTCAGTTTCATGTTCTTGTGAGAAAATAAGTCCAAATATGTGTCCTCTTCATCCTTTCGGGGTTCTCCTCCTTTCTTTAGTCTTTCAATTTCTGCAAGTAAAAAGGAACCAATTAATCCGACACTACGGGAAATATGGAACAGTGCAGATATGACTTAAAAAGTGGATAACCCCATTAACTTACTATTATTGTAATATCCTCAGGATGGGTCATCAACACCAGATCAGTGGAGGTCAGACACCCGGCACCCCCCATATCAGAAGAGAAGGAGGTGCTCCGTGCGACTAGAGTTGTTTCGGGTATCGAAGTTTCGATACCCATTCGACACTTGTAGCCTGGTATCGATACGATAACAGGATTCGCCTTTTATCAATACTAGGCTGTTACTGCACAGCCCAGTATCAGAATGTGGCCGCGCTGCTGTCCCTCCCCCTGTGCTGTCACCAATGAAGAGACAGGAGGAGGGGCAGGCGCACTGGCCACCAATGAAGAGAGACGGGAGGAGGAGGCGGGGTCACTGGCCAATGAGGAGTAACTTTTTAATATACAAATGCAGGCAGAAGGAACCTTTTGCCGGCACCCTGCCTGTGACGGAGCGCTGTGATCCGCGGCAATTAACCCCTCAGGTGCAGCACCTGAGGGGTTAACTGTCACTGATCACAGCGCCCTGTGTAATAAGTTCCTTCTGCCTGCATTTGTATATTAAAAAGTTACTCCTCATTGGTGGCATCGCAACACTTTATGGCATCGATACCGAATCAAAATTTTGGCATCGAAACAACCCTACATGCGACCACCGCTTTCCCTTCAATATTGTAGCTCGCCGTCTACACTGCAGTGATCGGGTGTAATTACATTCACTTTATGGGACGACTTTTAAGTGAATGGTAAGGCTCGTGATTACAGGTTACTCACCGCTGTGATGTTCGACAGCAAGCAGATAAACGAGGGGAGCGCAACCTTATCTTCAAACAGCTGATCGGGAGTGCCAGGTTGGACCCCTACCGAGCCAATATTAATTACCTATTTTAATAAGTCACCAATATTAAGAGTCTCAGAAAACCCCTTTAAAAGGGGTTGTCCGGGTTCAGCTCTGAAGCCGGACATACCCATAATTTCACCCAGGCAGCCCCGCTGACATGAGCATCCGATGCTCTCCCTTGCGCAGGGCCAGTGCCCTTTTATTCGCTATACCACTGCCGGATGTAGGCTTCCGCCCAGCAGTGTGTTCAGTGATGTCACCGGCCCTGATGTGCAGGCATTAGCGCTGCCCTAGATATCACCGGGCTCACTGCTGGGCAGAAGCCTCCACCTGGCAGCCCGAAGGAGAGCCCGGTTCATCACTGGAACGCCACAAAATGCCTTTGCCCTGCGCGATTCAGCACAGGGCAAAGGAGAGCTTCAGAGCATGAACTGCTCATATGCTCTTGTCAGGGGGGCTGCCTGGGTGAAATTCTGGGTATGTCACCCGGACAATTCCTTTAAGGCTTTGAAGATATTTTATAACGTCTAGTGGTAATCAGCCTACGCTCATCCATTTCCCCCCAGTGTAGAAGATCTGAGCCCCCTACCTGTGTTAACACAAGCCTGCAGCGGTGACCTAGAGGTATATGGCATGTGACTGCTGCAGCCAATCACTGGCCTCTGCCATATACTGGACGATCTGAAACAGATGAGGCCAGGGAATAGCTGCAGCAGCCACTTGCTGTATACTCGTCATCAAAAGAGGATACGAGCTGGAATCCATGGGGGAGAAAGACTAGTATAGGCTATTCAGCGGCATCTAACATTTTTGATCAACTTTGACAACCCCTTCAAAATAAGTTTATAACCAGCCTACAATATTCTCCAGTGGCAATTGCAAAGAAATAGAGGGATCCGGGGAAAATATTTTTATTTTATTTTTTTAAACCATTACCAACGAAAATTGATTCCTTCCAAAATGTAAACTGACAAGATACCGGCATATGAAAAACAATGTCTCTGCTTTAAGTCTAAACAAAATGGATAGCAGAAGCAATCCAGAAAACGCCACACCCCCAACCACCAAAAACCGTCACTTCATCTCGTATCCGTAAACACCATAGAAAAATAACCTCATGATATCTAAACATGGCAGGGAACAATGGCATTAGAATCACCCAGCGCAGAGAATTCGTTATGTGAGGCGTGACTAACTGAAGAGTGAGCGTTCTAAACGCCTATACCAACATGCTCAATTCTATGCAAACAATTCCTCACTAACCCAACATAGTCCACCCAGCAATAGAGCAATGGCCCGGGATGAGGGTCTGCATGTGGTGGCCAGAACTTAGGAGCTGAATGCTGATGTCCATCCCTACAGAAAGGACACACTGCCCAATGAGGGCAGGGAGTATCCCTCCAGAAAATCAGATTCAGAGGGGGTCCAAGATCCTCAAAAGCAAGTTCTGAAACTACGATAAAAAAAAAACAAAACACTGCTCTAGGGCGCTTTTTTTGCAGGTAGGTTTTAGTGTTCCCAACACCCCAAACCCCTGCACTTTCGTTCGTTTTTGGTGTAAAAATGCCAACTCCAAATGTTAGATGAAGGTCTCTGGAAAATATGAAACAGGGCACTCAAGTGCTTTGCAAAAAATAAAACCACTTATTCTAGCAGAATAAAAAAAAAAAAAAAAAAACACACACATTTAGGGTCCATTCACACGTCCCTGTGTGTTTTGCGGATCCACGGATCCGCAAAACACGGACATCGGCGATGTGCGTTCCGCAATTTGCGGACCGCACATTGCCGGCACTCTCATAGAAAATGCCTTTTCTTGTCCGCAATTGCGGACAAGAATAGGACATGTTCTATTTTTTTCGGGAACGCAATTGCGGACCCGGAAGTGCGGATCCGCAATTGCGGACCCGGCCAGGACATCGTCTGTCCCCATTGAAACTAATGGGTCCGCAATTCCGTTCCGCAAAATGCGGAATGGAATTGCGGACGTGTGAATGGACCCTAAGGCTACATTCACATGACCGTATTTTTCATTCCACATCCGATCCGCATCAGTTTCCGTTTTTTGCGGAATAGATACGGTCCCATTCATCTCTATGGCCTTTTAAAATTTGCGGACAACTTTCCGTAAGTTGTCCGCATATTTCATCCGCAAAAATATGAAGCATGTCCTATAATTGTCCGCAAAAATCGGTCTGCAGCCCCATAGAAGTCAATGGATCCGCAAAAAACGGATAACATACGGAAAGGTTTCCGTATGTTATCCGTATTTTGCGGATCCGTTTCCGTATTAGAATATTTTATTATCTCTTTTTCCCTCCCTCCAGTTTAGTATTTTGCGGATCCGCAAAAAACGGAAGACATACAGAAGCCTTCTTCCGCAAAATGCGGACATACGGCTTCTGTTTTTTGCGTCCGTAAAATACGGATGAAAAAAATACGGTCGTGTGAATGTAGCCTAAAAAAGACAGAGCCCTGCTGATGCATATAGAGACCCCAATAGAGGGAATGTATCACCTATACACAGTATCTTTTGTAACCATTTTTTTCTGGTGCTGCCAGACACCCGCCTCCACACTGCAGCTGGCCAAACCAGCGTTCAGCAGACCCCCCCCCCCCCCCCACTTAGAATGGCTCATTTTGTTCTCAGCACTAACAGTTAGAGGTCTCCCTACACCGTCACTTCTAACTGCCTGCAAAGCTAAGGACTCCTCAATAGGCATCTCAATACAATTTGCTAAGGGAGTGTATAGCGTAGAGCAAGCACAAGAGACTATGGCAGTCTCCAAAATGGTCACTAGCCGTGAATACGCCCCCCCCCCCTCAGACAAAGAGCAGCTGCTCCAGGAGGGAGGGGGTTTATCATGGAGGCTCCATGGGCCTTCCACACACAGAACAAAGTGGTGCTGCGAGCAGAGCATGCACATACTAGGAGATCTGGGCTGGCAGGAGCAGATGGCAGAAATAAGAGCGCACATCTTAGACACTGCACGCAAGGACGAGGCTACAAATATTGCCCTGATCCGATCGGATAAACAGATGCGATTAAACAGACATTGCCTCCATTAAAGATCTCAGCGGCAGCTCTGTCTCGAATCCCAGCTCCTCCTCCGAGGAGGAGGAGGCCGACTCCAGACCACCTCACCATGGCTGGAGACCACCACTACAATGCGGCCAACAGACCAAAACAGCACATCCGCTACAAGTCCCTCATCACAACTGCAGCTTCAGTCTCCTCAGCCCCCTGTCTATACAAACCATGGATTTGATGTGTGCCAAAGGCGCGCTCCCATCACAGATCCTCTGCCCACAGGAAGGAGACTCCATGGGTGGCACTTGGCACAACCAGCCTTAGAGGATTATAGCAGTTTAAAGGGAAGGTCTCATATGGCCCATTTTTTATCCAAGGTGATTTTATTTTACATTTCCCATGCTGCCCAGCTCCTTGTAGCAGCATTATTTTGTGCAGATACTCCCCAGTAAATGGGGAACATATAAAGTACAGAAATTAAATAAAAACGTAAAATCAGTAAAAAGCTTGGCAGTGCACTATGAAAGTGAGGTCGCGTTCACACCAGTCGTCAGTGACTTCCATCAGTTACCCAGGTCCAGGTGGGGGTCAAACAGAACAGACGGAAAACTGTACATTATCTATACGCCGTCTCTTAGCATACTGTATTTTGGGTCCATTGGCAGATTGCTCATGGACCCATTCATTTCTATGGGTCAGCAAGAAAATAAGCACACGCAAGTCACCCATTAGATGGTCAGCATTCATATGTCTGTCCGCCAAATCATACAACGCGTACTAATCTTGTCCGTTTTGCAGACTATAGCCATTTCTATAATGGGAACTGAGAAAAACGCAATTTGCCTATCTGTATCTACATTCTGTGGATCCGTGGCCTTGGATGTAACCAGAATAAGTGTCCTCTGTTTTAGAACCACATGCACGACCCTTCAGACCTACAGGCGACACTTCTCCGTGGACAATCATCTACATATTAGGAGAAGCCTTTGCTATGGGGAATAGAAATCGCATTGCAATGATAATTAAGCGACGCCCGTACAGCGCAAGCCACCATGTTGCAGAATTATGTAGACCTCAGGTAACCGGGAACGTGAACGGCCCCATCCCGTGAAGTCAATGAAGGACCACTGATTTTTTGTGGTCACAATGTAACGCTTCTTCCTACATGAGCATTTGCAATGCAGCTCCAGAGGCCACAACTGGGATTGTCCTAATGGTCCAACATCTCACGTGCTAATATTCTTCTAGTTCAGACATAACCGTAAAACGGGGTTAATAACAGCCGCCACCGTATCCCAGTCTTTTCTGCCAGTGTGTTCTACATGACTGGTGTGCACCACCAGTAAAACCAGTAAATAGTTGTCCATGTGATCAATGACCAGCAGACCCATAACAGGGCTCCAGACAAAAAAAAATCCCTAGGAGCCATTGGCTCCTAAACTGAAAAATTTTAGTCGCCAAATAAAAATTTTAGTCGCCAAATTTAAATACATACATAATTATGATATAAAACAAAATAGCCTCATTCACACGTCCGTGTTTGGTCAGTGATTTCCATCAGTGATTGTGAGCCAAAGCCAGGCGTGTATGCTACACAGACATAAAGTATAAGGGAAAGATCTGCTCTTGATCTGTGTTTAAAGCTGCACCTGGTTTTGGCTAAAAATTACTGATGGAAATCACTGACCGAAGACTGACTGTGTGAATGAGGCATCAGTGTTCGGTCAGTGATTTCCATCAGTGATTTTGAGCAAAAACCAGGTGCGGCTTTAAACACAGAACTGGTGCAGATCTTTCCCTTATACTTTATGTCTGTGGAGGATCCAATCCTGGTTTTGGCTCACAATCACTGATAGAAATCACTGACCAAACACTGATGTGTTAATGAGAGCTGACTATGACTGTGCTTATATGGCGTTCTAATTTGTGCTTCCATTCTGCATTTTCGTGATTGTGGACCCATTCAAGTGAATGGGTTCGCATCCGTGATGCAGAGTGCACGCGGGCTGCTGCCGGTGTATTGCGGAAGTGCTGTTTGTGGGCCGCAATCCAGGCAGGGGCAGAACACTTTCTTGTGATAACTGGTGGTGACAGCAGCGCTGAGTGACAGTAGCTACTGACACCACCTACTAAGGATTTAGCATAGACAAGTATGACTTCTCAATGCTAAATCTTACAGCATGTCCTAATTATAAGTAAATGGACATTATGGTGCTGGCTGAGACTCACTGGCTAAATGAAGAGCTGAAGGGGTTAAACTTTAAACAACTGGGGAAAAAAGAAAAACCTTACTAGTCTGAACAAGGGGGAAGGGAGGGCAGCAGAAGCCATACTGAGTGTCACAGAACTCACGTCAGGAGCCGGAGGACTGCAGGAGGCAATGATGCTGGGACTCGGCAGTCCTTCTGCAGGGGGGCAGAGGAGCCACACTGTCACAGGACTCACATGTACGGAGCTGGAGGGGGGGGGAGGCACTGACCCAGGCACCCGGCCGGCCGTCCTTCTGCAGGGGGGGGTAGGAGGAGCCACACTGTCACAGGACTCGCATGTCAGGAGCTGGAGGGGGGGGGGGCACTGACCCAGGCACCCGGCCGTCCTTCTGCAGGTCTCTGTCAGTGCTCCCAAGCGCGCTCTCTTCCCGGGCTCTGTGAGGGGGCAGGGCCAAGGACGAGCCACTACAGGCTGGCAGAGCAGGCTGGATGTCGGGGGCTGGGCTCAGCAGACGTGTCTGCTGAAGAGAGTTTTTTTTCTCCCTTAAAGCTGCCGCGCGGAGGTGGGACAAGTCGCAAATGGCGATAAGACTTAAAAGTCTTGTCGCCATTTGCAAATTCCTGGTCGCATTTGCGACCATTTTGGTCGCCATCTGGAGCGCTGCCATAAGGCTGTCCCTCCTCACACCTCTGATCTTTCATGGACCCCCTCCACCTACAAGGCTTCTCAGGTACCCCCCCCCCCCCCCTACTCTGGGACTTCACATGGACCGACCTAGAGAACCCTCTGCTGCAGCCACAACATGGACGACTCCTAATACAGCCTTCTCATCTGAAAGACCGGCTATGAGGAGTTGGTCATCACTGAAAAATACAGTAATTGCAGCATTTTTGGGTCGGCCAATTGGCGATTGCGATATATTGTGCAGACCATATATATTAGGTCTGCACAATATATCGCAATCGCCAATTGGCCGACCCAAAAATGCTGCAATTACTGTATTTTTCGCTTTACAAGACGCATTTTTTCCACCCAAAAGTGTGTGTGTGTGGGGGGGGGGGGGGGAGGAATGTTAGTGCGTCTTATAAAGCGATGGTTGACTTTATGTGGCGATACATCAGTTACAGTGCGGAGGGAGGAGGGGCTGGTGGAAAGTCGTTATTTTAATGAACATGTTCTTCTATCTATTTTATTTATCTGTTCTGTGGAGGGATATTAAGAAAATGGCAAGTTTTGTATTTTGTACTTTTGCAGTAATGCAAATATGTATTTTATTTTTCAGTTCTTGAGTTCAGCATAACTACATTTCACATTATCAGTCATCTGTGTGAGCTTTTACCGTGAAAGTCCAAGCAGATAGACCTCTAGTACAATTCCCTTAAAATATTGCATCGCATATCGTTATTGCAATTTTTAGGGCCCTAATCGCATTCGCACACAATTCCCATATCGTGCAGCCCTAGTTGTATTTAGTGTTGAGCGAACTTGTTTTTTTAAGTTCTGTGTCCAAAATGTGGCTATCGAAAAATCCAGTAATGGATTCCAAATTCTGCTATGGCCCACGGTAGCAGAATCCGTAACTGGATTCTTCGATAACCCGAACTTTGGACGCAGAACTTAAAAAACAAGTTTGCGCAACCCTACTTGTACTCACTGATGCGGACAGACACCTACAGCGAACAAAAGTTATTACTTTGGAACGCTGCCGATCTCTCTTCCTAAATAAAGATCCTACACCGCGATGTGCGAATGCTGGCTCCCAAGGCAGTTTCATTTACGGGGGACTTGTGCTGCTTTCTACATATAGAGCAGTGACCCCTGAAGCTCAAGTGTCTGACCACCATGTATAAATGGCAGTTACCACCAGGGGGAGATCGCAGCGCTTTCCCGCTCTCCTACAGCAATCCCCGGTGGCACAGTCCTGAGGAGCCAGTCACGTGACCCACCCCGGTTTACACAAAGCACTCACATACAGGCCTGCACTCAGACCCTGGGGGGAGGGGGGTGCGTGCTCAGGGATTGGGGGAGGGGAGGGGGTGCGGGCTCAGGGATTGGGGGGAGGGGTCCATATTCAGTGGTTCACACGGATGGCGGAGTTCCTCTAATCATTGCACCCTAAAAGCTTGGGAAACTGAGCCCCATCGGGGACAGCATGATGCTAGTGTCTGTAGGGCTGCGGAATACGTTAGCGATAAATAAGAGCGTATAATAAAATTATAAACCCTGCTGGGGATAAAAGGGTTAATCCAGCCGGGCCATCACCCCATGGGTCTGGGGTCTACGGACAAACAAAGGGCACACAGCGGCCCTGTGATAACACTGCCTGGCCCTCGGGAGAGCGCCACCACACCCCTTCCCTCGCTGCGCACCGCCATGCCCTCCCCAGAAACAGCTCCCAATACGTGTTTCCCGCCCGGCCGCCACATCCTCCCAGGCTTACTAACCGCTCGACAGCAGGCTCATGGCGTGTGTGAATGACGGGTCCAGGCTGTCCTTCTCCGCCATCAGCTCCGGCAGGTACTTGGTTTCGGGCTCCATGGTGTTCTTCTAACCGACCAAACACGTAACCTCAACCGAATGTAATTCTTAGTACGAACGAGCAGCCCCGTCTCCGCAGATAAAAGCAACTAGAGTGACCCGCCCTGCGGAAGTGACGTCAAGAACCGCCCCTAGGATCTCGGTGGGAGGGCTTATTTCAACTCACAGAGAGCGAGCTTTTCACTCTCAGGGATGGGCGCCATTTTGGGGAGGCCATTTGTGCTCACTGTTGTGCATTTCATATGCATTTGGTCTCCTATGCTGACTGCAAAAGAGACATTTTAAAATACCAGAACTTTACGCCATTTACCCCCTCGCCTAAACAGATAATTCCGGTCCCGGCGATGGCCACCGCTATGGACGTCATACCACGTGGTAACGCATTGTTAGAAGGGAAGGTGCGAGCTAGGGAGGCCTTCTCCAATAAAACCCATTACACGACGTGTCCTATATATAAAAAAAACGCTACTGACAAGTCTATATACACATTAGGGAAGGTCAATGCAGTGCAAGGCACATACACCAGCAAAATGGAGACGTGCACACCATCAGCCTGAGGCATAGTTCATAGTATGCTGATGTTTCTGCAGATGACTACAGCGGTCACAATTAGGGTTGAGCGAACTTGTGTTTTAAGTTCGGTGTCCGAAGTTCAGGTTATCGCAGAATCCCATTATGGATTTCGCTACCATGGACCATAAAGGAATTTGGAAACCATAATGGGCCGTTGTGGTTTGCAAATTCCGTTATGGTCCGTGGTAGCGGAATCCATAACGGGATTCTGCGATAACCCGAACTTCGGACGCCGAACCTAAAACACAAGTTCGCTCAACCCTAGTCACAGTGAATTCACTCTAAGGCCTTGTGCACACTACCGTATCCGTGTTGCCTTCTTTTTTTTACGCACCCATTGACTACAGTGGGTCTGCGGTCTGCATTTTGTGGCTAGCCACGCCATAAGGACTCTTTCACACGAGCGAGTCCCTACGCATCGGACTTGCAGCACGTGTCAGGGAGGGCATCCGCCTGCCCTCCGAGCACTGCCGGGGTCGCATAGCATCATATTGATTTATGATGCGATGTAACCCTTACAGTTCTGGAATGTATTGGATCACACCGACAGAATTATGTCAGTGTTATCCAATACATTTCAGACCTCTAAGGGTTACATAGCATCATAAATCAATATAATGCTATGTGACCCCAACAGTGCTGGGAGGTTTTGGGGGGGAAAAATGCAGTATATTTTGTATTTTGGTTTTTCGCACAGGACTGACCATTCAAATCAGTGGGGTAGTGAAAAAAACTGATCCACACTGAATGACTGACTGTATTTTAATGATGTTTGATAAAAGATGCTATGTGCTAGGCCCCTTTCACACGAGCGAGTTTTCCGCGTGGGTGCAATGCGTGACGTGAACGCACAGCACCCGCACTGAATCCGGACCCATTCATTTCTATGGGGCTGTGCACATGACCGGTGATTTTCACGCATCACTTCTGCGTTGCGTGAAAAACGCAGCATTTTCTATATTCTGTGTTTTTCACGCCCTGGGCCCATAGAAGTGAATAGGGCTGCATGAAAAACGCATTGCATCCGCAAGCAAGTGTGGATGAAATGCATTTTTCACTGATGGTTGCTAAGAGATGTTGTCGCACCCGCGCGAAAACAACCAAATGCAATCGCAGACAAAATGGACTGAACTTGCTTGCAAAAGCGCGCGTTTTCAACTGAACGCATCAGGACCTAATCCATCACGCTCTTGTGAAAGGGACCTTATTCTTTACTTTTTCCATGTGTGAAAAATGCATGAAGACAGATTGACATCCGTGCAGAAAAAAAAAACTGCAAGCTGAAGTAAAAACTAGGGGGGGGGGGTCATTTATTATACTGAAATATGCCTATATTAGGAATATTTCAGGTGCAGATGGCGCCGTCTCTTTCATCATTTTCTACGCCTTGTTTAGGAGTAGAAAATGGTCTAACTGTAAGGGTCCATTCACACGTCCGCAAATGGGTCCGCATCCGTTCGGCAATTTTGCGGAGACGGGTGCGGACCCATTAATTTTCAATGGGGCCGGAATGGATTTGGAGAGCACGCTATGTGCTGTCCGCATCCGCATTTCCGCCAAAAAATAGAACATGTCCTATTCTCGTCCGTAATAGCGGACAAGAATAGGCATTTTCTATTATAGTGCAGGCCATGTGCACGTGGCCGGCGTCCGTGTTTTGCGGATTCGTGTGAATGGAGCCTAAGCCAACTTGGAAGCTGTCTTAAATTTAGACTGGCGCTGGACATGCCGAAGTTATGGAGAGGCCTGTGCCTCTTCATAACTCCAGCGGTACCACCGCCAGCTATGGGGCTTTATTAAGATTGGCATCTAAAACGCTGGCCTTAACTTCTTCCCGACCGCCGAACGCACGGATGCGTCCAGGCGGCGGCAGGTTTATTCCTCCTGGACGCATCCGTGCGTCATCTCGCGAGAGCCGAGATCTGCTGTAAACGCGCGCACGCGCTGCTGTTCACAGCAGAGCGCGGCTCTGCAGTTGTACTACAGCCTGCCAGCGATGATCAATCGCTGGCAGGCTGTAAATGTAAAATAAATGAGATCAAAGTGGTATATCAGACGCTGTGTTGCTAACAGCGTCTGATATACCTAATACCTGGTCCTCTGGTGGTCCCATTTACTGTGATCGACCACCAGAGGACCAGGTAACAATGTAAAGTTGCACCAAACACTACACTAACCCCCCACCCCCCTCACTTTATAACTACTATTAACCCTTTGTTAACCCCTGATCACCCCATATAGACTCCCTGATCACCCCCCTGTCACTGATCACCCCCCTGTAAGGCTCTATTCACATGTCCATATGTGTTTTGCGGATCCGCAAAACAAGGACACCGGCAATGTGCTTTACGCATTTTGCAGATCCGCACATTGCCAGAACTATATAGAAAATGCTTTTTCTTGTACGCAATTGCGGACAAGAAAAGGACATGTTCTATATTTTTGCGGAACGGAAGTGCAGACCCGTAAGTGCGGATTCGCAATTCCGGATCCGAGCGGGACAAAGTCTGTCCCCATAGAAATGAATGGGTCCGCAATTCCGTTCCGCAAACAGAATTTCGGACGTGTGAATGGAGCATAAGGGTCCCTTATCACCACCAGTTAGCTAGCTACTTGTTAGGTAGCTAGCGCCCAGCCCACCGCAGTCACTGATTTTGGCCGAGATTTTTTCATCCACATTGATTGATGCGAATGAAAAAATCTGTGCAGTTCATTTTTTTTTTTTTCAGCGCAGAGGCTGAACGGAAAAAATCTCATTACCCGTATGCTCAATATACGGAGAATCGCAGAAACTCCTAATGCTGGCCATACGTGTAATGATTGCGGAGACCCTCAAATGCCAGGGCAGTACAAACACCTCACATGTGACCCCATTTTAGAAAGAAGACACCCCAAGGTATTCTGTGAGGGGTATAGTGAGTTCATGCAAAATTTTTTTTTTTTGTCACAAGTTAGTGGAATATGAGACTTTGTAAAAAAAAAAAAAAAAAAAAAAAAATCAATTTCCGCTAACTTGTGCCAAATTTTTTATTTTTTCTGTGAACTCGCCATGCCCCTCACAGAATACCTTGGGGTGTCTTCTTTCCACAATGGGGTCACATGTGGGGTATCTATACTGCCCTGGCATTTTAGGGGCCCCTAAAGCGTGAGAATCCAAATGCGTAAAAATGTCCTGTGAAATCCTAAAGGTACACATGGGAATTTGGGCCCCTTTGCGCATCTTGCCTGAAAAAAAGTGTCACTCATGTGGTATCGCCGTACTCAGGAGAAGTAGGGCAATGTGTTTTGGGGTGTATTTTTACATATACCCATACTGGGTGAGAGAAATATCTCTGTAAATGACAACTTTTTAATTTTTTTATACAAGGTTGTCAATTTACAGCGATATTTTTCACACAAAGTATGGGTATATGTAAAAATACACCCCAAAACACATTGCCCTACTTCTTCTAAATACGGCGATACCACATGTATGACACTTTTTTGCAGCCTGGGTGCGCAAAGGGGCCCAAATTCCAACGAGTACCTTTAGCTTTTACATGACTGCTCACAGTTTAGCCCCGCCCAAAATGCCAGAACAGTACAAACACCCCACAAGTGACCCCATTTTGGAAAGAAGACACCCCAAGGTATTCACTGAGGGGCATAGTGAGTCCGTGAAAAATTTTACTTTTTGTCAAAAGTTAGCAGAAAGGGAGACTTTATGAGAAAAAACTATAAAAAATCAATTTCTGCTAACTCGTGCCAAAAAAAAAATCTTCTATGAACTCGCCATGCCCCTCATGGAATACCTTGGGGTGTCTTCTTTCCAAAATGGGGTCACATGTGGGTATTTATACTGCCCTGGCATTTTAGGGGCCCTAAAGCGTGAGAAGAAAATGCGTAAAAATGCCATCCTAAAAGGTACTCATTGGTTTTAGGGCCCCTTTACGCATCTTGGCTGCAAAAAGTGGCACACATGTGGTATCGCCGTACTCAGGAGAAGTAGGGCAATGTGTTTTGGGGTGTATTTTTACATATACCCATGCTGGGTGAGAGAAATATCTCTGTAAATTGACAACTTTGAATAAAAAATGTAAAAGTTGTCGTTTACAGCGATATTTCTCACACCCAGCATGGGTATATGTAAAAATACACCCCAAAACACATTGCCCTACTTCTCCTGAGTACGGCGATACCACATGTGTGACACTTTTTGCAGCCTGGGTGCGCAAAGGGGCCCTAAAACCAATGAGTACCTTTAGGATTTCACAGGGCATTTTTACGCATTTGATTCTCACGCTTTAGGGCCCTAAAATGCCAGGTCAGTATAAATACCCCACAAGTGACCCCATTTTGGAAATAAGACACCCCAAGGTATTCCGTGAGGGGCATGGCGAGTTTACAGAATTTTTATTTTTGGGCACAAGTTAGCGGAAATTTATATATATTTTTTTTTGTTTTTTTTTACAAAGTCTCTTATTTCACTAACTTGTGACAAAAAATAAAATTTTACATGAACTCACCATACCCCTCACAGAATACCTTGGGGTGTCTTCTTTCTAAAATGGGGTCACATGTGGGGTATTTATACTGTCCTGGCATTTTAGGGGCCCCTAAAGCGTGAGAAGAGGTCTGGAATCCAAATGCGTAAAAATGCCCTGTGAAATCCTAAAGGTACTCATTGGTTTTAGGGCCCCTT
This sequence comes from Bufotes viridis, assembly GCA_033119425.1. NCBI lineage: Eukaryota > Metazoa > Chordata > Amphibia > Anura > Bufonidae > Bufotes > Bufotes viridis. The sequence goes on from CM065591.1 coordinate 269,539,231, forward strand.
TGCGCATCATGGCTGCAAAAAAGTGTCACACATGTGGTATCGCCGTACTCAGGAGAAGTAGGGCAATGTGTTTTGGAGTGTATTTTTATATATACCCATACTTTGTGTGAGAAATATCGCTGTAAACGACAACTTTTAAAAAAAATGTATACAAAGTTGTCAGTTTACAGAGATATTTCTCTCACCCAACATGGGTATATGTAAAAATACACCCCAAAACACATTGCCCTACTTCTTCTGAGTACGGTGATACCACATGAGTGACACTTTTTTGCAGCCTGGGTGCGCAAAGGGGCCCAAATTCCAACGAGTACCTTTAGGTTTTACAGGGCTGCTCACAATTTAGCCCCGCCCAAAATGCCAGAACAGTAAACACGCCACAAATGACCCCATTTCGGAAAGTAGACACCCCAAGGTATTCACTGAGGGGCATAGTGAGTCCGTCTGAGATTTTTTTTTTTTTTGCCAGAAGTTAGCAGAAATGGAAACTTTATTATTTTTATTTTTTTCCTCAGAAAGTGTCATTTTCCGCTAACTTGTGAAAAAAAATGAAATGATACATGAACTCACCATGCCCCTCCGTGAATACTTTGGGGTGTCTTCTTTCTAAAATGGTGTGATTTGGGGGTTATTTATACTTTCCTGGCATTCTAGCACCTGAAGAAACATGACAGGTGCTCAGAAAGTCAGAGCTGCTTCAAAATGCCGAAATTCACTTTTTTGCACCATAGTTTGTAAACGCTATAACTTTTACCCAAACCAATAAATATACACTTATTGGACTTTTTTTTATCAAAGACATGTAGAACAATAAATTTAGAGAAAAATGTATATAGAAATGTAGTTTTTTTTTAAAAATTTTACAACAGAAAGTGAAAAATGTCATTTTTTTGCAAAAATGTCGTTAAATTTTTATTAATAGCAAAAAAAGTAAAAATGTCAGCAACAATGAAATACCACCAAATGAAAGCTCTATTAGTGAGAAGAAAAGGAGGTAAAATTCATTTGGGTGGTAAGTTGTATGACGGAGCAATAAACGGTGAAAGTAGTGTAGTGCGGATTTGTAAAAAGTGGCCTGGTCATTAAGGGTGTTTAAGCTAGGGGGGCTGAAGTGGTTAATAAATGACCCCCTCAGTTTTTCACTGACAGAACTCTGACTAGTTTCATATGGGAGTTCTGAAGATAGCTGAGCGCTGTACTCAACTACTATCTCCAGAGATCCCCTAGAAATTAATGGAGCAGCCGTGCGCATGCCTGACTGGCTGCTCATTTCGGGGGGATCCACAGGGTACAGGGCCCCCCTTCTCTGGAGTGCCGGAGGTCGCCTACTCCTGCATCAGTACATTATTAAAGGCTGAGCTCAACTCAGTAGGCTTCACTAGGAAAAAATTGTCCATAAAGACTTCCTCCAAGTACATAGACATTAGACTAAGCACTCAGCCGTGAATGAATTGGCATCGCGTTTTTACAGTCTGTGTGCTTAGCAGCTTTCTCAGGGAACAATGGTGAAAAAAGAAAATCAATCGACACAAAGCACGAAACGTGGCACGAAAAACGATTCATCTTTCAGAACATCCCAAATAAACTGGGACATACGCTGTAGTGCTAAAACTAGAAAATAAACAGCCCTGTCCACATAGTACGGCCTCATGCACACGACCGTGTGTTTTGCGGTCCGCAAAACACGGAAGCTGCTCTGCGTTCTGTTCCGCAATTTGCGGAACGGAATGCGGCCCATTGTAGAAATGCCTATTCTTGTCCGCAAAACGGACAAGAATAGGACATGCTCTATTTTTTTTTTTTGCGGGGCCACGGAACGGAGCAACGGATGCGGACATTGAAATGAATGGGCCCGAGCCGCTAAATATGCGGATCAGACGTGGACCACAACAACGGTCGTGTGCATGTGGCCTATATCGGAAAAAGATCGCAGATCCAGGGGGGCTACTTCCAAAACTTTTATTAGAAAGTGCATAAAATAAGCATCAATGGTACAAGTGTGAGGCGTTTTGTCGGCGTGCCACCACCTTCATCTGGCAAGTTTCATTTTGGCGTCCTTGTGTCAGATTTAGAAGACTTACACCGGAAGAGATACGTAGGTTGATTGTGCAGTAATCCTGAAGAGAAAGAATGTGTTGTGAATACATAGCTGATTATCTAATAAGTGAGCTAATGTCATATTTATAGATAATCAATAAAAAAGGTCTTGTATGAAGGTCTACATTGTTTGCTTTACTATTCACATAACAAATCCACCAACCTACCACACATACAACAACTAAATGAAGAATACCTTTTATAGTGCCATTAAAGGGCATCTCTCAGCAGATTTGTACCTATGAAACTGGCTGACCTGTTCCATGTGCACTTGGCAGCTGAAGGCATCTGTCTTGATCCCATGTTCATATGTGCCCTCATTGCTGAGAAAAATGATGTTTTAATATATGCAAATGAGCCTCTAGGAACAGCGGGGGCGTTGCCTTTACACCTAGAGGCTCTGCTCTCGTTGCAGCTGCCGCACCCTCTGCACAAAAATTGTAAAAACCATGTGTCATTTTCTTTTCACTTTACACATACCTGGTACTTTGTGTTGGTCTGTCACATAAAATGCCAATAAAATACATTTAAGTTTGTGGGTGTAGTGTGGAAAAGTTCAAGGGGTATGAATACTTTTTCAAAGCACTGTAGATATTCAACTCCTGTTCTGAGATTCTCCTTCATTGTTCCTTTCCTGAGTGGTGACAGTCGTAGGCCATAACCCCATTGCGTGGCCATGCCAAATTTGTGCTCCAGTGCCACACAGCTGTAAGGGCCACAGCAGGCTCCAATTAACTGAATTTCTTTATTTGATCTACATTGGTAATGGTGGCGTGGCACCCACAAAACTACGCAGCCATTAAAGAGGACCTTTCACCTGAAAATGCAAGTTAAAATAAAGACATACCCTTACTTGCCGGCCCCCCGTGGTGCTTATTCAGTTCTTTTTTCACTATGTGCCCCCGTTTGTCTGCGGTGCCCCCCGCAATATTTCCCGCCTTCCATACTAATGAGCCATTCGGCTCAACTGGGCAGGCCTGCAAAAGTTCTCCCGGGCGTGTCTTTTTTTCTCCCTGGCACGGAGCGCATCCAATCAGCGCGCTCCGCTCTTAGCCCGGGAGAAGAAGCTCCAGTTCTCGCGAGATTCACGAGAACTGGAGCGATTTCATCCATCCTGAGCCGGCGCCATCTTGGATTCCCGTGGCGAGCATTCACACTGCTCCGATGGAAAGGAAATATTGCGGGGGGGCACCGCAGACAAACGGGGGCACATAGTGAAAAAAGAAGAACTGAATAATCACCATCGGGGGCCGGAAAGTAAGGGTATATCTTTATTTAAACTTGCATTTTCAGGTGAAAGGTCCTCTTTAACATTGAAGCCTGACTTAACAGTGAACTTAATTCGTCCATTGGAGCTCGATGTGGCTCATACGGCCACGGCACTGCCCTGCTGTGTGGTCATATCCTAACTGCAGACAATGATGTACTTCATAGAGTCTAATCTTCAATATGCAGTAGACTAGGGTATCATTTATGTCCACATTTTAGCATCCTTAGGCCTCGTTCACTGTTTTACATGGACATGTGCTATCTGCATTTTCCATGGACACCACACGTACCCATTGATTTTAATGTGTTTGTTCACACGTGCTGTCACAGTAGATGGTCAGCTCACCCTGCTAAGATTGTGGGCTTAAGCTGACATTGCTCCAACATGTGGTCTGTAGGTTAATGCAGTAGTAGCACAGGGCATTGGTTGTTAGGATGTATATCTACAGATTGACAATAGGAAGAGTTAAAAAGCAATACTCTAATAAAGTGTTATTAATGGAACTGCTCCAGTTTACAGCTGTATCAATCCAAGAATAGAGTAGCGGTACTAGAGAAATCTTTAAATTTCCCAGTTTCACACTAAGGCCCCTTTACACGAGGGAGTTTTCCGCGCGGGTGCAATGCGTGACGTGAACGCATAGCACCCGCACTGAATCCTGACCCCATTCATTTCAATGGGTCTGTGTACGTATTTTTCACGCATCACTTCTGCGTTGCGTGAAAATCGCAGCATGTTCTATATTCTGCATTTTTCACGTAGCCCTGGCCCCATAGAAGTGAATGGGGCTGCGTGAAAAACGCATTGCATCCGGAAGCAAGTGCGGATGCAATGCGTTTTTCACTGATGGTTGCTAAGAGATGTTGTTTGTAAACCTTCAGTTTTTTATCACGTGCGTGAAAATCTCGTCAAAACGCATTGCACCCGCGCGCAAAAAACTGAACAACTGAACGCAATCGCAGACAAAACTGACTGAACTTGCTTGCAAAATGGTGCGAGTTTCACTGAACGCATCCGGGCCTAATCCGTCACACCCGTGTGAAAGAGGCCTTATCATTGATGTCACACCACTGTTATTCGGTAAAAAAAAAAAAAAAGTTGCAAATCTGCGGACAAGAATAGGCTTTTCTTCAGGGGGAGGGGGGAGAGCCGGCATTCTCACTGTGTTTCGCTGATATGCGATTCGAGGACCGCAAAACACTTACAGCCGTGTGCATGAGGCCTCATACACAGCCTGATATGTTCAGCACTGATTGGACAATTTTAGGGTGCTTTTCCTATTGAGTTTGCAATGCAGTTTTTGGCTGCACGGCTTTTTCAAGTAAAACAAGTGCTTTCAACTTTGTCTCACCAGTAATAGTGCAGCTATTGCACTGCAGAACAGTGGTACTTCTCATTAAAAGGGTTATTACATGGTTAGTGTAAAAAATTAAAATCAGATATCATATAGTACATGACAACCTATTTCTAATGGCTCGTGCACACAACCGTATGTATTTTGCCGTCCGCAAAAAACCAATCCGCAAAAAATACGAATGACGTCCGTGTGTATTCCGTATTTTGTGGAACGGACATACGAAAAAGGAAAGCACAAGGAGTAACTTCCGTTTTGTTTTTTTGCGGACCCATTGAAATGAATGGTTCTGCCTACGGTCTGCAGAAAAATAGAATGGACACAAAAAGAAAATACGTTCATGTGAATGAGCCCTAACAATACCAGAACCAGCCCTGTACCTCACATGGACCCGGAGATCTCCCCATTCATTGCTCTGCTACATTTATTTTTATTTTAGATTTCTTTCTTTCTGCTGCTGTCTCTCTTCACATGATTGTGTCCGTTTTGTGGACCACAAACCACCTCAATGGGTCCGCGATCCACAAAATGTTTTGTGGTGTGACCGTATAGACCCAGAAGCAGACAGAAGCTCCCGAGCTGCAAAAGATAAGACATGTCCTATCTTTGACTGCAATTTGAAATCAACAGGTCCGCTCCGTGATGCAAGATGCGGACCCGTCAGACAATGTCTGTGTTTTGCGGACCCCGGTTTGCAAAACAGACATGGTCGTGTGAATGGGGCCTAACTGTCACAGCTTCTAGCAGGAGATACAACTGTTGGCAGTTAAAGAATTAAACTGAGCAGGTACATTCACCTTTGGCCTCTTTCAGACGAGCGTGACGGATTAGGTCAGGATGCGTTCAGTGAAACTCGCACCATTTTGCAAACAAGTTCAGTCAGTTTTGTCTGCGATTGCGTTCAGTTGTTCAATTTTTTCCACGCAGGTGCAATGCGTTTTTCACGTGGGTGATAAAAAAATCTCCTAGCAACCATCAGTGAAAAACGCATCGCACCCGCACTTGCTTCCGGATGCAATGCGTTTTTCAATGAAGCCCCATTCACTTTTGCTGCGTTTTTCATGCAACGCAGAACTGATGCGTGAAAATAAACGCTCATGTACACAGACCCATTGAAATGAATGGGTCAGGATTCAGTGTGGAATCCTCAGACGTCACGTGATCCTACTGTGACGCTCAATGCCGATCACGTGACTCTCCAAGACACGCCCCCTAAGGAGGCGGGAAGGACGCGTCACTCCTCACCTGATCAAACACAGGGGAGTGGCCAAAGGTCCTATAGCCTCCCATGGTAGTATCGGGCGGATGTAAGGCAGGCATACGGAGAAGGAGGGAGGGAGGGACCAGACTCCGCCGTTTCCCTTAAGCCTTGATATATGTACTCAATAATAAACGATGCCACTATATAGCAGATAGTCGATTCGGCATATGGGTAGCTGAGACTTACAAAACGCAGGTCAATTAACACCTGCAGGATAGGGGAATCAACATAAGAGGAGTAGCGATGTTAGAGTTGCATTACGTCCATCAAAAAAACAATACTAAAATTATTGTCTGATTGGGTGGAAGACACACACATAGATCTACAGTAGCGGGTAAGATCCGGTTAGAACCAATGGACCAAATTGAAACATTCTTGGATGTGCAGATACCCATCTGGAAAGTTATATAGTCAGGTAAACGGTATACTGAGGCCTACGTAGGCACATTTTTCCTTATCCCCTAATAGAATGGTACAGTCACTACAGGGATACTAGGTCAAAGAAACGGGAATTAAATGTAGCAACCAAAAAGAAGCTGATCATTGAGACCACTGGGAGCCATGGTGTGTAGTTCGTAGATCCACCATGTTTCACGTTGGAGGATCTTACGGTTCCAGTCTCCTCTTCTTACTGACACAGGGATCAATTCAATTCCAATGAATCTGACCCCCTTATAGGAACCTCCATGATGAATCGTAACATGACTCGCCAGTGATGTCTCTCTTTTATGCTTAAGGTCACCTAAGTGTTCTCCTACTCGGCGTCTAAATTCCCTTGTGGTTTTACCGATATACTCCAAACCACAGGTACATGTTGCTTTGTATATCACGCCTTGTGACAAACAGTTAATTAATTGTCGAATGGTATACTCTTTTTTGGTGACCCCGCTTCTAAAGGAATGGCATTGTGTAATATGTGGACATGCCACGCATCCACTACAACAGTAGCACCCAACCACAGGTTTAAGCCACTTCTGGTGTTAAATTGGGACGTTGATAATGGCTGTGTATCAGGGAGTCCAGAAGGCTCCTCCCCCTGCGGTAAGTGACTTGAGGTTTAGTTGGAAGTACTTCTTTTAGGTCCAGATCTAAGTGTAGGATACTCCAATATCTATTGAGGATCTCTCGAACCTCATTTGCTCATCTGTCATATGTTGCAATAAGGCGCACTTGTCCTTGCTTGTCCCCTTTTACATATCCCTCTGATGTGGGAGAAGGGGATAGCAATTTAGTACGATCACTCATTAGAGCCCTTTGATATGCTCTATTTAAGATCTTTCTAGGGTATCCTCTTTCTAGAAACCGTTTTTTTAAATACTTTGCCTGTTCCTTAAAAGTATCCAAGGAGGAACAGTTCCTCCTCAAGCGGAGATATTGTCCCGTTGGTATGCCTTTTCTCAGAGGGCGAGGATGGTAGCTCTCCCATCTGAGAAAAGAATTGGTCGCTGTTTCGTTTCTGTATACCTGTGTCAAAATCTCACCATATCCATCGAGACGGATCTGCACATCCAAAAAGTTCAAGGTCTCGCCACCCCATTCATGGGTGAACTTAAGACCAAGTCGGTTGATGTTTAGTGTCTCAATCATTCCACAGAAATCTTGTTCCGTGCCCCGCCAGATCACGAACACGTCGTCAATATATCTTGCCCACATGACGACGTCCTCTGTGAGATGGCCGGACGGCTCACCAAAAACTACCTCCCTTTCCCACCAGCCCAGGAACAGATTTGCGTACGATGGGGCACAGGCACTCCCCATCGCGGTGCCCCTGAGCTGGTGGTAAAAGATGCCATCATAGAGGAAGTAGTTTTTGGTGAGTGTGAAACTGAGGAGCTCAAGGACAAAGTTATTATAAGCCCTGAATTGTTCGCCCCTAGTTTACAGGGAGGAATCTACCGCCTCCATACCCAAGTCGTGGGGAATGGAGGAGTATAGGGCCTCCACGTCGATCGAGCCCAATTTTAGGTCTGAATCTAAAAACATCCCATCTAGACGGCGAAGAAGATCAGAAGTATCCCTCACATATGAGGGAAGGGTCCTAACGAATGGAGATAGAATGGAATCAATATACACCCCCACATTTTGACTTAAACAGTTCACACCCGAAACTATTGGACGACCCCTTAAGGGCGGGTATCCCTTGTGAACTTTGGGCAATCCATAGAAGGTGGCTATAGTCGGATGAGATGTATAGATAAAGTCAAATTCATCTTCATTTATAAGGTCTTCCCTATGGGCGGATTGTAACAGGGACCGTAAAATCCTTTGGTATTCCGTCGTCGGGTCTCCTTTAAGTTTTTCATAGGTATTTCTGTCATTTAGTATAGTGAGGCACATTTGTTTATATTGATGCGTATCAAGGATTACCAAAGTGCCGCCTTTGTCGGCGGATTTCAATACAATATTTTGGTCTTTTGACAAGGTGGCTATTGCTTTATATTCAGCCTTGGTTTATACTTTGCATCCAAGGCCTCCAAATCACCAATCACCTTATCAAAAAAGACATCAATACAACCTGGGTCACCCTGAGGCGGCATCTTCTCACTCTTGGGTTTTAAATTAGTAAAGGGGCCTTTGCCTTCTTTGGGCATTTCTTCTAAGTTGAAAAGTAGGCGTACGTCTTGTAAGATGTCAACTGGTACGCCCAATTCTCTACTCTCTTTTCTATTAATCAGGGCAAAATGCTTCCGCCACCGAAGTTTTCGAGAAAAGAGAGTTAGATCTTTGACCCAAGTGAAGGTATTGAATGAAGGGGTAGGAACAAACAATAAACCCTTATTGAGGATAGAGATTTCTGCCTCAGAGAGGGGCCTGTTGGATAGGTTAATAAACTGTTTAGAGATACCTGCTCTTTTTTCTTTTAGTTTCTCGAACCCTGACCTCCTGTCGGGGATTTCCTTGTTAGATCTATGTGTGTGTCTTCCACCCAATCAGACAATAATTTTATTATTGTTTTTTTGATGGACGTAATGCAACTCTAACATCGCTACTCCTCTCCTCTTATATTGATTCCCCTATCCTGCAGGTGTTAATTGACCTGCTTTTAGTAAGTCTCAGCTACCCATATGCTGAATCGACTATCTGCTATATAGTGGCATCGTTTATTATTGAGTACATATATCAAGGCTTAAGGGAAATGGAGGAGTCTGGTCCCTCCCTCCCTCCTTCCCTGTATGCCTGCCTTACATCCGCCCGATACTACCATGGGAGGCTATAGGACCTTTGGCCACTCCCCTGTGTTTGATCAGGTGAGGAGTGACGCGTCCTTCCCGCCTCCTTAGGGGGCGTGTCTTGGAGAGTCACGTGATCGGCATTGAGCGTCACAGTAGGATCACGTGACGTCTGAGACCGCCCGAGAGGCGGAACAGGGAGCAACGCGCGGCCGTTTAAAGAAGGTAGATTTGGCGTGGGTGCTGCTCCTGCTAAACACGTGCACGTCATACCTTATGGTTTTTGCGCCACTGCCTTGGCCATGAGGACGTAGTCAGGGCTGCCACACGCTCTGAACTATGTTTGTGGAACACTGACTTCCCCAATACCGTTGGACTTTGGATGCATCCTAGTTGTCATATACACCTGGTGGCATTCTGTTAAGGTTGGACGACATCAGTTCCTCCTTGCCTCAGGTTTCATCTGACCGATAAGTATCATGTCTTATATTATGGTTTATTAGTAATTACGTCCATTATTGAGATTTGATCCCCTGATGAATTAGCTGTATGCTAAGGAAACGCGTTGGGTTGTAATTATATGTGGTATTTACTTTCACCTATTTTTTCACCTATCATATTATGTGACTATCATTGTAATTCCCTGACTATCTATTGTTTCTGAACTTTTTTAGTCTCGACGAAGTTGGGCAGTCGCTGTCCTGTCGGCAGGGAAACACAGGGAATGACAAATTAAAGGAAACAGGAGCTGTTAGGGGTATAGTCCTGACGTACTTCCCCTTCATCTATCCTGTCCATTCCTTTTCTTCTCGTTGGGGCTTTGACCCCCTATTTTTAGATTAAATTGCTATCTGGAGCCTTGTATATCTTTTTACTAGGTTATATTAAAAGCTATATTTTAAAAGGTATTTTTAACAGCAGGTGGCACCATAAAGATAGATTTAATTAAATAAGTCACTGGCTAGGGGTGGGCGATATGGCCTAAAATTCATATTGTGATATATTATGAATCATGTGCGATATGCGATATATATTTTCTATATGGGGGGGGTGTAAACTTTTTCTTTTTTTCAACTTTTTATTTACTAACTATTAGCCCCCTTAGGCTAGAACCCTTGTCCTATTTACCCTGATAGAGATCTATAAGGGTGAATAAGACCTTACACTGTCCCTGCTGCCCTGTGCTCTGGGCACACAGCAGCAGGGAGCTGACCATAGCAGCCAGGACATCAGTAGCATCCTGGCTGCCATGGTAATCGATCGGAGCCCCAGCATTGCACTGATGGGGCTCTGATCACTGCCACCAATGATCGGGGGGCAGGCATATAGGACCTTTCATTAGTTTGAACTTTATGACTTAAGTAGTGGCACATAGGATCGCTGCACGCAGTCATAGAGGCCCAGCATGGGATATGGCCGGCACATGCAGGCATATATAACCTTTCATTAGTTTGAACTTTATTACTTAGGTAGCGGCACATAGGGCATATATGGGGAACTTACCATTATATCTGTGCGGGGCTCCGTTTGCCCTCTCTGGCCCCCGTTACATGCTGGGAACACCAGGAAGGAAACATCAGCCTCTCTCCCTGGGCGTTCCTTCTCCCTGCCTGTGACGTTCTGCGCTGTGATTGGACAGAGCTGCAGACAGGGAGAAGATGATTTAACAATAATAACCATTATTAATTAGAATTATTTCAATTAAAAAAAATGTGGAAAAGCCAGAAAAAAACAAAGACCGACTACTTACACTGACGCGCAAAAGGGTAACAATATTTTAAACTTTTTACTTTCAGGCTCCATATCTCACCATCCACTACAGCTTGTCATGTAACTGCATTGTTACTGTTTTAATTTTGATTATTTTGTTAGCATTTTGTAAATCCACTTTTGGCTTTCAACCAGGGCTGTGGAGTTGGAGTCGGAGTCGGAGGCAATTTTGGGTACCTGGAGTCGGAGTCGGCAAAAAATGGACTGACTCCGACTCCGACTCCTACTAAATTTAAATTGGAATAAAGAAAAATTGGAATAAAAAAAAGCAAGTTTAAATGTCCCAATTCAGATAAAGTTATAATTAATTACTTCTCTACTGTAAGAATAAAGGCCAATGCATGCAGTGCGTCACGTTACCGCTAAACAAAGACGTTAAGTGACCGTGAAGAAGCATGCTTTTCATATGCTTTACTATGCAGTTAAAGGGACACTGACAGGCTGATTTACCGGCTAAAGATATATCTGCTGGTATTCATCAGAGGATTAGGAATACAACTAGACGACTGTTACCCCCAGTTGAGGTTTACTTGTGTTTAAAAACGTTTTAATCAATATGCAAATTCTCTACCTTTGTGTCCAAGGGGCAGGCGCACATGTAGAGTACTGGCAGCACTAGACAGGACTAGGTAGCGAGGAGGAAGAGAGAAAGCTGGCACAGCCTCAGCATAGCCAGACGAGGCTGCTGCCAGCACTCTACACGTGCGCCTGCGCAGGAATTCAGCGTTCAGCTAGCCTGAAAAAAAAGGCCAGTGCAGTGAATAATAACGAGGGGAACAGCGCTGCGAAGCTGTACTTCGGGCGCGGCTGGGCACAAAGCCGCAGGAGACGCTGCCCCATTGGGCACAAAGATAGTGAATTTGCATACAGATTAAAATGTTTTTTAAACACAAGTACAGCTTAACTGGGGGTAACATTAGTATAGTTTTATTCCTAATTCTCTGATGAATACCAGTATATATTGTGGGGAGTCGCTCTGGTAGATAGCGGTGCGGGTGCAGTACAGAGGCAAAACAGGGAGTCAGAAGGTGCAATGAACAGTGTTTTATTCACACTTGCACAAAAACAAACGATATAATCAGTCTCTTGGTGTTTGTTCACACATACCAGAAATCATGAGGCAAAACAAAACAGTCCAAATCAGGTTCTAGACACCTGGGAGGTTTTAGGTGCAGGTTCGCACCTGGCTGTCAGTCCAGCCGCAAGACAGTCGCCGTCAGGCTTCCAGGTCGTCTGCACTCCTCCTTGCTGGGCTCTTGCGTCCAGCCCAGAGAACTTCCAAACACAAGTGACTCCACAGCCTAACAGCAGCTCCAGGACAATCACACCCACCTGCTGGTGCTGGCTGTGTTTTAAAGCCCGGCAAAGTCCGGCCTGGACTGTGGGGAGTAGGAACCCACCCAACTCTTTGCCTACTCCCAGTAAGAGCTGGCCCGGATTGGCTTTGCAGCCAAACTAACTATAAATGTCAAGCAGCACTAGCTGCTGCTGACACATAAAACCCGGCTCTCACCTTACCGAGGCCAGGAACCTCGGTGACACGTACCTCCCGTCGATAATGGTACCTTGCACCTTACCACATACCCCCCCCCCCTTTGTTCAACCCTGAGGGGGTGAACACATGTGAGGCAGTGGACGCGGGACAGGGCATCTGCATTACCCTGCAAGCGGCCTGCCCTGTGTTCTACCGAAAATTTGAAATTTTGCAAGGATAGGAACCACCTGGTGACCCGAGCATTCCTCTCCTTGGCCTGGCTCATCCACTTGAGAGGGGAATGGTCAGTCACCAGACGGAACCTCCTCCCTAACAGGTAATAGCGGAGAGATTCGAGTGCCCACTTGATAGCCAGGCACTCCCTCTCCACTATACCATACCTGGTCTCGGCTGGGGTGAGTTTACGGCTCAGGAAGACAACGGGATGTTCTTCCCCATTGACCTCCTGAGACAGTACTGCACCGAGACATATCTCCGAGGCAGCCGTCTGAACGACGAACTCCCTGTTGAAGTCGGGTGTCACCAAAACCGGGGACCCACACAGGACCGACTTCAACGCGGAGAAAGCCTCTTCCGCCTTCTCATTCCAGCTAACCTTCCCCGACTTTCGCCCCTTCAAGAGGTCTGTCAACGGCGCTGCTATTGTGGCAAAGTGGGGCACAAACCGCATGTAGTACCCTACAATTCCCAGGAAGGACTTTACCTGCCTGGTGGTGACCGGTCGGGGCCAGTTACGAATGGCCTCTACCTTAGTTACCTGCGGCTTGATGACTCCGCGCCCAATAACATATCCCAGATATTTGGTCTCTTCCAACCCAATCGCACACTTCTTTGGATCGGCGGTTAGACCAGCTTTCCTCAGGGCATCTACTACCGCCTGCACTTTGGGCAAATGGCTTTCCCAGTCGGGTGCTGTGGATGATTACATCATCTAAGTAGGCCGAGGCGTACCGACGATGAGGTCGCAGCACAATATCCATTAACCTTTGGAAGGTGGCGGGGGCGCCATGCAGGCCAAAGGGTAACACCTTGTAATGATACAGGCCCTGTGGAGTAACAAAAGCGTTTTTTTCCTTGGCCGCCTCCGTTAAGGGTACTTGCCAGTATCCTTTAGTGAGGTCTAGCACAGAAAAATAATGGGCTTGCCCTAAATTCTCAACAAGCTCGTCTACCCGGGGCATGGGATACGCATCGAACTTGGACACTTCATTTAATTTGCGAAAATCGTTGCAGAACCGCAACGTCCCATCCGGCTTGGGTATTAGAACTATGGGACTGGCCCACTCACTTTTCAATTCCTCAATGACATCAAGCATTAACATTAATTGCACTTCCTCCGCGATGGCCCGTCGCCGAGCCTCGGGTACCCGGTATGGTTTTAACCGGATTTTGGCCTGGGGCTCAGTGACGATGTCATGTTGGATGAGAGACGTGCGGCCAGGGAGGTCCGAGAACACATCCGTGTTCCGACTGATGAACTCCCTGACTTCCTGAACTTGTTTGGAAGACAGGCTGTCTGCAATTTTTACCGTGGCTACCGCTTCGCAGGCCTCGAACTGTGGGGCTGGACCCTTGTCACCTAGAAGCCCTGGCCGGGGGCTGTTGTCGTCGGCCGTGTCCCTGTCTTTCCACGGCTTCAGTAAATTCACGTGGTACACCTGCTCCGGCTTGCGCCGCCCTGGCTGGTGTACTTTGTAATTTACTTCCCTACCTTCTCGATAACCTCATAGGGCCCTGCCACCTGGCTAGAACTTGCTGTCAAGGGTGGGCACCAGAACCAAAACCCGATCTCCGGGTTGAAGTTCCGTACCCGAGCCTGACGATTATACACCCTACTCTGGGCTTGTTGCGCTGCCTCCATATGCTCCCGGACCAGCGGCAACACCCTTTCCATCCGGTCCTGCATCTGGGTGACATACTCAATGACACTTTTGTGGGGGACAGGCTGTTGTTCCCACGCTTCCTTGGCGATATCCAACAGGCCCCGAGGGTGTCTGCCATAAAGCAGTTCGAAGGGCGAGAACCCAGTAGAGGCCTGGGGCACCTCTCGCACGGCGAACATGAGATAGGGCAAAAGCAGGTCCCAGTCCTTCCCATCTCTGGACACCACTCTTTTTAACATATTCTTTAGAGTTTGGTTGAACCTTTCGACAAGACCGTCTGTTTGCGGATGGTAAACGGACGTCCGTAACTGCTTTATACGCAACAATTTACACAGTTCCCTCATAACTTTGGACATAAAAGGGGTCCCTTGGTCGGTCAGAATCTCTTTTGGCAGGCCCACACGGGAAAACATTTCCATTAACTCTTTGGCAATGAGCTTAGCCGAGGTATGTCGCAGAGGCACCGCCTCTGGATACCGAGTAGCATAGTCCAGAACCACCAGGATATGTTGGTGACCCCTAGCAGACTTCGGTACGGGTCCGACCAGATCCATGGCAATACGCTCGAATGGGACCTCAATTATTGGGAGAGGGACCAGGGGACTTCTGTAATGCGGCTGGGGGCTATTTACCTGACAGGTCGGACAGGACTTACAGAACTCCTCTACTTCCTTAAACAAACCGGGCCAGTAAAATCGCTGTAGTACGCGGTCCTGCGTTTTCTGCCACCCCATGTGTCCCCCAAGAACATGTTGGTGGGCAAGCTCCATAACAAGCTTGCGGTATGCGGTGGGCACCACCAACTGTTCAACTGGCTCACCTCGGATTTGGTTCACCCGATACAACATATCCTGAAGAACAATAAATCGCGGAAACATTAATTCAGCCCCAGGTTTCTGGGGTTTACCATCAATCATTACAACACTTTCCCAGGCCCTGGTTAGGGTTTGGTCCCGGTGTTGTGCGGTCCCAAAATTTTCCCCGGAGACATTGAGGTCTGCCAACTCAGGTCCCGGTGGCAAGTCCTCCGTGTCTCCCACCATTACCCTCAGTGGGGTTGCCTCCCCTCTACCGCTGGAGCAGTGGTCACCCCTACCGCTGGCCCTTCAGATTCGGGCTCCCAGGGTTCTGGCCTTCCAGTGGTATCAGGCCACTCTACTAGGGTTACCCCTGTCTCGGGTCCATCAGATACTTTTATTGCCGGCCACAGCGCCGGGAAACCTGGGAAGTCCCTCCCAAGTATCAGTTCATGTGGGAGTTTAGTAGCGACAGCCACCTCGTGGGTCCACTTACCAGCCGCTGTGGACAAAGTCACTAGTGCAGTGGGGTAGTCTTTTAGGTCTCCGTGGATGCACAGGACCCCGATTTTACGGCCAGTATACTCCACAGGCCGTACCAGGGCAGCCCTTACCAGGGAGACTAGACTCCCGGAGTCCAGCAGGGCCACCGCCAGAGAATCTCCCACCTCTAACTGACACAGGTGGTTATTGTCCTGCACCTCACGGGTGCCAGTTGCACACAGCTTCCGTGCATACAGGGAGTGGCGATAGCCGTAGTTCACTTCCATCGGCTCACCCTGATGCGGACAGTCGACCCTGAGGTGGCCTGGCTCCTGACACCTCCAGCAAACCACGGGAGGCGGAACCGCAGGGGGCACATTCCGTGCAGGTCTCTCTGTCGCCGGTCGTCGGAACTGGGGTGGAGGCCTCCGGGGTTTGACTGGCCCCTTCCCAGCAAGACTCCCCTGCAGGTTTCTGGTGGCCTCGTAACGCTCCACCAGATCAACCATTTCAAGGGCATTAGTGGGGAATACCTGGCCGATCCAGTGCTGAAGGAGGTAAGTTAGGGCTCTCCAGAACATGTCGGCCAGCAAACGGTCCAGTATAGCCGTCGGACTTAGAACCTCAGGCTGCAGCCACTTTTGCAACCTGTGCAGCAACTCATAGTACTGCGGCCTGGCGGGTTCAGCCGATTTAAAGTCCCACTGGTGGACCCGCTGAGCCCGGACCAACACATTTACCCCCAGTCTGGCCAGGATCTCCCCCTTCACCGTGGGGTAATCAGCAGCCTGGTCATCTGCTAGGTCAAAAAAAACCTGCTGGGGTCTGGATGCCAGGAACGGAGCGACCACCTCGGCCCACTGGTCACGGGGTAACTTCTCCCTCACGGCTACCTTCTCAAAGACCGCCAGATACGTCTCAACGTCGTCCGAGGGGGTCATTTTTGGGATCGCCGCCCGGCTTGCTTTCCGGGCATCATGGACATGGTGGGACGCTCCTGCAGCTTGTAAAGCCATCACGTGCTGTAATAGTAGCTGGTTGGTCTCCCGCTGCTGCACGTTAGCCTCTATGAGAGCTTTCACAGCCGCCTCTATGTTGCCAGCAATTCCTACTTGTAGCTTTGCTGGTTTAATATATTCCATGCACTCGTGCCCAGCAAAACAAACAACCTTAGCGTTCACGCCAGCCTCACTGCGCATGCCCGCATCCGACACCAAATGTGGGGAGTCGCTCTGGTAGATAGCGGTGCGGGTGCAGTACAGAGGCAAAACAGGGAGTCAGAAGGTGCAATGAACAGTGTTTTATTCACACTTGCACAAAAACAAACGATATAATCAGTCTCTTGGTGTTTGTTCACACATACCAGAAATCATGAGGCAAAACAAAACAGTCCAAATCAGGTTCTAGACACCTGGGAGGTTTTAGGTGCAGGTTCGCACCTGGCTGTCAGTCCAGCCGCAAGACAGTCGCCGTCAGGCTTCCAGGTCGTCTGCACTCCTCCTTGCTGGGCTCTTGCGTCCAGCCCAGAGAACTTCCAAACACAAGTGACTCCACAGCCTAACAGCAGCTCCAGGACAATCACACCCACCTGCTGGTGCTGGTGCTGGCTGTGTTTTAAAGCCCGGCAAAGTCCGGCCTGGACCGTGGGGAGTAGGCACCCACCCAACTCTTTGCCTACTCCCAGTAAGAGCCGGCCCGGATTGGCTTTGCAGCCAAACTAACTATAAATGTCAAGCAGCACTAGCTGCTGCTGACACATAAAACCCGGCTCTCACCTCACAGAGGCCAGGAACCTCGGTGACACGTACCTCCCGTCGATAATGGTACCTTGCACCTTACCACAATATATATATATATATATCTTTAGCTGGAAAATCAGCCTGTCAGTGTCCCTTTAAGGAGCGGCAATACATACACTTTCCATTGTCTTGTGGTCTGCTGTTACAGGGAACCCATGGTTATCCTAGCCTCTCACTGATAACTGATTAAGGACTGGAGACACTTGTATAAGTGAAGGGAATGGATAGTCAATAGTTCAAGACTGAAGCTGTAAACCATTTGAAAAACTGTTATCATTCAGCTAAGACTATAAAACATGTAAACTCAGATTGTTAGCTTAAATTTTAAACATGACTATGGGATTCTACTAGGAAAATCATGTTTTAAAATAAATGCCCCTTCCTGGATCCTCCCACTGCTCTATCTTCAGCAGAAGATCAGCACACAAAGGAGAAGGCAGCAGCTTCTGCTCAACTACCTCTCTGTGCTAGAGGAGATTAGAAGAACTTGGTGGAACAGTTTCGTATTTGCATATTAAATACAGAGGAGTCGGAGTCGAGGAGTCGGAGTCGGAAGTTTCAAAATCTGAGGAGTCGGAGTCGGAAAATTTATCTACCGACTACACAGCCCTGCTTTCAACACTGCCTGAATCCTTCTAGGCATGATCTCGATCAGATTCAAGGATGTCTTGACCAAAATCTGTTCCCAGGTCTCATCTACACATTACCAGTGTTGGTGCATACTGGTCGACTCACTTGGGTACGAATACAGCTTTTCCTTCAACTCTACCCACAAGTGTTCGATTGGGTTGAGGTCTGGGGACTGTGGAGGCCAATCCAGCACCTTTACTTCATTGTCATTGAACATTTTCTTCACCAATCTCAATGTATGCTTCTGGTCGTTGTCCTGCTGGAACACTATGTCGTCCTTTTTATACCAATAGTATTCGAGTGTCCAAAGTAATTCATCTTGTAGGATACTCACATATAGCTTAGCACTGAGATCACCATCGATCCCGATCAAGTATCCAATGCCTTTGGCTGTGAAACAACTTGACAGTTCCTTCAATTTCTCAATCCGTTAGCCCCCTTTTTCTTTGTCTCTTCCAGACCCATTTGCGCCCATCAAAGCCCAGTCTATTGACTTTCATCTCATCACTCCAAATCACCCGTTTCCAATCTTCTGCTGTCTATTGTTCGTACTTTTTTGCAAACTCAAACAGACGCTTCCTATGACGATATTAAAGTCAAAGCTTCTTCACCTTTTTCAGGCCACCATTCCAGACTTGTGTAATACACTTCGCAGGGTGCTTGCTTGGACATCTCTGATATCACTATTACAAAGCATATAATCCACCTCCACTGCCGTGTTTGTCGCACCAGAACTGATAGACCTAGTGATAAGCCAACTTGTTGACTCCGATAATTTGCCTGAACATCCTACTGTTGGCTTTGGAATGGATGGACGGTCTTCATTTCCTATTCTTCCAGCTGTCATGGCACTCACATGACGCAGTTTGGCAATTTTCTTGGCCGAGATACCGCTATTGATGAGCTGGATGATGCCGTTTCTCTTTTCTTGGGAAATCTTCTTCATGGCTGCTCCCTTAATTTGAACCAGTGACCTTTTGCTTGGGAATCAACCTAATAACACACTGAGCTATTAAGGAATGTGAGAACAGGTTGTAATTTGTAGTATACAAGAAGAAAAAGATTGTTCCGCCACCAGGAGCAAAACAGTAACAATGCAGTTACATGACAAGTATCTACATAACTAATTACATGCTAAATAGTTGTATGAGATAGCCAAGATGAGTGCAGGGATGTGGAAATCGTATCACCCAACGCCCGGGACATGCAGTTCCGGGCGCCGGGCATGTAGTTCGTTTAGAAGCTTAGCCCTGCTTCGGGCAAGTAGCAGGGATGAGATAGGGTTGGGCAACATGCCTCCTGCATTACTACTAGCGCACGGGGGCTGGACATGGCCACAAGTGCACTGAAGGGAGGGGGCGAGCAATATAAACCTGTCATAAACTGCTGCACAAGTCTGGTGCTTCACCGCCGCCTCTCATCTTGCTCTGCTCCACCCGTTGCCTCTCGTCTTGCTCTGCTTCGCTCGGCTCCGCCTCCTCCTCGCTCTGCATCCCTCAGCTCCGCCTCCCCCTCCATCCTGCTAGGCTCCGTCCCTTGCTCAGCCCCGCCTCCTCTCACTCTGCGTTCCTTGGTTCCACCCCCGTCCCGCTAGGCTCCGCCTCCCCTCGTCAGTGCAGTAGTTTGAGTGACATGCCTACAACTCGGTGGGACCTAATAAATAGCCTTTTCTCTGACTCATGGGGCAGCTAAGATATAAAACAGAAAGTGATCTTGCTGCCATCTACTGGAACATTACCAGGACGACTTTGTATAATCATTAAAGGGAGTCTTTCACCACAAATGTCCATTATATAACATTAACACCATTTTGTCCATAACAGTCCCCATATTAAAATGCTTCTTACCATATTTCGGTCCGTTGCAAAGTGGGGCTAAAAAACACTTTTATTTGATATGCAAATGAGGGTCTGAAGGTGCCCAGGGGCGGCGTTCCAATGGCCTGTGCCCATGCCCCTCACTGACTTTCATATCCCACCACTCCCCTTTCACCCCTTTGGCCCGCCCTTTGTTTGGCTGATCACCTCCGTCCTCCAGTCTGAAATCCCACGCCTGCGCCGATGACAGCCCTCTGATGCGGCGCCGGCTGGAATGTGACATACGGGCTGGTGCATGCGCACTCGAAACTCTGATGCCTCTGCCCATAATGGGTCATACAGTGCGCAGGCGCGGACATCCCTTCATTGGTGCAGGCAAAGGATTTCAGAACGGAGGAAGGAGGTGATCAGCCAAACAAAGGCGGGTCAAAGGGGAGTGGTTGGATATGAAAATCAGCACGGCGCCTGGACACAAGCCGTTGGAACGCCACCCCTGGGCTCCTTCAGACCCTCATTTGCATATCGAATAAAAGTGTTTTTTAGCCCAACTTTGCAACGGACCGAAATATGGTAAGAAGCATTTTCATATGGGGACTGTTATGTACAAAATGGTGTTAATGTTATATAATGGACATTTGTGGTGAAAGACTCCCTTTAATATGTCACCAACACAAGTGTCTTCACTCCAGTGTCACAGGTTGTCCCCCTGTGATGTGACACGCATGTAAATAGAGAGGTCACTGTGTACACATACATGACGTGTATATCTGTATATATCGTGTATACGGGGCTCCGGTAGAATGATGGTTTACATTGATGGGGTTTTCAGAGGCGTCGCCCCCTGACAGCCCACTACTGACTGCTAACATAACCCCTGGCAATTCTACTGCTCCTTCAGGTAATCAAACTGTCCATGGAGGGGGATTTATAGGGGCATGAGAACCTCC
The DNA here is from genome assembly GCA_033119425.1 of Bufotes viridis. Lineage (NCBI taxonomy): Eukaryota > Metazoa > Chordata > Amphibia > Anura > Bufonidae > Bufotes > Bufotes viridis. Next base: position 269,560,004 of record CM065591.1, read on the forward strand.
TATTTGACGTCAGCTTCCTCATGTACTGCAACTTTGGGGGTGGAGAGTGACAGCTCCACACAGTGAACCACCCCCCCCCCACACACACACACACACACCAGCTGTCACTTCTAGCCCATGTGGAGCCCTGTCCTTTTCTTTAAAATCTCCCAAAGAAGACTTCCTGCACTAATTACCCTAATAGAAGAGGCGTCCCTACACTACCACACACAGCCCCTTGTGGCTGCCCCCACACAGTATAAGGTCTCCTTGTAGCCCCCATACAGTATAACGTCTCCTTGTGGCCCCCATACAGTATAACGTCTCCTTGTAGCCCCCATACAGTATAACGTCTCCTTGTGGCCCCCATACAGTTTAATGTCTCCTTGTGGCCACCATACAGTATAATGTCTCCTGGTAGCCCCCATACAGTATAACGTCTCCTTGTGGCCCCCATACAGTTTAATGTCTCCTTGTGGCCACCATATAGTATAATGTCTCCTTGTGGCCCCCATACAGTATAACGTCTCCTTGTGGCCCTAATACAGTATAATGTCTCCTTGTGGCCCCCATACAGTATAACGTCTCCTTGTGGCCACCATATAGTATAACGTCTCCTTGTGGCTGCTCCATACAGTATAATTTCTCCTTGTGGCCCCCATAAAGTATAACGTCTCCTTGTGGCCACCATATAGTATAACGTCTCCTTGTAGCTGCCCACATACGGTATAACGTCTCCTTGTGGCTGCCCCATACAGTATAACGTCTCCTTGTGGCCCCCGCCCCATACAGTATAACGTCTCCTTGTAGCTGCCCCCATACAGTAAAATGTCTCCTTGTGGCTGCCCCCATACAGTATAACGTCTCCTTGTGGCCCCCGCCCCCATACAGTATAATGTCTCCTTGTGGCTGCTCCATACAGTATAACGTCTCCTTGTGGCCACCATATAGTATAACGTCTCCTTGTAGCTGCCCACATACGGTATAACGTCTCCTTGTGGCTGCCCCATACAGTATAACGTCTCCTTGTGGCCCCCGCCCCATACAGTATAACGTCTCCTTGTAGCTGCCCCCATACAGTATAATGTCTCCTTGTGGCTGCCCCATACAGTATAACGTCTCCTTGTGGCCCCCGCCCCCATACAGTATAATGTCTCCTTGTGGCCACCATATAGTATAACGTCTCCTTGAGGCCCCCATACAGTATAACGTCTCCTTGTGGCTGCCCCATACAGTATAACGTCTCCTTGTGGCCCCCATAAAGTATAACGTCTCCTTTTGGTCCCCATACAGTATAACGTCTCCATGTGGCCCCCATACAGTATAACGTCTCCATGTGGCCCCCCATACATTTTGGGCCTGTCTTCTAAGGTGCTCTCAATAAAGACCTTATTTAAATATGGTTTTGATTTAAAATTATTTTTTGTATCAGGACAAGTAAATCTAGCCCCCACTTTAGTCCTTCGACAAGTAGTTTTTTTTTTTCATTTCCACACCCCTGTGAGTGTCTATAAAATATCGGTAGTCTCACGTTCAAAGCTGTAGTGGATAGTGAGATATGGAGCCAGAAAGTCAAAAGTTCAAAACATTGTTACCCTTTTGCCCGTCAGTGTACCTGATACTGGTGGAACACATTATCCACAAATAAAGTTACTCGCAATTCGTCTGTGCCTATGCGAGTCCCTTCCAAAATGACGGTACACTTTGATTACTATAAAATGAACAGGCTGTAATTGATGTTAATTTTACAGTTTTATTAGAAAAATATTTTCTATAACATTGTCTTACACAGTGTTCTGTATAGAAGGCACTACATTGCATCTGTGGACATCATATCACACTGGCATTCAGTTAGGGCTTCACTCTATCCCAACATCTCCAGGAGTCACAATCTAGTTACTTTCAGAATCCAGACACTTGACTCATCTAAAGTAAAGAGAAGATGTATATATCATTTTTCTTGATTAAAGAGAATCTGTCTCCGTTCCAAATATAACCAAGACTCATATAACAAAAAATAGGGTCACACTTGTCGGGGTGGGGGTGCCCTTGTCGGGGTGGTAACAGGGACTGTTACATGGAGAGACTATCATGATCCCAGGTCTGCATGAACAAAATTCTATAGAATACCCCCATGGAAATGTAAGTAATACACACTCACTGCTCAAGTTGGTACAGTGGCTTCTCCGCTAAATCCTTGAATGTTAGAATTTTCTGTGTAACTATGGCCATTTATAAGGTATTATGTACCAGGAGATGATACCTCTGAGACCTGGACCTACCTCCAGTACAGGACGCCCGAAGTGAGTGGAGGGTAGTCGTGCATGCACAGCCCCCCTCCATTTATTTCTATGGGACTGCTGAAAATAGCTGAGCGCTGGCTTGGCTATCTTGTGCAGTCCTATAGAAGTGAATGGAGTACTGGCTGCGTTTGCACAGTGCACTCGCATACCCTAAGCAAAACACTTGGTCAGTTGCTTGGACTGATCCAGTCGTTTTGCTAAAATCTGTAGTGAACAACTCCAGTGTGAGCAGAGTGCTGCAATCTGCTTAACCCTTTCATGACCAAAGGTCCTTGATGCCCCCATGTCCACGTCTAATTTTTTAAATCTGACATGTGTCACTTTATGTGGTGATAACTTTGGAACACTTATTTATCCAAGCCATTCTGAGATTGTTTTCTCGTGACACATTGTACTTCATGATGGTCATAAATTTGAGTCAATATATTTTACCTTTATTTATAAAAAAATCCCAAATTTACCAAAAATTTTGAAAGATTTGGAATTTTCAAAATTTCTATTTCTCTGCTTTTAAAACTGAAAGTGATACCTTGTAAAATATTTATTACTTAACATTCCATATATCTCCACTTTATGTTGGCATCATTTTGTAACAGTCTTTTTATTTTTTAGGATGTTAGAAGGCTTTTAATATTAGAAGCAAATCTTTTTAAGGACCAGTTCAGTTCTGACCCTATTGCAGAAACTACACCCCTCAAGTTATTCAAAACTGATTTTACAAACTTTGTTAACCCTTTAGGTGTTCCAGAAGAATTAAAGGAAAAGGGAGACGAAATTTCTAAATTTCACTTTTTTGGCAGATTTTCCATTTTAATCCATTTTTTTCTTTAACACATCGAGGGTTAACAGCAAAACTAAACTCAATATTTATTACCCTGATTCTGCGGTTTACAGAAACACCCCACATGTGGTCGTAAAACCGATGTGAGGGCACACAGCAGGGCGCAGAAGAAAAGGAGCGCCATATGGTTTTTGGAAGGCAGATTTTGCTGGACTGGTTTTTAGATGCCTTGTCCCACTTGAAGCCCCCCCGATGCACCCCTACAGTATAAACTTCCAAAAAGTGACCCCATTTTGGAAACTAGGAGATAAGGTGGCAGTTTTATTGGTACTATTTTGGGGTACATATGATTTCTAATTGCTCTATATTACGTTTTTTGTGAGGCAAAGTAACCAAAAAATTGCTGTTTTGGCACCGTTTTTATTTTTTACAATATTTATCTGACAGGGTAGATCATGTTCTATTGTTATAGAGCAGATTATTACGGACGCAATGATATCAAATATGTCTACTTTCTTTGTTTGTTTGTTTCAGTTTTACATAATAAAGCATTTTTGAAAAAATAAATTATGTTTTTGTGTCTCCATTTTCTGAACGCCTTATTTTTTTTATTTTTCTGCCGATCGTCTTGTGCAGGGGGTCGTTTTTTGCAGAAAGAGTTGGACACTTTTATTGGTACCATTTTTGGGTACATATGATTTTTTTGATCATTCATTTTTACACTTTATGGGGCAAGGTGACCAAAAAATTGGTTGTTTTGGAAGAGTTTTTATTTATTTATTTTTACTTCGTTCACCTGAGGGGTTAGGTCGTGTGATATTTTTATAGAGCAGGTCATTATGGATGTGGCAATACCTAATATGTATACTTTATTTAAGTTTTACACAATAATAGCATTTTTGAAACAAAAAAAATGATGTTTTAGTGTCTCCATAGTCTGAGAGCCATAGCTTTTTTATTTGTTGACCAATCATCTTAGGTGGATTCTCATTTCTTGCAGGATGGGGTGACGGTTAGATTGATACTATTTTGGGGGGGATATGCCTTTTTGATCGCTTGGTGTTGCAATTTTTGTGATGTAAGGTGACAAAAAATGGCTTTTTTGGGCACTGTTTTTATTTTATTTTTTTACGGTGTTCAGCTGAGGGGTTAGGTCATGTGATATTTTTTATAGAGCTGGTTGATACGGACGCGGCAATACCTAATATTACTTTTTTAAATTTATTTAACCTTAACACATTAATAGCATATTTGAAATAAAAAAATGATGTTTTAATGTCTCCATGTTCTGAGAGCTATAGTTTTTTTTTTTTTGCGATTTTATTATATAGAGGCTCATTTTTTGCGTGATGAGGTGTGTTATTGGTACCATTTTGTGGGACATAAGCCTTTTTGATCGCTTGGTGTTACACTTTTTGTGATAAGGTAAGGTGACAAAAATGGCTTTTTTTTACACAGTTTTTATATTATTTTTTATGGTGTTTATCGGACAGGGTGGATCATGTGATATATTTATTTACATTATTTACTACTAGAGCCGGTTATTACGGACACGGCGATACAAATTGTGTAGTTTTTTTTTATTTATTTTTTTAATAACATAAATAAAAGGATATGAGAAAAGAAAATTTTAATTTTATTTTTATTAAAATTTTTATTTTATTTTTTTTACTTTTTTATTTATTTATCAAGACCCATCTGGATCTTGAAGATCTAGTGGGCATGGTGGCTATACAATGCATTGCAATAGTCATCTTTTGCAATGCACTGTATAGTAAGTGCTACATTTACACTAAGGCCTCTTTCACACGGGCGAGTTTTCCACGCGGGTGCAATGCGTGAGGTGGACGCATTGCACCCGCACTGAATCCAGACCCATTCATTTCTATGGGGCTGTGCACATGAACGGTGATTTTCACGCATCACTTCTGCGTTGCGTGAAATTTGCAGCATGCTCCAGTTTCTGCGTTTTTCACGCAACGCAGGCCCCATAGAAGTGAATGGGGCTGCGGGAAAATCGCAAGCATCCGCAAGCAAGTAGGGATGCGGTGCGATTTTCCCGCATGGTTGCTAAGCGACGGGACCCGACCTTCATTATTTTCCCTTATAACATGGTTATAAGGGAAAATAATAGCATTCTTAATAAAGAATGCTTTGTAAAATGAGGATGAAGGGGTTAAAAATAAAAAACTTAACTTACCTTAGCCACTTGATCGCATAGTTAGCGATCTCTCTTCTGTCTTCAAGCTTTAGCTGTAGTCTAAAGGACCTGTGATGACGTCACATCACATGGTCCATCACGGACCATGTGATTGGACCATGTGATGTGACGTCATCACAGGTCCTTTAGCTGGTAGCTAAAGCTTGAAGAGAGAAGAGATCGCCAACTACGCGATCAAGTGGCTAAGGTAAGTTTAGTTTTTTATTTTTAACCCCTTCATCCTCATTTTACAAAGCATTCTTTATTAAGAATGCTATTATTTTCCCTACCATGTTATAAGGGAAAATAATAAATTCACCAGAATACTCAACCCGAAACCGGACTTCAGTGATGAAGTCCGGCTTCGGGTCTGGGTACCAAACATTGCGATTTTTCCAACGCGCGTGCAAAACCCATTACAAACGTTTGCACATGCGCGGAAAAATCGCGCATATTCCCACAACGCACCCGCATTCAATCCGGGCGTCAAACATGACGCCCGTGTGAAAGAGGCCTAAGGCTGATCAAACCCTGAGCCTTAGGTACCTGGTAGCCCGCACACCTTTGTAAGGCGTCCGGTTGCCATGGCAACCACTGGCCCATTGCCACTGCAGCAACAGCAGCGAGATGCAAGATAGAGAGCTCCCTCCCTCTCAACCCCATGGAGGCCACGGACGGCTGCTGACCGCGGCATCTATGGGGTTAAACGGGACGATCGTGCCAGCACCGATTTCGGGCGTTGCAGCAGTCTTAGCTGTAAGTTACAGCTAACACTGTCTGCTGATAGCAGCGGGTCCGTTCCTGAGCCGCTGCCATTGCTGGCTGGAGGACGCTGCATGGGGGCATCAGAGGTGCAATGGGAGAATATGGGGGCAAAATAAATATCAGGGGCACGGGGGCACAGTGGGTGTCTTACCCGATTTCAGTGGAGATCACAGCCTGAAACCGGCATTTTTACAGTGCCGCGCTCCAATTGGTTAGTCTGCATAGTCTTGCGCAGTCGCATGCGGATCGAGGACCCATTCACTTGAATGGGGTCCGCGATCTGTCCGTTCTATCTTTTTGCGGAACGGAAGCACCGAACGGAAAGCCACGGAAGCACTCTATAGTGAATGGGTCCGCATCCGTGATGCCGGTGCCCTATGTATTGCGGACCCGCCATATGCAGGCCACAATACGGCCACGGGGGACACACGGTTGTGTGAAAGAGGCCTTATACAGAGAATGTGCCATAAAATCCTCACTCATGAGCTCTCGGCCCTCCATGCCCCCTCCGCTGAGTGATATTTTTCATCTTTTTACAGTCCGTGGCTAAGAAAACAGGAGCGGGGGTGAGGCTTAGCCAGGAAGCTCATAAATATGAGGACTTCCCACGGGCATGCTCTGTACTAAGGACTCCAGTGCTCGGCTTGTGATGGAGCTGTTCAATACAGATTTTAGCAAAACAACTAGTTCAGTTCAAGTAAGTGACCCAGTGTTTTGCTCAGGGTATAGAACACAGGTTTATGCTGCCTCAGATACAGGCAGAACTGGTGACAGATTCTCTTTAATATCATGGCAGCAATACCTTCTGTACATGCCTTCCACTCAAACGCCTTTGCCTCAGTCACTGACAGAACTTCCCACACAGATTGAAATACCCAACGTAGTAAGAAGCAACCCGAGAACAGCTCCTATTGAAAATGGTAAAAGGAGACATAAAAACTAACATAAGAATGAAAAGAAATAGTATAATAAACACAGTGAAACCTCTGCAAAAAGCCCTCACACCCACTTTATCCAGACCAAACTTCCTGTGACAGATTTTCAGTTCCACCATATACTGGCCGTATATTGGCCATCTTTTCAATTTTGGCAATTTTGAAAGAGGTTTCGGTGCAGATACACATCCTTGCTCTATACATATATATATCATGTGTACTAGCGCATGCGACTTTAAGGGGAGGTTTCCTTGTCTCCTCCATACAACAAGGTGCTATCATTAACATTATCACACGACAATGAACCACTGAACTGCACAAGAACAATAAACGAATCCATAATTCTGGTCTGGTATCAAAAGTGGTGTAACGGAAAAATGGCTCAGTCGCCCATAGTAACCAATCAGATTCCACCTTTTATTTTTCAGCGCTCCTTTATAGGATCAATCTGAATGGTTGCTATGAGCAACTAAGTCAGGTTTTCTTTACACCAGTTTTGATACCTCTACCCCAACTTTAATCACGTTAAGGGCTCATGCACACGAGCGTTATTTTAGTCCGGATCCGATTTTCTTTGGATGGTCGGATGAGGACCCATTCATTTCAATGGGGCAGCAAAAGATGCAGACAGCACACTGTGTGCTGTCCCCATCCGTATGTTCATTCTGCGGCACCCGCAAGAAAATAGAACCCGTCCTATTCTTGTCCGCATTACAGACAAGTATAGGAGAGTTCTATTAAGGGGCTGACGGTCAGTTCCGCAAAATGCGTAACTCAGACGGCCATTATCCGTGTTTTGTGGACCGCAAAAACCTGTATGGCGCGTGCATGAGCCCTAAGGCCCCATTCATATGACCGTATTTTTGGTCCGCATCCGATCCACATTTTTGCAGATAGGCTGTGGACCCATTCATCTCAACGGGTCCGCAAAAAATGCGGACAGCACACATGTGATGTCCACATCCGTATGTCCGTTCCGTAGCCCTGCAAAAAAGATAGAACATGTCCTATTCTTGTCAATTTTGCAGACAAGGATGGCATTGTTACGATGAATCCGCAAAAAAAAAAAACGGTTGCTAATCAAATACGGTCGTGTGAATGCACCCTAAGACTGAAAAAAACTTGCTAAAAAATGCAGGAAATAAAACACGGTATATAACACTGTGTAATGCAATAGCATTGTTCTGATTCTGACTGGTTTGTCTATACAGAACCAGTAGTGCAACAGAAATGGCTCCAGTAACTCACCCTTTCCTCCTATGTCCTCTCCAAGTAGCTTTCCGGTCACCACTGTAAACACCAGTGCAAGAGAATTACAGACAGGCACGACCAGCGACAGATCTGCAAAGCAGTCGGCAAGTAGAAGTAAGCTTGTGGTAATACTGTGCTGGAGATGGTGCCGAACATGTTCTATGACCTACCTGCTGAGGCCAGCGTAAGGTAAAAAACCACCGAACCTCCCTGGTTCAGCAAAAATGGGACCACATACTGAAATAAAAGAAGAGTATACATGACTATATATCAATTACAATCTAATATTGCTCAGTAAATTCCTGACATGACGTACCCACAAGAATATCTGTACCCCAGCGAGTACTATACTCTCTGCCAAGTTCACTGCCACACTGGGGGACACTTTTCAAAACAGCCCATAGAAACCAATCAAAAAATATGGTCATACCTGGCAGATATTCTGCAGTGGAATTTCAGCACTGTTCTATGACAAAGCCACAGCAAAATCCACCAAAGGGCGAAATCATGCTGTGGATTTAAAATCAGCACCACAAGTGAATTTCACCTCACCAGACGCCATCTCAGATCGGCTGAAGCCGGATCCCGGGAGGTACACTTTAAGCTGGGACATCACCCTTTGAGCACCCCACTTTTCATGGCACATTCTTGCAGGACGCCTACTTGTGAAACACAAAGTGAGAGCATGAAATCCGCACCAAAACCGCAGGGAAAAAAAACACACATAAATCTGCACTATTTATCATGTTTTTGGTGCAGATTTGATGCGGCATTTCTGCAGATCTCACCCTTCCATTAAAGGGGTTTTACCATCACACACAATGGGGGCATATTGCTAGGATAGGTGCGGGTCCCACCTCAGAGACCCACACCTACAATGAGAACGGAGCGGGGAAATGAACAGAGGGCGCACTGTGCATGCGCAGCCGTCATCCATTCATTTTTATGGGGCCGCCGAAAATAGCCAAGCACTGGCTCGGCTATTTCCGTCTGCCCCATATAAATGATTGGGAGCAGGAGCCACGCGTGCGCCCCCATTCACTTCTGTGTTGGGAGCAGGAGCCACGCGTGCGCCCCCATTCACCTCTGTGGAAGTAGCGCTTGGTGGTGGCCGGACCCCGGGAAATCCAGGGTCCTCCAGCCACAGCTCTCCCCTCTCCGTTCTTGTTGTCCCCTCTGGGACCCGCACCTATCAGACAATGGGGGCATATCCTAGCGATATGCCCCCATTGTATGTGATGGGAATACCCCTTTAAAGGGGTTGTCCATACCCCTGTTTTCATTAAGGCAGCCCCCCTAATATGAGCATCGGAGCATCTCATGCTCCAATGCTCTCCTTTGCCCAGGGCAAAGGCTTTTTTTTAGGAAATCCAGTGACATACGAGGCTCTCCATAGGGACTGCTTGGGGGAGGCTTCCGCCCAGCAGTGAGCCCATTGACGTTACCGGCACTAATGGGTGGGCATTAGCGCTGCCCTAGCCTATAAAACGGTTAGGACAGTACTAAAGACCACCCATCAGAGCCGGTGACGTCACCAATACTTAGGACATTTTTAAAGGACTTTGGAAAAAATGGTGGCATGCACAAGGCCTTAGTAATGCCTTTACAGAGTTACACAACTTTTTCGGAGAATAACTGGGAAGCAATGCTCAGACGAGTACACTCTCTGTGACTACAGGGGTACTATCAGGTTTTCTTGCTCCTGGAAGAGCCAATCACCATTACAGTGCATTGTGCCCTCCCCAGCCACAAGACCCCGGTTAGTAGGGGGTGTTAATGGACCAGAGCCCTCCTGCTCCATTCATAGTTTATAAAACTGAAGGCCTCATGCATAGGAACGTATTTTCATTCCGTGTCCGTTCGTTTTTTTTTGCGGGCCATATACGGAACCATTCATTTCAATGGGTCGGCAAAAAAAACGGAAGGTACTTCATGTGCATTCTGTTTCCATACCACAAAAAAATAGAACTTGGCCTTTTATTGTCCGCTTTACAGACAAGGATAGGACTGTTCTATTAGGAGCCAGATGTTCCGTTCCGCAAAATACGGAATGCACACAGATGTCATCCGTTTTTGCGGACCGCAAAATGCATACGGTTGTGTGCACGAGGCCTTAGTATGAGACTATGTAGTCTGTGGCGGCACACAACCCCCAACCACTCTAGAAGTAGACAAGCAGGAAACTAAACTGTGGAGAACCGAAAGAGACAAAACCAGGAGGTGGGGAGCAGGTAAGTAGCCTCTCCTCCAGAACCCTGGCAGGGAGAGGGGCTGGTGAAAACTTTTTTTTTAAAAGGACATCTATCAGCAGATTTGTACCTATAACACTGGCTGATCTGTTGTATGTGACAGCTTAGCAGCTAAAAGCATCTGTGTTGGTCCCATATTGTGCCCGCATTGCTAAGCAAAATTATGTTTTATTCTATGCAAATGAGCCTCTAGGAGCAACGGGGGCGTTGCCATTGCACCTAAAATCTTAACTCTATCTGCCGCTCCCTCTACACTTTGATTGACAGGATCAGCCAGTGAAAATGTGATCACATCTGCCGGGCTCTGCACAGCCTCTGGGTGTAATGGCAACGCCCCTGTTGCTCCTAGAGACTCATTTGCATATATTAAAGCATCCTTTTTACCAGCATTGTGGGCACATATGAACATGGGACCAATACAGATGTCTTCAGCTAACAAGAGCACATGTAACAGTCAGTTTCATAGTACAAATCTGCTGACAGATGCCTTTTAAAGCTGGACAATCCCTTTAAGGAGACACCTTATAGTTATTTCTGTCTATAAGAGGTTTTACAACTGCCCTGGTGTCTCTCACCCTGTAGTTAGATATTAGGAACTTTGCTTCATACAGCAGCCTCCGTACCCTCCCTTCCACTTTCACACGTTCCACCCCCTCTGCTCCTCTTCTCAGGAAGGGGTTGGTGACCCCCCAGAGTACGGACACACACAGAAGAGAGAGCGCATCGCCTGCGGATGGAGACATATGGAACTAGAGCCCACAGGCGATGCACTGGCTGTGCGGCAGGGATCCATACACAGCTTTCCTACCGCTATACACTGTACTGACAGCACTTCCGGTGCAAGCACCATAGAGAGCCGGAAGTAGGAACTCTATCATTGCCACTTCCGGGTCCTTTCTACACGCGCCTGAGGACAGCCGACAGCCGTGTTCATAATGGTGAGAGAGCGGAAACGTTGTGAACGTTTATCTTTGCGTTTTTGAGGCGGTTTATGACTTTTCCCGGTCCTTATGTATGAGATTTGTTCCAGCCTTAGTTCTCCCTAGTAATTACCTCTCCCTGAGCCATGGTGCTACAGAATACAAGTCCACTACATGCGCATCTGTAATTCTGAGGGCGCCATCATCCTGTGAAGATGATAACACATACTGTTCTATTATCGGGGTTCACTTTTCAGAGCACTTGTTGAAGTATTGTATCCATACTATGGTCATGTTGGGAGATCTAACTTTATAGGGGGGATCTAGGGTTGAGCGAATCCGGTTCTGATGTCTGCATCCGATTCTTTTAAAAGCTACAAAATAAAACCTATTACGCAAACTTTTATTTTTACAAGGTTATATGAAAATGGTGCTATCAGTTGTAGTAGCTGTAAGTCAAACGTGTCCAGTAAAATATGGTTTTTGCTTTAAGAGACCCATCCTGCTTCAGGGCCATGAGCGCTCTATTACCGAAATCAAGTACAACCGAGATGGGGACCTGCTTTTCACAGTGGCCAAAGATCCAGTAAGTCGTTTTCTGACTTAGAATGCTTCTGTCAGTTGGATGACGGTTTGGGGAGATGTCACTGTCTTCTATGTATGCTGCTTTACAAACCTTCATATTTTCTATGTTTGTCTCTAGGTGGTTAATGCTTGGTACTCTGTGAATGGAGAACGTCTGGGTACCTACAATGGTCACACAGGAGCGGTCTGGTGTGTGGATGTTGACTGTATCCTTTTTGATTACGACTTTTGCTGGATTCAGCACTTACACAGATTAAGTGACTAATGGTCAAAAATAGCATTTCTAGTTTTAGGTTCTATTCACATCACCGTTTCTCCTTTCCGTTCTCCTGCTCCGTTAAGGAGCAGAACGGAAAGGACAGATTCTGCAGATAACTGAGCCTAAAGACCCCATAGTCTATAATGGGGTCCGTTCCGTGTCCGCTCAGGACATGATTTTTGAGTGGAGACGAAAGTCCTGCATGCACTACTTTCGTCTCCGCTCAAAAAACATGTTCTGAACGGACACCTAACGGGCCTCATTATAGTCTATGGGGTCTTTCGGCTCAGTTATCTGCAGAATCCGTCCTTTCCGTTCTGTTCCTTAACGGAGCCGGAAAACGGAAAGGAGAAACGGTGATGTGAACGAGCCCTTAGAATGGCTTTTACTAGGTAGCTGATGTGAACCTTTAAGTAGGCAGAATTGTAGGAGTGTATATGAAGGTGTTTTGTGATATAGATGTGTTGCCTAGACACAGTCATATCCAACATCCATCCAGTTATCAGAAAGTCAGATTACCGGTAATGAGTCATATAAGATCTTCCAGCTTGTACATAAAACATCCTTTTCAAGCTGTGGACAATTAGGAATACTGTACACTGCGGTTCCAGTGCCCTGTTAATGGTAATTGATTGAGCCCTGATAAAATAATAAAAGCACTAAGGTGAATGTAAGTGTTTCTATTATTTTATCAGGGCCCAGGCTGTTTCCATAATAAAAAGAATAAGGTGGAAAACCCCTTTAAACTACACAACATGTTTTAGTCATTGGCTTCCACTTGTTGGAGATGCCAGAGAGATGTAGGATTGTTTTTTATTTCTTTGTTTCTAACTTTATCAGTCTGTTAGGATTTATTGACATATTTCAAGATTTGTTGGTTGATTGATTAACCCTTAGGATACCGGTGTTCCGTGATTTTTTGCTACCCTCGTCACTTCCGGTAGTGATTTAGCCGCATCGGAAGGTTTGGAAGGAGGTGTGTCGCAGAGCTCGCCACCTGAGAGGCTGAGAAGGAGGTGTGTCAGCGTAGGCGCACAACGACGGGGTAGGCAAATTTCACACTTAGAGTTGCTGCGAATGCGCCGAGGGTAGGTAAAAATTACGGGCCACTGCGCATGCGCCGAGGGTAGGAATGCGGAACTCTAAGTGTGAAATTTGCCTACCCCGTCATTGTGCGCCTGCACCGACACACCTCCACTCAGGTGGCGAGCTCTGCAACACACCTCCTTCCAAACCTTCCGATGCAGCTACGTCACTACCGGAAGTGACGAGGGTAGCAAAATTTAACGGGTAGCAGAAAATCGCAGAACACCAGAGGTTTTTGTGGTTTCATTTTTCTTCCTCATCTTCCTTGAGCCATAACTTTTTATATTTCCACTCACATAGCTGTATGAGGGCAAATTTTTGCGGGACAAGTTGTACTTTCTAATGCCACCATTTATTATGGCATACAATGTAGTGGGAAACGGTAAAAAAATTCCAAATAAGGTGGAATTGGAAAAAAAACCTGCAATTCCTACACCATTTTACGGGTTTTGTTTGCACGGTGTTTAGTTTGTGGCAAAACTGACCCATGCCCTTCATTCTCTGGGTCAGTACGATTACAACGATACCCCGTATGTATAGGGTTTTTACGTCTAAATAATGTAAAAATAAATGTAGACTTTGAACAAAAATTGTGTGACTTTTTGATTACATTTTTTTTTTGTTAAGAGAAGCAATGAACAAATGGCAAATTGGACATTTTGACCCTTTTTTCCGTTACCCCATTCGCTGTATTGGAAAAATATTTTTATATTTTAATAGTACGGGTGTTTTCGGTCGCGGTGATGATACCCATTATGTTTATATTTTTTGTTATTCAGGTATTTATTTTTTTATTATATTATACGGAAAGGGGGTGATCAAAATTTTAACTTTTAATTTTTATATATATATATTAGTTATTACTTTACATTTCCCATATGTCTACTTAGTTTCGGAATGCCATTTTATTTTTTGGGGACATTAGAAGGCTTAGAAGTTTAGAAGCAAATCTTTTTCAGAAAATTTCCAAAACCCACTTTTTAAGGACCAGTTCAGGTCTGAAGTCCCTTTGTGGATCTTACATAATAGAAACCACCCAAAAATGACCCCATTTTAGAAACTACACCCCTCAAACTTTGTTAACCCTTTATGTGTTCCACAAGAATTAAAGGAAAATGTAGATGACATTTCAGAATTTCACTTTGGCAGATTTTCCATTTTAATCCATTTTTTTCCAGTAACAAAGCGAGGGTTAACAGCCAAACAAAACTCAATATTTATTACTCTGATTCTGTAGTTTACAGAAACACCTCATATGTGGTCGTAAAATGCTGTACGGGCACACAGCAGGGCGCAGAAGGAAAGGAACGCCATATGGTTTTTGGAGGGCAGATTTCACTGGGATAATTTTAAGTTGCCATGTCACATTTGAAGACCCCCGATGCGCCCCTAGAGTAGAAACTCCAAAAAAATGACCCCATTTTGGAAACTATGGGATAAGGTGGCAGTTTTGTTGGTACTGTTTTTAGGGTAAATATGACTTTGTTGCTCTATATTACACTTTTTTTGAGGCAAGTTAACAAGCAATAGCTGTTTTGGCACGGTTTTTATTTTTGTTATATACAACGTTCATCTGACAGGTTACATCATGTGGTATTTTTATACAGCAGGTTGTTACGGATGTGACAATACCAAATATACTACTTTTTTGGTTGGTTGTTTGTTTTACATGATAAGGCATTTTTGAAAAAATTTATTTTTAGTGTCTCCATTTTTTTTCGGTATGAGATGATGGTTTGCTTGGTACTATTTTAGGGTGCATATGACTTTTTGATTGCTTGGTATTACAATTTTTGTAATGTAAGGTGACAAAAAATGGTGACAAAAATGATCCGCCCGCCGTAGTTGTATGGCGCTGGGATTTCGGACCCACTTTCCAGCGCCGTACAGTATCCTACGGGTTAATTGCCACAATAGGCATTATTGCCGGTCACGATAGTTAGCTGCAGGTCTCTGCTGTTTTGAGAGACCTGCTGGCCATAACGCCTGCTGCACGTGCGACAGGGCGCCATGCTTGCCTATCGCTCGGCGCTGGTAGCGAAAGTATTAAGGGGTTTTGATCTTGATGACCTATCCTGAGGAAAGGTCATCAATATCAGATAAGCAGAGGTCCAACAACCAGAACCCCCTGCCGATCGGCTGTTTGAGCTCTGGTGAGTACCACTTCCTCCTCGCAGCTTTCCAAGCACAGCGCCACCCATTGTTGGATAGCTTGGTATGGCAGCTCAGCCCCAGTCAGCCCCCCCACCTCCTCTTTAAACTGCTGATGCAGGGGGTCACAGGTGTCAGACCCCCGCCAATGTGATATAAATGACCTATCCTGAGATTTTTTGGGGGTAAACTAATATAGACTGATAAATAACCTTACTAACTGTTAGCTGTAGACTTGTCATTGCTGATCCTCAGTCCCACCTATCGCCTCAGCCTTGTCTCCACTCCATATGGCCTGTGGATGTCTCTTCCAATATCCCCTCCTTGATGCCTTCGTGCTGTTTTGCACACAATACAGAGAGTTTAGGGAGTGCAGCCTGTTATAATTCTATTGAGGCCAGGCTAAGAACAGGAACCATCACTCGATTGTGTAAAAGATGCTGCTGCTCATCAGATGGAGCTGGAGATGGTTTGACCAGTCCAGTTATGCCCAGGATTTCATAGTAATCTAACGCTGATCTTTGCATGTCCTCATCCTTAACTCGAGTGCGCAGGGGACACGCGACATGTGCTTTCTGGATCAGCCGATAACTCCTGTAGGTTATGGGACTGTGAAACGGGTAAGTTAAAAGTAATCTCAATTGTGATTTTACATTGTATGTTCTTCTATTTTCTAATCTATTACATTTAAATAAAAGTGCTTTCTAAACTGTGAATATTGGAGGAGATGTATTATAACAAGAGCAAAGAAAAAGTGGATCAGTGGCTCTTTAGGCAACTACTCAATTTTCCCTTTACTTCAGTTTGATAAATCTCCAGTCTCCCTTTTAAGATACAATTTAGATAGCCGTTGGGTGCATGAACATTTCTTCCATGTGGTCTCAGAAGGAAAGGGGATTTGGCAGCATCTCCCATGAAAACAAAAGGATTGGGCAAGTAGAAATTTAACACGCCCAACCCTTCGGGCCCCCATACACATTAGCTGTATTATCGGCCGAATCGGCAGAGAGCGTAGAGTTTGGCCGGCAGTCTAATGAGTATGGGGTAAGTGAATCTTTTTGCCTGATCCCTTTGTTCTCCTGGGAGATAAGCCACCACTAGAAATGTCTGGCATCTGCTTTCTCCTCTCTCCCCGTTGAATCCACATTTATGTTAAGACGAACCAGACTTGTATGGGAGAGTTAGGCGAGATAGCTGTCGGCTGAATGATCGATCAGCCGACAGCTAGTGAAAGTTTATGGCCCCTGATATCTGACGATTCGGTAGTCAGGCCGCCCCCATACACATTAGATGATTGGTCTGGCTGCCAGTTGCCTAAAGTGTATGGGCACTTTTACCAAGGCTCTTCTCCCTCTTTTTCACTGCTGTTTTTCTTTTGCTATTATTTTATAGACATTCTGTCCTTTTTCTTCCACCAAGACCCACATGCCCGGCTGTCATTTTTTAGACATTTGTTTTAAAGTCTATAGAATTTTGTAGCAAAATCAAAAAGTCAGAAGTGTGTAGCATTTGCTAATAGCAATGGCGTTACGCTCGTTCATCGGGTAATCAGTGGTACATTTCCACCCCCCTATTATCGCTAGTGAACGTTACTATGAACACTCGTTAGCAATAATCTGCAATTCTCGGCCCGTGTAAAGGGCCCTTAAGTCATGGCCTGTTTCCCTTAAAGGGGTTATCCTGGAAAAGTTAATGATGAATTATCCTCAGTGTAGGTCATCATTATCGCATCAGCGGGGTTCCAAGTCCCAGCACCCCCCGCCGATCAGCTGTTTCAGAGAGCTGCTATGCTCCCTGGAGCTCTGGGTAACGATGCAGTTTTCCAAGGACAGCGCCATACATCATATAGTGGCTGTGCTTGGTATTGCAGCTTAGCCCCATTGACTTGAATGGGGCTGAGCTGCAACTATACCACATGACCGATGTACAGTTATATTACTGGCCCAGAAAGAGGCTGTGGCCACTTCTAACAGCTGATCGTCGGGGTCCTGTGTGTCGCACCCCTGCAGATCTGATACTGATGACCTATCCTGAGTATAAATCATAAATAAGTCATAAATATCTTTTCCTGGATAACCCCTTTAAGCCACAAGCTTAGACCGTGTCTAGGTGCACTAAAATCAGTAAGGCCTTCACACGAGCATGACGGATTAGGTCCAGATGAATTCAGGGTGCTTTCAGTGAAACTCGCACCATTTTGCAAGCTAGTTCAGTCAGTTTTGTCTGTGATTGCGTTCAGTATTTTCCACGCTAGTGCAATGTGTTTTGCCTGGGATTGCGTTCAGTTGTTCAGTTTATTCCGCGCGGGTGCAATGCGTTTTGCCTGCGATTGCGTTCAGTTGTTCAGTTTTTTCCGTGCGGATGCAATGCGTTTTGATGCGTTTTTCACCCGCGTGATAAAAAACTGAAGGTTTACAAACAACATCTCCTAGCAACCATCAGGGAAAAACGCATCGCACCCGCACTTTCTTCCGGATGCAATGCGTTTTTCACTGAAGCCCCATTCACTTCTATGGGGACAGGGCTGCGTGAAAAATCTGAATATAGAACATGCTGCGTTTTTCACACAACGCAGAACTGATGCGTATAAACCAGCGCTCATCTGCACAGACCCATAGAAATGAATGGGTCAGGATTCAGTGCGGGTGCTATGCGTTCACATCACGCATTGCACCCACGCGGAAAACTCGCTCATGTGTAAGGGGCCTAAATGTGGGCCTTTGTCTTTTGGGATGGTTTAACTCCAATAAGCAAGTGAATAAAAACTACATAGGTGTAAAAAATACAGCACATTACTGTTTAATAACCATATTTTGAAGATATGAGACTTTTATCTTTATAGAAAACACCCTGACTTACAGTGCACCTCACACTACATTTTATAGCAGTTCTATCCTATTCTAGTATGTTTTCAGCCTTTTCTGTTTTTGTGGTTGTCGTCACCGTTTTCTCTGTGGACTTCTAGGAAAGCAGCTAGCTCTGCTGGAGACAAACTCAGCTGTCAGAACCTGTGGATTCGACTTTGGCGGAAATATCATAATGTTTTCAACAGACAAGCAGATGGGTTACCAGTGCTTTGTCAACTTCTTTGACCTAAGGGATCCATCTCAGATTGGTGAGTATACATGTCCATTCAGTTTATTTGGGGTGGAAATCCTCTCTAATGCAAAATGCGAGATTTGTATAGAACAGCAAAAATAATGCTATTCTTTTTTACTGTCCACTGCACTCTTAGCTAAAATGGCACAAAAATATTGCGAGCCTAAGATAGGATACAGCAAACACAATCATAGCCTACGGTCACCTCCCCTCTCACTGGTGATTAATGGCTGCCATGTATACATGCATGTATTTGCCCCAGTATGCACACAATCGCTGGCTGTCTCCCACCATAGCAGAGGCACAGATCAGCTCTGCCACTTTCTGATGTCACCATAGAAGCCGTTTATTTCCTGTAACTGGGACTCCTGTCGATGCTCCAGTTCCCGTGGAAAAATGCTAAATCAAAAAGGGTGGTTCCACTCTGTATATTTTTTAAAAACCACACCTCTTATTTGGTGCACTTGTAACTAATGAAATGTCTGTTAAAAAATTCATGAATTTCAACCAAACTTGGTAGCGTGGCAGCACCCTCGATGTGCCCCAGTGGTCTTCTATGGCTTCTTAGGGGATATGTTGTTTGCAAATATATATATATATATATATATATATATATATGATATCACATATGAAAAGTTTTGCAAACTTAGTGACCTTTTAATGACCAGACACTATTTTGTGATTTAGCAGACATGATTGTTTGAAGAGGACCTTTCACTAAGATTTAGTTAGTGAAATACCTACACTACCTTCCTGGGCGGCCCCCGCTGACGTCCAGGCAACATTTTTTTTTTTTTTTAAATAACCCCCCGTTCATGCACCCCGATCCCCGTTAGTTTTCACATGCAGGGATTTCTTGTACTAGGCGGGGACTTGTCTTTTGCCTGGGTAGTGGGTTTCCTCTCTCTGGCTGCGAGCCAAGCGCTATGAGGAAAACCACTCCCCAGGCAAAGACAATTCGCCGCCTAGTACAAGGAGTCCCCGCATGTGAAAACTAACAGGGACCAAAACACACGAACGGGGGGTTATTTCGAAAAAATAAATGTTGCCTGGACGTCAACGGGGACTGCCCAGGAAGGGTAGTGTAAGCATTTCACTACCTAAATCTTAGTGAAAGGTCTTCTTTAAAAGCCATAACTTTTTAATTTGTTGGGCTACTAAAATCTATATTTTTTTACATGACCTATAGGGCTGCTTAGAGGGTACTTTAGCGTTTTTCTTTTTCGACATAGAGTTCTGTCGTCGGGGCTCTATGCCGGAAAAAAACTGATCAGGATTATCCCCATGCATTCTGAATGGAGAGAAATCCGTACAGGATGCATCAGGATGTCGCCTGTTCAGTATGTGAACGTTTTTTGGACGGAGAAAATACCGCAGCATACTGCGGTTTTCTTTCTGTCCTGTGATGCGGAGCAAAACGGATGACCCCCAATGTAAGTCAGTGGGGACGGATCCATTTTCTCTGGCACATTCTGCCACAATAGAAAACGGATCCATCCTCCTTTGACTTTCAATGGAGTTCAAAATGGATCTGTTTTGACAATGTTAAAAAAAAGTTAAAGTTAATACAAGCGGATCCGTTCAAACGGATGCATGCGGTTGTATTATCTTAACTGAAGCGTTTTTTTCCGGCATAGAGACCCGACAACGGAACTCTATGCCGGAAAACAAAAACGCCAGTGTGAAGGTACCGTAATTCATATGTTTTTAGGGGTTTGGTTTTTTTTTTAACATGAGGGGGGTGTGACGACTTTGAAAGCAGTGTATATTTTTTCCAAACTGTAGCTTTATTCTTAAAGGCGTTGTCTGGGATTATTATAAAAAAAAAATCAACTTTTTTTTCCCCCCCTAGAAACAGCGCCACACTTGTCCATGGGTTCCGTCCAAATGTCCTGGAATATTAGACACAACCCATGGACAGTTGTGGTGGTTTCTGGAAAAAATCCTTTTGTTAATCCTGGAGATCTCCTTTTAAATACACACAATATATATATATATATATATATATATATATATATATATATATATATATAAATGTTAACTGTGGCAGTATTTAAAGATGAGCCTACCTTTAAAGCGGCTCTGTCACTCAGATTAACCTCATGTGGCCTGGTAGGGTTAATGACGCTGAATAAAACGATACCGGTCTTATGTCTGTCAGTGGTATCGTGGGGAAAAAACACTAACAATTATGCAAATGAACTATTCGAGCACCAGGACGTGGGCTTATGCGGTTTGTACACTGCTCCAGCGACGGTGCTCAATAGTGATGCCCCTCTGCTTTTCATCACCCCCCCCCACACACACACACACACCGCCTTTAGATTGACAGCGCTAGACCCCCACTCATGTCCAGAACGGCTTACAACATATTTGCTCGTCGGGATGAAGCCGAAAATGTTGTGCGCATACGCCGTTCTATACACGAGTGAGGTCTAGCGCTGTCAATCTAAAGGCGGGGGGGGGGGTGATGGAAAGCAGAAGGGCATCATTAAGGAGCAATAGCCTGCATCCTGGTGCTCGAATAGTTCATTTGCATAATTGTAAAAGTTCATTTTTCTCCGCAACGTTACCACCGATAGACAAGACAAGCATCATTTTAATCAGTGTCATCGCCCTACCAGGCCATATGCATGTTAGGATAGGGTTCATCTGAGTGACAGAGCCGCTGTAAATTTTCATATTCCAAACGTATACATAACTGTGACCAGTTACTGATTTAATGCTTTTTGCAGAGAACAACGAGCCTTACATGAAGATTAACTGCAGTGAGTCAAAGATAACTAGTGCTGTATGGGGACCCCTAGGGGAGTACATCATCGCTGGACATGAAAATGGAGAGCTGAACCAATATAGTGCAAAGGTGTGCGCCAAGTCATTTCCACCAAAGACTTATTGATAAAACTGGTGTAAAGTCGAACTGGCTTAGTTGCCCATAGCAACCAATGAGAATCCACTTTTCATTTTCCAAAGGAGCTGTCCAAAATGAAAGGTGGAATCTGATTGGTTGCTATGAGCAACTAAGCCATTTTTTCTTTATACCAGGTTGATAATTGACCTCCTTAGACTATCTTCTTTCCATGCAAGAAAGTATTTTATACTCTGTACAGAATATTGCACATTTTTCTTTTCTGTGTAAAGGTAAAAAAGAAAAAAAAACATGAATGTATAGGAATTCTTTGCAAGCTTTTTAACCCTCTGTTTTCTTTAGTCTGGAGAGATTGTTAACAGTATCAAGGAGCACACCAAGCAGATCAATGATATTCAGACCTCCAGAGATACGACCATGTTCATCACTGCATCCAAAGACTGCAGTGCCAAGGTAAGGCACTTCTGCCGCTGAAAGGGCCTTTTGGTAGGCAGTCATTAAATAGCTTGTCTCGATATGCATGGCAATGGATGTTTGATTCTTAATTTAGTGGTGTTCACTGGTGTGAATATGTAAAAGAGAACTGTGGTCAGGAGATGTATCCTCTGTGGAGTTTTTATGGCCATGCGGCAACTCATTCTGATGAAATAAAATACAAAGTATAACTTGGGCTACATGCACAAAAGGTATGACAGGTACAACTTGATGGGCATTGTGTTTTTTCAGTCCACTATGTGTTTGGATTTTTTATTGTTTTGTAATGCTGTAAGGCGCTATACCTACAGAAGAGTCTATGTTTTGTTCCTCGTTGACATCTGACATGGTTTGCTATGGATATTGTATAGGGCATGTGATTAATCTGTGTTTTCTTTGCAGCTCTTTGACTGCACAACACTAGAACATAAGAAAACATTTCGTACAGAGAGACCAGTAAATTCTGCAGCACTGTCTCCAATCTATGATCATGTAAGTAAAGAGGTTCATGTTTAAAGGGGTTGTGCACTTTTTTTGGGGTGGGTCGGCAAACGCTCCCTCTTGGGCAGAGCTGCAAAGGAAGCATAGTTACCTGCTTCCTGACACTGGCTCCTTATCGCCCCCGGCCTCAGCTTCGCCGCTGCGCTCTGCGTATGTAAGCTTCTATTTTCATAGGTAACGCAGGGGGAGTAGGTCAGCTCTGTGGCAAGCGATTGACTGCACACGTTACCTATGAAAATGGAAGCTTACATACGGAGAGCGCAGCGGCGAAGCTGAGGCTGGGGGCGATAAGTAGCTATTGTGTTTGCCCTAATATATGTCCTAGTTATATTATACATATAAGGATTCTGCCCTCATGACCATTTAGACCTATTAATCCTTGGACTTCTTTCATTAACGGTTGTACAGGTTGTTTTGGGAGGAGGACAGGAAGCCATGGAAGTGACAACAACATCCACCAGGATTGGTAAATTTGAGGCAAGGTAAGCAGGTTTGTCATAATCTTATTCAGGGGATGGTTCCTTAATAGATTCATTACCTATTAACTTTCTGGTCTGTCTAGGTTTTTCCATGTTGGCGTTGAGGAGGAATTTGGAAGAGTGAAGGGCCATTTTGGACCCATCAACAGTTTAGTATTCCACCCTGATGGCAAAAGGTAAGTGCAATTTTTTGCAATCTTTGAGTAAATTAATTTGTAACCTAATTGTGATCAGTTTTCTTTCCATCTTTCTACAGCTACAGCAGCGGCGGAGAGGACGGATATGTCAGAATACATTACTTTGACCAGCAATATTTCGATTTTGAGTTTGAATATTGAGCTTATGGCAGCTTTCTGGCTGTTAAGAATACATGTAAAGAAACTCCATCAAAACAAAATGCAATTTGAAAACCGTACAAAGCACATTCATTTAAAGGGGTTGTTCGGCTCCAGGAGGAGGTTGGAAAACACGGGACCCGTCTTTCAGAAAGCAGTGATAATTACTTACCTGGCAGATCCAATGCCCCTGCTCTTGTTCTCCTGGCCAGGATCTATTTACCCCGCTCCAGCAGTGATGTCAGGTCAGCATGTGACAACTGCAGCCAATCCCTGGCCTCTTCGGTGGACCACTGAGGCAAGTGATTTCCAGCAGTGGTCAAGTGTTGTTGACATGATATCACCGCTGCAGCCGGGTAAACAGATCCTAGCCAGGAGAACTGGAGCGGTGGCAAGGGATCTGCCAGGTAAATACAGATCACTTCTTTATAGAAGGCGGATCCCCTGTGTTGTCCGTTTTTTTTTCTGAATTGGATATGAATGCATTAAATGGGCTGTACACTCCTGTAAAATGGGGTTATACGGACATTCAGTGCTCACACCATGTTACATAATCCTTAAAATGTTGCCATTGGCTCTGGGGAATAACTGCTTACAAAGGTGCAAACATATGTAACCATACATTTTTATGTGAGTATCTTCGTCCATGGAGCTCAAAGCATGGCTGTATACACAGTAGTGTCTTTCAGATGATCGATGGTAATATTTTAGAAGGGGCATACATTTAATAGTGTGAGCATTTTATATGTAACCTTGTTTTAAATTGGTGTTCAAACCCTTTAGAAAATTATTAACCTAAACTTGCCCAGTGTCCTCCTTTTGCACACACTGATGATTTAATTACAAGTATGTATATATATATGAAATAGCTGGTGAAAGCGGTGTCTACTATTTCATGAAGTCCTAATAAAAGGAAATAAATAAAATATTGATAAATTATTTCTGGATATTAGCAATAAAAAGGCTTACCTTACCTCACTTAGGCCTCTTTCACACTTGCGTTGTGTGGATCCGGCGTGCACTTCCGTCGCCGGAAATGCCCGTCGGATCCGTCACATACGCAAGACAACTGAAAGCATTTGAAGACTGATCAGTCTTCAAAATGCTTTCAGTGTTAATATGGCAGCCAGGACGCTACTAATGTCCTGGTTGCTATAGTAAGTAGCCAGGGGAGCAGATACTTATAGTCTGTGCGGCTCCCAGGGCGCTCCACAATGACGTCAGAGCGCCCCACGCGCATGGATCACGTGATCCATGCTCATGGGGCGCTCTGACGTCATTGTGGAGGGACTCGGGAGCCACACGGACGGTAAGTATATTTCTCCCCTGCCTCCCCACTACATTTTACCATGGCAGCCGGGACTTTAGCGTCCTGGCTGCCATGGTAACCATTCACAAAAGCTAAACGTCGGATCCGGCGATGCACCGAAACGACGTTTAGCTTAAAGCCGAATCCGGATTAATGCTTTTCAATGGGCATTAATTCCGGATCCGTCCTTCCAGCATGCCTTTAGGATTTTTGGCCGGAGCAAAATCTGCAGCATGCTGCGGATTTTGCGACGGCCAAGAAAACGTCTCAGTACTGAACTAAAGACATCCTGAACGGATTTCTCTCCATTCAGGATGCATTGGGATAATCCTGATCAGTATCTTTCCGTCCTAGAGCCCCGAGGATGGAACTCTAGGACGGAAAGGAAAAACCCCAGTGTGAAAGAGGCCTTAGGGTTTTGCAGGATTTCTATGGTGTATAACAGATATGCTCATGTATAAAAATCACTTTGCTTTGGTTCTGTCCCATATGTAGCACTTCCTGTATCCAACCAAAGCTATGATGCACTTCTCCTTTCAGCACCGCCTTTAACAACACCCAGCTAGTTATATAGACGCTCCCCTATTGCTGCCCATTTTAAAATGCCTAATCCTACTCACCACATCAAGGTGGCCTCTTTTGAGTGGTTCCCTACTCTAGATTGGTGCAGCACAACCCAAGAACACCCTTGCTGTCAGGCTAAGCCCGCCATGGCACTGGGCCACACCAACTCACAGGCACAGCGCCACAACAACAGAGGCTGCCATACAACACTGCCACATGTGAACAGATCTCAAAAACTCACCTTTCCATGTGGTCTCAGAAACGAACTGAAACCTAGTAGGAATTAAAGAGGACCTTTCATGGGTCCAAACATAAAGTAAGTAGCAGGACATGTAGGGATATCCCTGCACTTACTATTTTTTTCTCTCCGCTGCTTCCTTTGTCCGCTCTGGCCCCGTTAAATTCTCCCGTGCTGTATGCTAATCACTAGCATCGGAACACCAGGGAGGAGACATCAGCTTTTCCCCCTGGCTGTAGCGCTGTCCAATCAAAGCGCAGAGCTTAAAGAGAAAAAAGCCTCCCAGGCTATGAGCTCTGCGCTGCGATTGGGCAGTGCTACAGCCAGGGAGAAGGAACACCCAGGGAGAAAAGCTGATGTCTCCTCCCTGGTGTTCCGATGCTAGTGATTAGCATACAGCACGAGAGAATTTAACTGGGCCGGAGCGGGAGAGAGAAAAAATAGTAAGTGCTGGGAGATCCCTGTATTAACCCCTACATTTCCTGATACTTACTTTATTAGGTTTGGACCCATAAAAGGTCCTCTTTTATGCCATTGCAGTCTCATGGTGTCTGCCCTCCTTCAGCCCAGGTGTTTTTTAATTAGCAAGCGATTGCATAAGGGTTAATTTCTACTTGGTTTCAGTTCCAGACCCATTCAAGTAGACTGTTCCAGACCCATTCAACTTGAATAGGTCCGTGATCGGTCCGCACCCAAAAAAAAAATAGAACGTGTTTTTTTGTGGTGCGGAGGTACAGAGGAGAAACCCCACGGAAGCACTCCGTAGTGCTTCCGTGAGGTTTCATGCCTACGTTCCGCATCTTCCGAATTGTGGACCCATTCAAGTGAATGGGTCCACATCCGTGATGCTGTGAGCACATGGCCAGTGCCAGCATATTGCGGAACCTCTGTTTTTGGACCGCAACACGGGCACAGCCGGGCAACGGCCGTGTGCATGAGGCCTAAGCCTCAATATTTGATTATGTAGTTCTGACACTCGGCAGTGCCATGGGTCCGCTCTCTGGGTGCTATTCAGTTAAATTGGAGCTGAGCTGCAGTAACCCGGCACAACCACTGCACTAAGAATGTAGCTGTGTTTCCACCTCTGTTCAAAGTATTAGTTCTGGCACCAGAGGCTGCCAGTTCTCCAATAATTCACTATTTACATGTGTTTTCAACATCTGGGAAGCCAACAGTGACCAAAAATACGATTCAGAAGGTTGGGAGTGTTAAAGGAACTTGTTCTAGTGCCACCAGCTTTATATACAACACGTCCACTCTTAGCAGAGACACTTCATAGTCATAGTTTTATGGAGACTTCTCTTTGAAATAGGAAATTAAGATCTGAACAGTCTGTGCGTGAATTTTTTTGTCCATTTGAATTTTACATTGGAAAGTCAATGTCTGAAGTTCAAAAATAGCAGTTTTCATCTTTTTCACGCAATTTGTTGACAAGCTTTTGACTAGTCTAACAAAGCTATTTAGTAGGGATCTTCACCAATAAGCTCCCATGTTCGCTGCCAGGACATCTCTCTATGTTCTTTGGGTATTAAGTATCTGAGAAAAAACCCTGTAAATTCAAGCAGAATAGTGAGTAAAGGTTTTGTCATGGATCTGCCCAAATATACCACATCATTTGTTTATACTCACCCTCCCATAGTTGTATACTTTGTGGTGCCACCGATGGCCAAATGGCTAATGGGTTTCCTTGATAAACTGGATTTATAAGACTTTTTCTCTGTCTGAAGCTGTTGAGAGTACCCCAAAGTGAATGAGTCTTTTCTCGAACTTTGTAGATATTCCTAATGAAAAAAGTATTTTAATACCAGTAAACAAAAAAAAGGCAACTTGTTGGTAAAATTTGCAGTTCCGTAAATGATACTGCTCTATTCTATGCACTATAAGTAACATATGTCAGTTTTGTGGCTTAAAAAAGTCGCAAATCATGGCGATTGCATTGATTTGTGCAACATCTAGTATTCCTCGCCACTTTTCAAAATGGTCTATGTTTAACCACTCCCGGACCGCCGCACGCAGGATCGCGTTCTCGCGGCGGCCGGGCTCTTCTGATCCGACGCATCGGCGCGTCATCTCGCGAGACGCGAGATGACGCGAGCACGCGCCCGCACATGCGCAATGCGCGCCATCGGCGCGCTCGCATGTAGTTATACTACAGCCTGCCAGCGCCGATCGTGCGCTGGCAGGCTGTATATGGCAGAAAAAATCGCAGATCAGGCGTTGTTCTGTGAACAGCGTCTGATCTGCTGCTACCCGCTTCTCTGGTGGTCCCTTTGCTTGGGACCACCAGAGAAAAAATATCAAAGTGCACCAATCACCACACAACCCCCACCGCCCCCACCCACCCACCACCCCCACTGTCACTGATTAACCCCTGATCTCCCATGTCACCCCCTGATCACCCCTGTCACCCCCTGTCACTGATCACCCCTGTAAGGCTCATTCAGATGTCCGCATGTGTTTTGCGGATCCACGGATCCGCAAATCCGCGGATCCATAAAGCTACGGACACCAGCAATGTGCTTTCCGCATTTTGCGGATCCGCACATTGCCAGAACTATATAGAAAATGCCTTTTCTTATCCGCAATTGCGGACAAGAATAGGACATGTTCTATACTTTGCGGATCTCCAATTACGGATCCGCAATTATGGATCCGAGCGGGACAAAGTCTGTCCCCATAGAATTGAATGTATCCACAATTCTGTTCCGCAAAATTTTGCGGAACAGAATTGCGAGCGCTGAATGAGGCCTTAGGGTCCCTTAGCGATCGCAGCTTTATAGCTTTTCCCTCTTTTTTTGCACATTTTTAGAGATTTTTCATCCACATTGATCAATGTGAATGGAAAAATCTGTGACGTTCATTTTTTCTTTCAGCGCAGAGGCTGAACGGAAAAAAATTCTCATTACCCGTATGGTCAATATAAGGAGAATCGCAAAAACTCCTAATTCTGGCCATACGTGTAATGATTGCGGAGACCCCTAAAATGCCAGGGCAGTACAAAAACCTCACAAGTGACCCCATTTTAGAAAGAAGACACCCCAAGGTATTCCGTAAGGGGTATGGTGAGTTCATGCAAAATTTTATTTTTGTCACAAGTTAGTGGAATGTGAGACTGTAAAAAAAAATAAATAAATAAAAATACCATTTCCGCTAACTTGTGCCAAATTTTTTTTTCTGTAAACTCGCCATACCCCTCACGGAATACCTTGGGGTGTCTTCTTTCCACAATGGGGTCACATGTGGGGTATTTATACTGCCCTGGCATTTTAGGGGTCCTAAAGCGTGAGAATCCAAATGCGTAAAAATGTCCTGTGAAATCCTAAAGGTACTCATTGGTTTTAGGGCCCCTTTGCGCATCTTGGCTGCAAAAAGTGTCACTCATGTGGTATCGCCGTACTCAGGAGAAGTAGGGCAATGTGTTTTGGGGTGTATTTTTACATATAACCATACTTTGTGTGAGAAATATCGCTGTAAACGACAACTTTTTAATTTTTTTATTCAAAGTTGTCAATTTACAGAGATATTTCTCTCACCCAGCATGGGTATATGTAAAAATACACCAAGCTCATCGCCCTACTTCTTCTGAGTACGGCGATACCACATGAGTGACACTTTTGCAGCCAAGATGCGCAAAGGGCCTAAACCAATGAGTACCTTTAGGAGGAGCATTTTTACGCATTTTTCTTCTCACGCTTTAGGGCCCCTAAAATGCCAGGGCAGTATAAATACCCCACATGTGACCCCATTTTGGAAAGAAGACACCTCAAGGTATTCGCTGAGGGGCATAATGAGTCCATGAAAAATTAAACTTTTTGTCAAAAGTTAGCGGAAAGGGAGACTTTGTGAGAAAAAACAATGAAAAATCAATTTCCACTAACTTGTGCCAAAAAAATCTTCTATGAACTCACCATGCCCCTCACGGATTACCTTGGGTGTCTTCTTTCAAAATGAGGTCACATGTGGGGTATTTATACTGCCCTGGCATTTTAGAGGCCCTAAGCGTGAGAAGAAAAATGCGTAAAAATGCCCTCCTAAAGGTACTCATTGGAATTAGGGCCCTTTGCGCATCTTGGCTGCAAAAAGTGTCACACATGTGGTATCGCCGTACTCAGGAGAAGTAGGGCGATGTGTTTTAGGGTGTATTTTTACATATACCCATACTGGGTGAGAGAAATATCTCTGTAAATTGACAACTTTGAATAAAAAATTTAAAAAGTTGTCGTTTACAGCGATATTTCTCACACACAGTATGGGTATATATAAAAATACACCCCAAAACAGATTGCCCTACTTCTCCTGAGTACGGCGATACCACATGTGTGACATTTTTTGCAGCCAAGATGCGCAAAGGGCCCTAAAACCAATGAGTACCTTTAGGATTTCACAGGCCATTTTTTTGCATTTGGATTCTCACACTTTAGGGGCCCCTAAAATGCCAGGTGAGTATAAATACCCCACATGTGACCCCATTTTGGAAAGAAGACACCCTAGGTATTCTGTGAGGGGCATGGTGAGTCCACAGAATTTTTATTTTTGGCACAAGTCAGCGGAAATTGTTTTTTTTGTTTTTTTAATTTTGTTTTTACAAAGTCTCATATTCCACTAACTTGTGACAAAAATAAAATTTTACATGAACTCACCATACCCCTCACAGAATACCTTGGGGTGTCTTCTTTCCAAAATGGGGTCACATGTGGGGTATTTATACTGTCCTGGCATTTTAGGGGCCCCTAAAGCGTGAGAAGAAGTCTGGAATCCAAATGCGTAAAAATGCCCTGTGAAATCCTAAAAGGTACTCATTGGTTTTAGGGCCCTTTGCGCACCAAGCTGCAAAAAGTGGCACACATGTGGTATCGCCGTACTTAGGAGAAGTAGGGCAATGTGTTTTAGGGTGTATTTTTACATATACCCATACTTTGTGTGAAAAATATCTCTGTAAACGACAACTTTTAAAATTTTTATACAAAGTTGACAATTTACAGCGATATTTCTCTCACCCAGCATGGGTGTATGTAAAATACACCCCAAAACACATTGCCCTACTTCTCCTGAGTACGGCGATACCACATGAGTGACACTTTTTGCAGCCTGGGTGCGCAAAGGGGCCCAAATTCCAACGAGTACCTTTAGGTTTTACATGGCGGCTCACAATTTAGCCCCGCCCAAAATGCCAGAACAGTAAACACACCCCACAAATGACCCCATTTCGGAAAGTAGACACCCCAAGGTATTCACTGAGGGGCATAGTGAGTCCGTCTGAGATTTTTTTTTTTTGCCAGAAGTTATCAGAAATTGAAACTTTTTTTTTTTTTTTTCTCAGAAAGTGTCATTTTCCGCTAACTTGTGAAAAAAATGAAATGATACATGAACTCACCAAGCCCCTCCGCGAATACTTTGGGGTGTCTTCTTTCTAAAATGGTGTGATTTGGGGAGTATTTATACTTTCCTGACATTCTAGCTCCTGAAGAAACATGACAGGCGCTCAGAAAGTCAGAGCTGCTTCAAAATGCCGAAATTCACTTTTTGCACCATAGTTTGTAAACGCTATAACTTTTACCCAAACCAATAAATATACACTTATTGGATTTTTTTATCAAAGACATGTAGAACAATAAATTTAGAGAAAAATTTATATAGAAATGTAGTTTTTTTTGAAAAATTTTACAACAGAAAGTGAAAAATGTCATTTTTTTGCAAAAATTTCGGTAATTTTTGATTAATAGCAAAAAAAGTAAAAATGTCAGCAGCAATGAAATACCACCAAATGAAAGCTCTATTAGTGAGAAGAAAAGGAGGTAAAATTCATTTGGGTGGTAAGTTGTATGACCGAGCAATAAACGGTGAAAGTAGTGTAGTGCGGAATTGTAAAAAGTGGCCTGGTCATTAAGGGTGTTTAAGCTAGGGGGGCTGATGTGGTTAACCCCTTAAGGACACGGCCCTATTTCACCTTAAGGACCAGGCCATTTTTGCAAAATCTGACCATTGTCACTTTATGTGGTGATAACTTTAAAACGCTTTTTCTTATCCAGGCCATTCTGAGATTGTTTTTTCGTCACATATTGTACTTCATGACAGTGGTAAAATGAAGTCGAAAAATTTCATTTTTATTTATAAAAAAATACCAAATTTACCAAAAATTTTGAAAAATTTGCAATTTTCCAAGTTTCAATTACTCTACTTCTATAATACATAGTAATACTGCCAAAAAAAGTTATTGATTTACATTCCCCATATGTCTACTTCATGTATCGATCATTTTGGGAATGCTATTTCATATTTTGGGGACGTTACAAGGCTTAGAAGTTTAGAAGCAAATCTTGAAATTTTTCAGAAATTTTAAAAAACCCACTTTTTAGGGACCAGTTCAGGTCTGAAGTCACTTTGTGAGGCTTACATAATAGAAACCACCCAAAAATAACCCCATTCTAGAAACTACACCCCTCAGGGTATTCAAAACTGATTTTACAAACATCATTAACCCTTTAGGTTTTCCACAAGAGTTAATGGCAAATGGAGATAAAATTTCAGAATTTCGATTTTTTGAAAAATTTTCCGTTTGAATCCATTTTTTCCAGTAACAAAGCAAGGGTTAACAGCCAAACAAAACTCAATTTTTATTGCTCCGATTCTGTAGTTTTCAGAAACATCCTATATGTGGTCGTAAACTGCTGTATGGCCAAACTGCAGGGCGCAGAAGGAAAGGAACGCCATATGGTTTTTGGAAGGCAGATTTTGCTGGACTGGATTTTTGACACCATGTCTCATTTGAAGCCCCCCGATGCACCCCTAGAGTAGAAACTCCATAAAAGTGACTCCATCTAAGAAACTACACCACTCAAGGTATTCAAAACCAGTTTTACAAACTTTGTTAACCCTTTAGGTGTTCCACAAGAGTTATTGGCAAATGGAGATGAAATTTCCGAATTTCTATTTTTTGTTACCTTGTCTCAAAAAAAGTGTAATATAGAGCAACCAAAAATCATGTTTACCCTAAAATAATACACACAAAACTGCCACCTTATCCCGTAGTTGCCAAAATGGGGTCACTTTTTTGGAGTTTCTACTGTAGGGGTGCATCAGGGGGGCTTCAAATGGGACATAGTGTCAAAAAACCAGTCCAGCAAAATCTGCCTTCCAAAAACCATATGGCGTTCCCTTCCTTCTGTGCCCTGCCGTTTGGCCATACAGTAGTTTACGACCACATATGGGGTGTTTGTGCAAACAAGAGAATCAGGGCAATAAATATTGAGTTTTGCTTGGCTGTTAACCCTTGCTTTGTTACTGCAAAAATGGATTAAAATGGAAAATTTGCAAAAAATCAGCTGTTTTGGGACTGTTTTTATTTTTTGTTATTTACATAGTTGAACTGACAGGTTAGATTGTGTGCTATTTCTATAGAGCAGGTTGTTACGGACGCGACAATACCAAATATGACTACTTTTTGGGGTTTTTGTTTCAGTTTTACATAATAAAGCCTTTTGAAAATAATTTTTTTTTAGTGTCTCCACATTCTGAAAGCCATAGTTTTTATTTTATTTTTTTGGGCGACTGTGTTATGTAGGGGCTCATTTTTTGCGGGATGAGATGGCGGTTTGATTGGCACCAGCTTGGGGTGCATATGACATTTTGGTCGCTTGCTATGACACTTTTTGTGATGTAAGGTGACAAAAATGGCTTTTGACACCGTATTTTTTATTTTTTTTGCTGTGTTCAGCTGAGGGGTTAGGTCATGTGTTATTTATATAGATCAGGTTGTGACGGACGCGGCGATACATAATATATGTATACTTTTTATTTATTTATATAAGTTTTACACAATAATATAATTTTTTAAAACAAAAAAAAATCATGTTTTAGTGTCTCCATAGTTTGAGAGCCATATATATATTTTTTTTTTGAGCGATTGTCCTATGTAGGGGCTCATTTTTTGCGGGATGAGATGGCGGTTTGATTGGCACCATCTTGGGGTGCATATAACTTTTTGATCGCTTACTATTACACTTTTTGTGATGTAAGGTGACAAAAAAATGGCTTGTTTGACAACGTTTTTATTTTTTATGTTTACGGCGTTTATCTGAGGGGTTAGGTCATGTTATATTTTTATAGAGCAGATCCTTACGGACGCGGCGATACATAATATGTATACCTTTTTTTATTTATTTTGGTTTTACACAATAATATCCTTTTTGAATGAATAAAAAACATGTTTTAGTATCTCCATAGTCTGAGAGCCATATATTTTTCAGTTTTTAGGCAATTGTCTCAGGTTGGGTATCATTTTTGCGGGATGAGGTGACGGTTAGATTGGCACTATTTGGGGGTCATATGACTTTTTGATCGCTTGCTATTACACTTTTTGTGATGTAAGGTGGCAAAAAATGGCTTTTGACAAAGTTTTTATTATTTTTTTACAGTGTTTACTTGAGGGGTTAGGTCATGTGATATTTTTATAGAGCAGATTCTTACGGACGTGTAGATACCAAATATGTCTACTTTTTAATATTTTTTTACATTTAACACTAAAAAGCATTTTTGAAACAAAAAAATCATGTTTTAGTCTGAGAGGCATAGTTTTTTTATTTTTGGCCAATTGTTTTAGGTAGGGGCTCGTTTTTGCGGGATGAGATGGCGGTTTGATTGGTACTATTTTGGGAGGCAAACGCCTTTTTGATCGCTTTGTATTACACTTTTAGTGATGTAATGTGCCAAAAATGGCTTATTTACACCATTTTTGGTTGTTTTTTTTATGGCGTTCACCTGAGGAGTTCAGTCATGTGATATTTTTATAGAGCAGGTTTTTACGGACGCGCGATACCTAATATGTGTAGTGTATTTTATTTTTTTAATTTCTATTCAGTGTTATGTGTTTTTTCATTTTTACTTTTTTTCACTTTTTACATTTTTTTGACCCAGACCCACTTGGTTCTGAAAGATCCAGTGGATCTGGTGTCTAGTATAATACAGTACAGTACACTATATAGTGCACTGTACTGTATTTTGTACTTTAGAAAGTCTGAATAGACCTTTAGCAGGTCTATTCAGACTTTCAGCACCATGGAGAGCAGGACGCTTCTGAAAGCGTCCTGTCTCCATGGCAACCATCACCCGCTGCCATAACTGGGCAGGGGGTGATGGATGGGGAGGAGTGGAGCACCCTCCCTCTGCGATCCCATCCTGTTGGGGGCTGCAAAGGCACAGCAGCCCCCGATGGGAGAGGGAGGGAGCGCTCCTCCCTGTTAACCCTTCCATACCGCGGTGACGGAAGGGGTTAAACGGCTGGCATCTGCAGCACAGATGCCAGCCGTTTCTATCAGAGTGTCAGCAATGTGCTGACACTCTGATAGAACCACTAGACACCAGGGATAGATTACAGGGGAGGCGGGCGGGGGATCGCGATCCCGCCTCGCCGCCCGCTAACCACCCCCTGCACCCCCGCAGCCACAATATGATTGGGGGCTGCAGGGGGTTAAAAACAGTTTGGGGGCATTAACTCTCTGATCCCCGCGGTCATAGACCGCGGGGATCAGAGATCACTAGAGCGCTGCAAACCGCAGGTCTGAATTGACCTGCGGTTTGCAGCGATCGCCCATATGGGGGGGTCACAGGACCCCCCTGGGCATTGTAACAAGGTACCTGCTGAATGATTTCAGCAGGTACCTTGTTCCGATCACTGCCAGCTGAGCAGCAGTGATCGGAACAACTCATGACGTACCGGTACGTCATGTGTCCTTAAGGACTCGGGAAACATGCCGTACCGGTACGTCATGTGTCCCAAAGGGGTTAAGGGCTAAAAGTGAGATTAGACCTACATTATGGCTCATTTACTATATGGGACTAATGCAAGTTGCTAGTTGCATCCTAAGCTAGGCAAATCCCTGGGGCCAAATTTATCATTACACTTCCATCTTACTCTAATTTCACATAAGTCCAAAGTCACTTTTGGCTCAGTCAGATTTGTTAATGGTCCTTTAATACTGTGATAAATGTGGTTTGATGGCAGCAGTTCATCCTTCAGTAAACAGCTTTACAAAAGTCGCACATATTTGCAAAAAAGTTGCATGATCTATTAAAAAGTCGCATAAGATAAGCATGGTCCTCACTGGAGTGAAATTGGGACTTTTTTGGGACTTTTTTCCCAATGATAAATTTCGAGTAAAACTCATTAACATGGTTAACCACGCCCATTTTTACAAAACTGGAGTGAGAGGTGTACACCTGTAAAAAAGTCGCAAAATTATGCGCAAATGACTGTGAAAATTCGCAAATACCCTATTTTGAGACTTTTTGATGCCAGATTTCTGGAGTGAAGGTATGATAAATCATGGCCCTGGTGTTTACACATAAAGGTACAAACCACATTGCACTCACTCCGTATATATTGTTAAGGTGCACCATTTCAGAAATTTGGCACAGGCACACAAAGCAAGGCCAGACTTAAAACTGACACAGAAAACCAAACCTGAAATGATAAATTGTCGCCTATGTTTTTAGTTAGCTCCTTTCAATTCATTAGTGCTGAGCTTCAATGCCATAGCTCATCGTCTGGGGTTGCACAGTTTCTTGGAAAATAATAGAGGCCTGGACTCTCCAAAAAGAGTGTGCAGGTGGACAGATAATTTATATAATGAATGGGCTTAACTTATAAAAGAACATTACTAAAATGAGATTTCAGACAGAAACCTATAGATTTTTGTATTGACACATGCTAAAATAGGCTATAATGGGGGTGATTTATCATCTGTAGCCTTCTTGATAGCCATTTTAGTTTATTAACTGTTTTTTTAGACCTCAGGGTAGGTCATTAATATGTGATTGACAGGGGTCTGACTCCCGACACCCCTGCAGATCAGCTTTTTGAAGAGGCCACAGTGCCAAGTGAGTGATGCGGCCACTGATGTCACGTTCATTGGTCACATGGCCTAGGCACAGCTTAGTTCCATTCAAGTAAATGTAGCTGAGCTGCGATACCAAGCACAGCTGCTATCCCATGAACAGCACTGTGCTTACTAAGCTTCAAGGAGGCTGCGACACTCGCTGGAGTGCCTCTGCCTCTTCAAACAGCTGATCTGCGGGGTGCTGGGTGTCGGCCAGCCACAGGTCATCAGTATCTGATCAATTTTAAAAGGTTTTTTACTATTGATGTCCTATCCTCAGGATAGGTCATCAATATCAGATCTGCGGGGGTCTGACTCCTGGCATCCCCACCGATCAGGTGTTTGAAGAGAAAGCAGCGTTGCCTTCTCTGCTCTGTTTACCTGCTTGATGCAGCAATTTCAGTGGTGAGCAGGTGTAATTACTTCTTTGGGATGGCTCTGTAGTAGTAACTTGAACAGACAGAACAGTCCCATAGAAGGGAATGGGGCGCCATAGTTGTAATTACTCCTGCTTGCCACTACAATTGCTGCAACGAGCAGATAAACAGAGCAAAGAAGGCAGCGCTGCTTTCTCCTCAAACCCCCAGCCAAACTGATATTGATGACCTATCCTGAGGATAGGTCATCAATAGTAAAAAGCAGACAACCCCTTTAAGGATACTCCATCAGCATTAAACACTTGGAAAATCCTTTTAGTATTGCAGTGTGTTGTATAGAGGAACAGAGGATTGCAGGCTCAAATCCTTTACTAGGCTAAAAAGACATATAATTGAAGTTTCAAGAGTACCATCTTGTTATACTTTTTTTTTTTTTTTTTATATAAATCTTGTCTAGGTCAAGGAGGACCTCAGAGCAGATCTAAAAGAGCTGGAGGGAGCCAATGGGAGTCAGGGATGAGGTGACAATGACTGCATGCCAGGGACATCTCGACCCATCTTAAGATCTTGGGACAGTAACTCCTTGTGCCTTGATCCTTTAAAACAGGTGCACAACGTTTTCTGGATGGGGGACACATTGCCATCAAATAAAATTGAAAGGGGGTATTAACAACTGAAATACTGTATTTATGGAATATTGAATGCTCAGTATATACCATTAATGTCTAGTTACAGTCCCAGGAGACTGGGAGAAATGCATGAAAAATACATGTGAGCAGCCACAAGACACAGACATACATGTCTGTTACCAGATGGTCGGGGGACGCACAGAATGGTATCAAGGGCCGCATGTGGAGGGGAAAGCAGTTTGGGATGAGAACGGAGCTCAAGAATTCCACTGTCAAGACTTCCTTGGGATCATGGTTATGAAAACACAATGAGGGTCCTTTATTAAGTTTCTCCTTCAACATTCCTTTGTGTCGTACGTGGTGTAAAAACGTCAGTGCAACAAATATTGTCACAGGGACATTTAAAAATTGCAAAAAAGGGGTTGTGTGTAAAACTGTTAATGAATGACCCCCAATACCCTGTGGAGTATCAGGGAAACCATTGGTTTGCCACTGAGGTGACTCAAAAAGTGGCAGAGCTGAGGAAAAATTACTGGATTTAGGATCCACTCTCCAAAGTCCCATTACTACCAAATTACCAGGATATCTGTCCTGAGAATATTGACGTCAGTTATTGCCTAGACAGGATTTCCTGTCCAGGAGGACAGAGCTGCTGATTTCTTAATGGTTTTAGAATGTGTGCCGCCTGTGACTTATTGTCAGAGTGAGGGTACCTGAGCTATGTTTTGGTGGGCAGCAGTAAATTCCAGAAGTTTCACGGTCCTGGTTTGTTTGAGGGAAAACAAATGTGCAGCTCCAACCCAGATGACTGGCATCTGAGGTCGATTTAAACCAGTGAACTAGTGTGGAGGTAACTACCCTGAATGATTAGAGTAGAATGGAGACACCACTGCAAAGATTGAAAGAATTTATGTGGAGGGCATAGATTCTGGTGTAGATAGCAAGAGGGAGAAAAAATTTCACGTTTGAAGAAGACTGGAACTGCGTGAGGGAACTATACTCAAGGGTTGGAATGTATTAAGACTATCATCTCTTTGCCCAGTCTTAATAACAAACTCTGCTGGCATATGATGCGTCAGAATTATTAAGAGTTAATATTCTCATCAAGTATGGTGCCAAAAAGTTATGTAAAAGGAAGGCCAGTCAGGCGCTAATTATATTACGGGCCTGTCCTCTATGACTTCAGCTACACACACCTACGAGAAAAGGCTAGGGGCCTGTGATGGTATGGAGTGGTTGGGCACTTCAAGGGGGAGAGGGCAACTAGAACTGTCCTGTTCATGTTTGTGGTTCAGCCATTGGTGAGCAAGGGTAGACAGTATGACTTCTTCAGCACTTTTCCTGTGTCTCACAGTGGAGGTAGGGAGGGCCAAAACTCTCTGTTTCTATAAACCTGAAAGAAAGAAAAAATACCTAACTAGAAACTAAACAGTTTAGGGTACTTTCACACTTACGGCATAGCTATCCGGCAGGCTGTTCCGGCGGGTAAACAACTTGTCGGATCCGCCATGCCGCAAGTACCCTTGCACTGCCTTGCTGACGCTTCGTCCCCATTGTCTATAATGGGGCTGGGGGCGGAGCTACGGCGCAGCATGGCAGAGATCGCCGGACTAACCGCCCGGTCAATGTGGACGGAGCGGCAGCACGGCAGTGCACGGGTACTTGCGGCGTGGTGGATCCGGCAGGCTGTTCACCCGCCGGAACAGCCTGCCGGATAGCTATGCCGCTAGTGTGAAAGTACCCTTAGGTGGAATAGATCTGGAGAACCAGATATCAGTCTGCTTCCTAAGTTGAAACTGATTAGCTCAGTACACTTTGACTGGATATGGCCTGCAGAGGAGTCAAATTTTTTTCCTTAGTGTCTTGCCTTTTAGTTGTAGCAGCCGATACACATGGTTTCCAGTGTCCCCCAATGATTTATATTAGAAATTGCTGTTCATTCTCCTTCCATAAAATGCACTAAAAAGCAACCATCTTTCAGCCACTTCTGATCTCTGCAGAGTTTGCCACACAAATATCTTAGATTCCTCAATTTTCCATCATCCCCATGTCCCAACAGTGTTATCCATCTGCCCCCCCCCCCCCAATACTATGACTGCTGTGCTCCCCAAATACTATACTGAAGAAATAACAGCACCATACAGATAGCCCCCTGCATAGTAATAGTGCTCCCAAATGTCCCACCAATTATATTTCGCTCCCAGAGTGCCCTCGTTACTAATAGTACCCCCTACAGTGATAGTGCTACCCAAGCTACCTCCATATTGTGCCCGATAATAATACTGCCCCACACACCACCATCAATAGTAATAATGCCCACAGTGTCCTCAGTAGTGATAAAGCTCCCCAGCTATGTAAATAAGTAATAAAGCCCCATTAAGAGCTGCTAGTAGTAAGTAGGCCCCTTAAAGGGAACCTGTCACCAGGAAATTCACTGATAAACCAGGCACACTGCCTTGTAGGGCTCACTCTGCTGAATATAACGATACCTTTCACTTGGTGATCTGTTGCTTTATTGTGGAGAAAAAGTACTTTTAATCCATATGCTAATGAGCTGATTTGAGTCCAGTAGTTGATTTGAGTCCAGCGTTTTTTCTATTCAGAGCTGTAGCCACTCCCTTATTCACTTCTTCAGATG
The DNA here is from genome assembly GCA_033119425.1 of Bufotes viridis. Lineage (NCBI taxonomy): Eukaryota > Metazoa > Chordata > Amphibia > Anura > Bufonidae > Bufotes > Bufotes viridis. The sequence continues at coordinate 269,599,854 of CM065591.1, forward strand.
TAAAAGGAGCGTGGTTTATTACATCATTCATTTTAATAATTGTTTATCAAACACGTGTTTATCACCCCATGAACAAATTAGCCCTTATTATAATTACTAAATTCAATAGTATATTCCTCCCTCTTTTTTTTACCTTAGTAATATAATACCGCCAATTATTAAAATAAATGAATGATATAATGAACCACGCCCCTTTTACATCTGAAGAAGTGAATAGGGGAGTGGCTACAGCTCTGACTAGAAAAAATGCTGGACTCATATCAACTACTGGACTCAAATCAGCTCATTAGCATATGGATTAAAAGGACTTTTTCTCCACAATAAAGCAACAGATCACCAAGTGAAAGGTGTCATTATATTCAGCAGAGTGAGCCCTACAAGGCAGCATGCCTGGTTTATCAGTGAATTTCCTGGTGACAGGTTCTCTTTAAAGGCCCCCAGTAGCAAAAAGTCCACCCTGTATTGCCCCAGTACTTAGTTATAATGTCCCCCTGTAGTGCCCCCAGTGAGTATAATGTCCTCCTGTATTGCCCTAGTACTTATATCCCCCTGTAGTGCCCCCAGTTGTAATTATTGTCCCTATGCAGTGTTCCTAGTAGTTATAATGTCCCCATGTAGTGTCCCCAGTAGTTATAATGTCCCCATGTAGTGGCCCTAGTAGTTATAATGCCCCCTGTATTGCCCCAGTACTTATGTCCTCCTGTAATGCTCTCAGCAGTTATAGTGTCCCCCTGTAGTATCTTCTGTAGTTATACTGCCCCCCATACTGCCATGAAAGTGACAGAAAAAAATACTCTACTGTCCCATTCCATGCTTGAGTATGTGAAGCAGGCCACAGGCCTCTTCTGGTCTGCAGCCTGAGTTGCCTGCGTCCCAGCACAGGTGGTCGCTATGAAGTCTTTCCTGGTGCGATGACATCATTGTGACCCCCTAAGACAATAGTGATGATGTAATCACTTTGCGTCCGCCTGCACTGCCTCAAAGGTTTCCATCCTAGTGGCCTGTGACCTATGAGAGTAAATGGCAGGGCCAGAAATCATTGGTTCCCACGCCACGTCACACTATTCAACTGTATCATCGTTCTGTGGACAGTGATACAGTTGTATCTACAGTGGCCACTACTTTCAGGACCCTGGCCAAAACATCCGGGGTCCAAGCCTCGGATGTTTTGGCCTTGTGATGCCTTGAGCATGTGGCCCATTCCGGCACCGGCCCATCTTGCATTTGCCAGAATTGTCAGATGGATAATCCATCCCTTCTACAGTAGATTAGATAGGGTAAATTAAATGGTACCATTAAAAAAAATACAACTTGTCTCGCATACGGCTATGTAAATGGAAAAATAAAAAAGTTATGGCTCTTCGAAAGGTGAAAATTGGCCTGGTCCTGAAGGGGTTAAGCATTTACACTGATTTTACTGTATTGTGTATTTGACTTGCCTTTCCTTTTCGTTGTTGCATAAGAAGGTCCCATACTCTGAGCTGTAGGCATGGGTTGCAAGTGTACATAACAATTTCTCGTTAAATTCCATTGCCATGGGAAACTGATGTGCGAGCTGCCAGCAACAGTCCAAGAATAGGAGAAAGTTAGGGGATTCTTGTTGAAGACGGCCCTGTGCCCACCCGGATCGAGCACAACGTAGCTGAAATGGATGACCAGCCTATGAAAATAGGAATGAAAAAAAACGGAGCAATAACCAACTAATATAAAAATTATAAAATCCACGGGCACTAACTGACTGTAGAATGTAGAAACAAGTATGTGGGTGCTACCTGTAGCCATTCACGCTCAATTAGGTCTTGGAAGCCAACCATTGTACGGCAATCAGGAGACAAAATAACTTGTGCCAGGGATGTCACCATCAATGTATTGTTTGCCCCTTCTTCCCCATGTATAAGTACACTAGTACCTTCCCTGTACAGAAAAAGGGATTTTTGAGTAAAATATACATATTATACTTATCAAAGTGTTAGTTTTGTCACATACTTCAATAAAGTCTGGCATATTTTCATTTAGGCTACATGCACACGCCAGTGAAAAACGGACATGTGATGTACATTTTTTTAACAGCCATGAAATGTATATTTTAAGACCAATGGTCGTCTATGGGGTTATTCACATGGCAGTTTTTTTAACTGTCAGTGAAAAACGGACGTCAAAAATAGAACATGCTCTATCTTGTCCGTTTTTCACTGACAGACTGCCCCTATACAAGTGAATGGGTCAATTTTTAACGTCCATCTCTCAGAAAGGCATCAGTGAAAAAAAGTCTGTTAAAAATGTCCGTTTTTAACAAACGTCTTTTTTTCACTGTCGTGTGCATGTAGCCTAAGACTGCCATACCCAATTTAAATTGTTGTGTTCACACAGCTAAAATATGTGGTATCTAATACACAGTAAAAATGCCCCAACAGCTTCCCATTAATATAAATGGGAAAAACGCAACTTGAACATGTCTTTTTATGCTGCTAGCTTGAGAAGTGTTGTTACTTCTTTCAATTGTATTTTAGCTGCATTTCCCATAAAAAAAATGGGGAAGGGCTAAAATAAATGGTTGTTTTTGGCAGTTTCCGCTGCCAGTAGATCACTGTTCACTGAGGCAGTTCAGCCTACTGATCTCATACTGTTTTTGCTCACACATATTTTGGTCATGTAAACTTAGCCAAAAAAGTCTCTGTTCTCTCAACACCAAAATTGATATAATTGATTTATACTTTAATTCTCGGCACACCTTTCAATGCATTCAGCAGCCAGGCCTGCCGTACTTAGGGCTTCCTTGATATGCGACAGCCATTGTGAGGCTTGTAACTTGCTGAGCCAATGATTCCTTCCCAGGTAGGTGTCATAGCAGGTCCCAACCAAGCGCGTCAGGCTGCTGTGTAAGGCCTGTCCCCTAGAGATATAAGAATTGGCTAGTCATAGAAGCTCGCTCCCTAAGAAAAAGACTGCATCACTGCTACTCACCTTACTAATGGGCGATAGAGCACACTCCATTTGGGATATCTTTCCTTGTTTTCTGTGCCACCTCCTGAACTTCTTGCTTGCTTAGCTTCCTGTTCAGTGCGAATATCGATAATAAATCCGCGCAAGTTTCCCATTAGTGCAGCATCGAGCAACATCTCATCATCTCCAGAACAATGCTGGTTAGGACCAACCAGAGGCTGAGCAGATCGCAGCAAAACCTGAGTCATACAGACGGTATATAATATGAAAGAGCATGTGGCACAAGCTATGCGTTTTAATGATTTGTATATTTTTAAGAAACAAAAAACATTCATTTTAAATAACCCAAAGCTGAATGTCCAGATAAGGGTAAATTCACATGACACAGAAATGTTACAGATTTGCACCTTAAAAATCTTTAGCGGAATACAATACAAGTGTAGGAGATCTCATCCATAGGTTGCAGAGATTTTTTTAAATCTACAGCATATCAATTTTAGTTGCAGAATGAGCACAGACTTCTCCCGATTTACATCAGTGGGGAAGACAAAATCCACATGTACCACACTGTGGGTCCACAACAAATCCACAAATGAGTGTATGTATTACGCAGGGCAAAGGATTTTTCATTAGATCCAGTGACGTACCGGGTCTCTGCTTTCTTTTGGGAAAGAGATCAGAGGAGCACTGCATGGCCTATAGAGGACGAGAAATCGGACCCACCGGGATCATAGCATGTGAGTAAATTCTATAGCATGCTAACTTCAATATGCTACTCCAATATGTTCAATCCAATATCATCTTTTCTGCTAAATCTCATTCAAGAAGGATTAGATTCCAGCATTTCCCAAAAAATGAGTGTAGAAGGACAGTAAGGCCTCTTTCACACGGGCGTCACGTTTGACGCCCGGATAGGATGCGGGTGCGTTGCGGGAATTTGTGGATTTTGTTCTGGACCCACAGTGTGGTACATGTGGATTTTGTCTTCCCCACTGATGTAAATCGGGAGAAGTCTGTGCTCATTCTGCAACTAAAATTGATATGCTGTAGATTTAAAAAAAATCTCTGCAACCTATGGATGAGATCTCCTACACTTATATTGTATTCCGCTAAAGATTTTTAAGGTGCAAATCTGTAACATTTCTGTGTCATGTGAAAACCGCCATGTTTGGTCTCCAGTCCCGATTTCGGTTTCGGGTTGATTATTCTGGAGAATTTATTATTTTCCCTTATAACATGGTTATAAGGGAAAATAATAGCATTCTTAATAAAGAATGCTTTGTATAATGTTGATTAAGGGGTTAAAAATAAAAAAAACTTAACTTACCTTAGCCACTTGATCGTGTAGTTGCGATCTCTCTTCTCTCTTCAAGCTTTAGCTACCAGCTAAAGGACCTGTGATGACGTCACATCACATGGTCCAATCACATGGTCAGTGATGGACCATGTGATGTGATGTCATCACAGGTCCTTTACACTGCAGCTAATGCTTGAAGAGAGAAGACAGATCGCAACTACGCGATCAAGTGGCTAAGGTAAGTTAAGTTTTTTATTTTTAACCCCTCAATCAACATTATACAAAGCATTCTTTATTAAGAATGCTATTATTTTCCCTTATAACCATGTTATAAGGGAAAATAAGGAAGATCGGGTCCCGTCGCTTAGCAACCATGCGGGAAAATCGCACCACATCCGCACTTGCTTGCGGATGCTTGCGATTTTCCCGCAGCCCCATTCACTTCTATGGAGCCTGCGTTGCGTGAAAAACGCAGAAACTGGAGCATGCTGCGATTTTCACGCAACGCAGAAGTGATGCGTGAAAATCACCGCTCATGTGTACAGCCCCATAGAAATGAATGGGTCCGGATTCAGTGCGGGTGCAATGCGTCCACCTCACGCATTGCACCCGCGCGGAAAACTCGCCCGTGTGAAAGAGGCCTAAGAGCTTTACACTGCATGCAGATCATACACTGCCTCCATAACATACCGTTCTGCTTCTTGGATGGTAGTAACTCAGTACAGGGAATCTACGGCCTTGCCTGAAAGCGGCAGAGCGCCTCAGAGAGTAATCAGAACAGGATACAGGGACAATAATCTTCTCTGGATAACTCGGGCAAACCTTAAAGTTTTCATTCACATGGCTCAGTCTCCAAGCATCTGTCTAGGAAGACACATATCGATGTCACGAATCTTGCAGTTATAATTTATAGAAGACATTACCGTATAATGAAGTCACCTGAGCTTTGAGCTTGTGATAAAATGTTTCCATGGTATCTCTCGGCCATCCTTTTCCTAACTTGCACCCTGCTGGCCTGAAGAAGAATGGGTAGCTGAGAGAGATGTTATCCAGTTTGGAGAGAGCCTGGAGACGTAAAATAATAGCATGCTCATTATCATTACAGCCCCCTACTCCTGCTGGCCTCCATTTCCCTGTGACTACAATTCATCCAGTCCATTTTGTGCCACTGAATGTACCGTCACGGACACAGATTTCTATCTATTCTCATCTGCCTGTCACTAGTCTCTAATTTACCATGATTAACCTTTCAGTTTCTTTCATACATTCACTAGCGGCAGGACGGATCTGACAGGCTGTTCACCCGACGGAACAGACTGCCGGAGGTCCGTGCCGCTAGTGAGAAAGTAGCCTTACATTGTTTTCAATGCCAGATCCGTTTTTATGACCGGACAAAAAACCGCAGCTTGCAGTGGTTTTGTGTCCGGTCACAAAACGGAATGCTGTCAGGACAGAAGACATCCTGAACGGATCTCTTTCTATTCAGAATCCATGAGGACGAAATAGAAATGTTTTTTTTCCTGTATTGACACCCAGAAAACAATACCAGAAAAACAATAAAATACCAGAAAACAACAACGCAAGTGTAAAAGTAAACTTAGATGGTTTTGTATGCACTCCATGAACTGCTGTATGGATGCTGATTTTCCATTCTAGAAATCAATGGATCCCTGCATTTCGGCCTGTTTCTTCCTCCCCACACCCCTGGCAGGGGTGGTTGCTCCTGTGGAACAGAGGGGCGATGGATAGACGGATCGCACACAAAAAGCTGCAGTTGGCAGAACTGCATTCAGAGCTGGTGCTGGCTTTAATGGTATAAGGCTGGGTTCACACCTGCGGAGAAGGTTCTTGGTAGGAGCCTCTGTCACACATTATGGCAAAAATAAAGGATGAAATACTATTACATGCAGCAAATTCTGGTATTCATCATGGAAACCTGCGAACGGCATCCATCTGGCACCGCCAGTGTCCGGCATATGCCAGATCCGGTTGTTCCAGTATACATTTTCCCGAATAATTTGCTGTGTGAGTATACATGAAGAATAATACCATTTCTGGCCCTTGTATTTAGCATTTTTTAGCCATTTTTCTCTCTGCAATCTGTCTATAATTCTGTTTCTGAGCCGGTGCGTGGAGACTAGCTGTATCATGTTTGCTCATACACAGGACATTGATAAATAGGGGGTTGTACTTCCTAACTCTCTATAGTACACCCTCAGAAGCAGGGGCAGTAATGGAGGACATTACGCAGCAGAACTGAGCAGTTAGATGTAAATCTAGCAGGTGCGTAAGACAGTAAATCACTTATAACTTGCAACCTGCAGTCTCTGGGGCAGATTTATCAAAACTGGTGCAAGGGAAAACTGGCTTAGTTGCCCATAGCAACCAAATTCCTGATTTCATTTTGTGAAAAATGTAAGGTAGAATCTGATTGGTTGCTATGGCCAACTAAGGCTGGGTTCACACGAGCGTATTCGGATTAGGTCCACATGCGTTGCGGATGCGTTCAGTGAAAACTGTGCGATTTCACATGCAAAGCCATTCAGTTTTGTCTGCGATTGCGTTCAGTTGTTCAGTTTTTTCCGTGCGGGTGCAATGCGTTTTGATGCGTTTTTCACGCGCGTGATAAAAAACTGAAGGTTTACAAACAACATCTCCTAGCAACCATCAGTGAAAAACGCAACGCACCCGCACTTGCTTGCGGATGCAATGCATTTTTAACGCAGCCCCATTCACTTCTATGGGGCTAGGGCTGCGTGAAAAACGCACAATATAGAACATGCTGCGATTTTCACGCAACGCACAAGTGATGTGTTAAAAAAAAACGCTCATGTACACAGACCCATTGAAATGAATGGGTCAGGATTCAGTGCGGGTGTAATGCGTTCACATCATGCATTGCACCTGTGTAAATGCAGCCTAAGCCAGTTTCCCCTTGCAACAGTTTTGATAAAACTCCCCTTCTGTCTGCGGCAGCCCCCTTCCCCTTCTCCCCCTCCCAAAAGACCTCTATGTAAACTGATCCTTCAGTAACAGGAGAAGGAAGCATCTTTCTCTGATGAGCTATATTACAAAAGTGCCACCCCCCTCCTTCCTGCCACTTTGTCCACATCCGCCTTGGTGGGTCAAAGGTGGCAAAATGATACTAAGAAAGCAGTATTAAAGGGATTCTGTCACCTCTGATAACACAAATTTAGCTTTTAAACCAGTCATGCTCCACAGATTACCTTGAATCGGCTTTGCTTTTCTGTAATGTAATCTGTCCAGTAGTTTTGCTGAAAAACGACTTTTATAATTATGGTAATTAATCCTGAAGGTGCCCAGAGGGGCGTTATCTTTCACTTTGTGTGCCCAGTAACGCCCCCCCTGCAGTGCCCAAAACCGGCTCCTTACTCAGTAAAACACGCCTTCCTCCTGAATCCCTAACCGCCCACAGCGCCTCATCCCTCTCCTCCCCCTCCCTGACGGCCGAGCGAAGTCTCGCACAGACGCAGTACCCACTGAGGGCTGCGCCAGTGCGATGTGCTGGAGACTGTGGGAAGAGCGAGCATCGGACGTCACTGGGCTCGGCGCATGCCCAGTGAAGACGATGAAGCTCCTGCCCACAGTCTCCAGCACATCGCACTGGCGCAGCCCTCAGTGGGTACTGCGTCTGTGCGAGACTTCGCTCGGCCGTCAGGGAGGAGGAGAGGATGAGGCGCTGTGGGCGGTTAGGATTCAGGAGGAAGGCGTGTTTTACTGAGTAAGGAGCCGGTTTTGGGCACTGCAGGGGGGGCGTTACTGGGCACACAAAGTGAAAGATAACGCCCCTCTGGGCACCTTCAGGATTAATTACCATAATTCTAAAAGTCGTTTTTCAGCAAAACTACTGGACAGATTACATTACAGAAAAGCAAAGCCGATTCAAGGTAATCTGTGGAGCATGACTGGTTTAAAAGCTAAATTTGTGTTATCAGAGGTGACAGAATCCCTTTAACTCTTTTTTTCTGTATTGGGGCAGGCTCATGGATTATTATTATTATTATTTATTATTAGAGCGTCGTTCATTCCATGGCACTGTACATATGATAAGCAGTGCACATACATAATACTTACAGACAATTGCACTAAGCATAAATAAGACGAGTTACAGACTGGTACAGAAGGAGAGAGGGCCCTGGACACAGTAGGTGAGGGTAACTACACCACATCAGATTATAGAGTAATTACATGCTGTTACATTGTTACTGACCTGGACAGAGCGGGCAACATTAAATGTTTCTTCCATATCAGGTATTTCCAAGTCAATAACCTGCAAGTCCTTACACTTCAGAGTGACAGTTCCAGAGCTTGATCTTAATTCTCCATCTTTGCCACTTTCCTTGCTCTTTAACATGCCGATGTTGTGAACACTATGGAAGAATTACTTGTTAAAGGGTGAACCCGGTGGGCCCCTATGTAAGGTTGGCCCCTAGTCTCCCACTCTGCACAAGTGGCACATAACACAGTAGACTTACTGCACTACATACATATATTCAATGTGCAGCACCTCAACCAACCTATGTTCATATAAAAACATGATAGACTATTAAAGAAACTCCCAGTTTATTATTATAGATATGATCAGGGCTGAGATGACTTCTAGGTATAGAGGAAAGCTAGCCAGTGTGCTCTTCTCCCCAGGACCTACCAACTCAAGGTTGCTGCAGGGACCCCATAATCAATCATCTGGTAGCATCTTTCTTCTGTGTGAGCAGGTCATATTTAAATGTATCTAAATGGTGGGCCCCCAAAATAAGGGTGTGGTACCTTGTTTAGCCAGAAAAGAGAGTGTAATAAGGGCACTTCTGTCTTTGGAGGATCTAGCGCTTTCATGATTTCCATTTACAGTCTATTAATTACAGTGGGTATTGTGCAATGCTTTATTTTTCTCTGTAGTGGTGGATTTTCCAATTTGCAGCCTGCCCTATATGTTCTCTAAATTCGCTCCACACATTCTAAATGTCAGGATGTTGTGCGCAGTGAGTGAAGAGAACCAGAGAGTGAGGGCTCTGTTCTGGGGTCTGAATGTGTTTGTTTTTCAGTTTGGTCTGGTTTCAGTCTGAAGTTTTGGAGTCTGGTGTCTGAATTCACTCATTTTGGGATCTGAATTCATTTTGGGGTCTGGTGTCTGAAATTATTTTTGGCATCTTGTCTGGTAGTATATGAACAAATATAACAGCACTGTACATCTTTGGGAGCCCGTGTCTGGCACAGTATATCTCTGGGACAAAGTAGTCCTAGACCATGCTAGGAGTTCTACTTTGACAGAAGTGTTTTCTCTTTCTGAAACTTGGCTGACAAGTGTGAGGGAAGTATTCAAAAGTTTGCTATTGGGCCCAGCATTTTCTAGTTACACCCCTGCTTTGGTGTCTAAGCGAGAGGCTCCTATAACTTCCTGGTCCTAACTGCACAAAGGAGAATAGAAAACTAGCATGTTAACTAGTTATGGACTGGTATGCAATAAAATATGCTTGCATTGTTTAGAAGTCAATTTAGTAACAGATATGTCTAGTAATGATGAAGGGCAACTTACAATCAATATGGCCTTTTCTCCTCCCCCAAAAAATGTAATAAAAAGTAGTCAAAAAGTCCTAAAGAAAAGTCATACTGTAACGCCTGTAGGTAGGGACAGACACACACAGTGAGTCCTAACCTAGAACTCAGTCCGCTAACCTACTTGCAGTGCAAGCACTAGGTAGCAAGACCGCAACTGGTCGACAGTCCCGATGCTACTTACAAGCAGAGACAAACACAAAGGGACAAACAACACAAAAACAGGGTCATATATAAATGGATCTGAACCAGACAAGCTATGCAGTACCAAACGAGAGAAAAAAGTGGTCAGAAGAAAAGCAAAATTAGAACTAGACGGACAACACTGCACCAAACGAGAGACAGAGAGTGGTCAGAAGACAAGCCGGGGTCAGAGGAAAAAGCAATCCAATATGCACAGGAACCCAGCTAGTGAGTCAGAGACTATCACTGGCACTGGTATACGGCCAGGAAGGAATTTAAATAGAGCACCGAGTCCCAGGATCAGACCCTGATAGGTCATGACTCCATGCTCCGTTAGTCAGAACACTAGCACACAAGAATAGAGCAGCTAAGCTAATCAGTCCACTGCTAGTCTTCTATACCACACGCCCGCTGTGGGGAGAAAGAGCATTGCATTCTGTTGCTAAGGAAGCTTTTGTGTCACCGGGGGCATGGCTTAGCAGAAAGTCTCTCCCGTCACAGTCGCGTCGTAGCTGGAGATCTCGCCGCTGGAGCCCGGACAGGTAAATTTGTGACACATACATAAAAAATTATATTAATTAAAACAACAGCTCTCATACAGCTCCATAGATGGGAATATAAACACATTATTGGGAGGACGAATATGGCAATGCGAAGCATTTTTTTTCACATCTTTTTCTTGTTTGATTAAAACATAACCAGAACTATATACAATTTGTATATATCTAATTGTAATGACCCGCAGAATACAGGTCATTTTTACCAACCATAAACACAAAGCCCCTAAAACCCATAAAAAAATTCAGCTTCCCACTACATTGTATGAAATATTGAATAGTAACATTAGGAAGTACAATGGAGGAAAAAAAAAAAAATTGGCTAATTTAAAGTCGAATTCTCCTTTTTCAATTGAATTTCTAGTTGTGCTATAAGGTAGTGGAGGATTGCTAAAAGGCATAGGCATAGGAATTGACATACTAAGGCCTGGGCTTCATTGCTGACTTTTTGCGCTGCTTCAAATTGATTTTAACTGGTGCGGCACAGCTGCAGTTCCAAGGAATACATTAGGATTAATACAATATTGTGGACTGCAGCTGTCACTTAATAGTTAACCACTTCAGCCCCCCTAGCTTAAACACCCTTAATGACCAGGCCACTTTTTACAATTCTGCACTACACTACTTTCACCGTTTATTGCTCCGTCATACAACTTACCACCCAAATGAATTTTACCTCCTTTTCTTCTCACTAATAGAGCTTTCATTTGGTGGTATTTCATTGTTGCTGACGTTTTTACTTTTTTTGCTATTAATCAAAAATTACCGAAATTTTTGCAAAAAAATGACATTTTTCACTTTCTGTTGTAATTTTTTTTAAAAAAACTACATTTCTATATAAATTTTTCGCAAAATTTATTGTTCTACATGTCTTTGATAAAAAAATACAATAAGTGTATATTTATTGGTTTGGGTAAAAGTTATAGCGTTTACAAACTATGGTGCAAAAAAGTGAATTTCTGCATTTTGAAGCAGCTCTGACTTTCTGAGCACCTGTCATGTTTCTTCAGGTGCTAGAATGTCAGGATAGTATAAATATCCCCCAAATCACACCATTTTAGAAAGAAGACACCCCAAAGTATTCATGGAGGGGCATGGTAAGTTCATGTATCATTTCATTTTTTTCACAAGTTAGCGGAAAATGACACTTTCTGAGGAAAAAATAAAAATAATAAAGTTTCCATTTCTGCTAACTTCTGGCAAAAAAATGAAATCTCCCACGGACTCACTATGCCCTCAGTGAATACCTTGGGGTGTCTACTTTCCGAAATGGGGTCATTTGTGGGGTGTGTTTACTGTTCTGGCATTTTGGGCGGGGCTAAATTGTGAGCAGCCATGTAAAGCTAAAGGTACTCGTTGGAATTAGGGCCCCTTTGCGCTCAGGCTGCAAAAGTGTCACTCATGTGGTATTGCCGTACTCAGGAGAAGTAGGGCAATGTGTTTTGAGGTGTATTTTTACATATACCCATGTTGGGTGAGAGAAATATCTCTGTAAACTGACAACTTTGTTTAAAAAATTTAAAAAGTTGTCGATTACAGCGATATTTCTCACACAAAGTATGGGTATATATAAAAATACACCCCAAAACACATTGCCCTACTTCTCCTGAGTACGGCGATACACATGAGTGACACTTTTTGCAGCCTGGGTGCGCAAAGGCCCAAATCCAATGAGTACCTTTAGAATTTCACAGGGCATTTTTACGCATTTGGATTCCAGACTTCTTCTCACGCTTTAGGGGCCCCTAAAATGCCAGGACAGTATAAATACCCCACATGTGACCCCATTTTAGAAAGAAGACACCCTAAGGTATTCTGTGAGGGGTATGGTGAGTTTATGTAAAATTTTATTTTTGTCACAAGTTAGTGAAATATGAGACTTTGTAAAAAAAAAAAAAAAAATATCAATTTCCGCTAACTTGTGCCAAAAAAATAAATTTCTGTGAACTTGCCATGCCCCTCACAGAATACCTTGGGGTGTCTTCTTTCCACAATGGGGTCACTTGTGGGGTATTTATACTGCCCTGGCATTTTAGGGGTCCTAAAGCGTGAGAATCCAAATGCGTAAAAATGCCCTGTGAAATACTAAAGGTACTCATTGGTTTTAGGGCCCTTTACGCATCTTGGCTGCAAAAAGTGGCACACATGTGGTATCGCCGTACTCAGGAGAAGTAGGGCAATGTGTTTTGGGGTGTATTTTTACATATACCCATACTGGGTGTGAGAAATATCTCTGTAAATGACAACTTTTTAAAAAATTTATACAAAGTTGTCAATTTACAGAGATATTTCTCTCACCCAGTATGGGTATATGTAAAAATACACCCAAACACATTGCCCTACTTCTCCTGAGTACGGCGATACCACATGTGTGGCACTTTTTGCAGCCAAGATGTGCAAAGGGCCCTAAAACCAATGAGTACCTTTTAGGAGGGCATTTTTATGCATTTTTCTTCTCACGCTTTAGGTCCCCTAAATTGCCAGGGCAGTATAAATACCCCACATGTGACCCCATTTTGGAAAGAAGACACCCCAAGGTATTCTATGAGGGGCATGGCGAGTTCACAGAAGATTTTTTTTGGGCACAAGTTAGCGGAAATTTATTTTTTATTGTTTTTTCTCAAAAAGTCTCCCTTTCTGCTAACTTTTGACAAAAAGTTAAATTTTTCATGGACTCACTATGCCCCTCAGCGAATACCTTGGGGTGTCTTCTTTCCAAAATGGGGTCACATGTGGGGTGTTTGTACTGTTCTGGCATTTTGGGCGGGGCTAAATTGTGAGCAGCCATGTAAGGGTACGTTCACACGACGACAATTGTCGCGCGACAAAAAGTCGCACTATTGTCGCGCGACAATTTTTATAATGGGAGTCTATGGTGTCGCATTGCGACATGCAACATGCTGCGACTGCGACGCGAAAGTCGCAAAAAATCCATTCAAGATGGGTTTTTCTGCGACTGTCGCGTCGCAGTCGCAGCATATCGCATGTCGCAATGCGATACCATAGACTCGTTATAAAAATTGTCGCGCGACAATAGTGCGACTTTTTGTCGCGCGACAAATGTTGCAGTGAAGTTGTGTCCTATTTGTCGCGCGACTTTTTGTCGCGCGACAAATGTCGTCGTGTGAACGTAGCCTAAAAGCTAAAGGTACTCATTGGAATTTGGGCCCCTTTGCGCACCCAGGCTGCAAAAAAGTGTCACTCATGTGGTATCGCCGTACTCAGGAGAAGTAGGGCAATGTGTTTTGGGGTGTATTTTTACATATACCCATACTGTGTGTGAGAAATATCGCTGTAAATTGACAACTTTGTATAAAAAAATTTAAAAAGTTGTCATTTACAGAGATATTTCTCTCACCCAGCATGGGTATATGTAAAAATACACCCCAAAACACATTGCCCTACTTCTCCTGAGTATGGCGATACCACATGTGTGCCACTTTTTTGCAGCCAAGATGCGCAAAGGGGCCCTAAAACCAATGAGTACCTTTAGTATTTCACAGGGCATTTTTACGCATTTGGATTCTCACGCTTTAGGACCCCTAAAATTCCAGGGCAGTATAAATACCCCACAAGTGACCCCATTGTGGAAAGAAGACACCCCAAGGTATTCTGTGAGGGGTATGACGAGTTCACAGAAAAAAAAAAAATTGGCACAAGTTAGCGGAAATTGATTTATTTTTTTTTTTTACAAAGTCTCATATTCCACTAACTTGTGACAAAAATAAAATTTTACATGAACTCCCCATACCCCTCACGGAATACCTTAGGGTGTCTTCTTTCCAAAATGGGGTCACATGTGAGGTTTTTGTACTGCTCTGGCATTTGAGGGTCTCACGTAATCATTACACGTATGGCCAGCATTAGGAGTTTCTGCGATTCTCCGTATATTGAGCATACGGGTAATGAGATTTTTTCCGTTCAGCCTCAGGGCTGAAAAAAAAAAAAAATGAATGGCACAGATTTCTTCATTCGCATCGATCAATGTGGATGAAAAAATCTCTGCCAAAATCAGTGACAGCGGTGCGGTGGGCTGGGCGCTAGCTACCTAACAAGTAGCTAACTAACTGGCGGTGATAAGGGACCCTTATGCCCCATTCACACGTCCGAAATTCTGTTTGCGGAACGGAATCGCGGACCCATTCATTTCTATGGGGACAGACTTTGTCCCGCTCGGATCCGGAATTGCGGATCCGCACTTACGAGTCTGCATTTCCGTTCCGCAAAAATATAGAACATGCCCTTTTCTTGTCCGCAATTGCGGACAAGAAAAGCATTTTCTATATAGTTCTGGCAATGTGCGGATCTGCAAAATGCGGAAAGCACATTGACGGTGTCCGTGTTTTGCGGATCCGCGGATCCGTGGCACGGATCTGTGGATCCGCCGAACCGCAAAACACATATGGACATGTGAATAGAGCCTTACAGGGGGTGATCAGTGACAGGGGGTGATCAGGGAGTCTATATGGGGTGATCAGGGGTTAACAAGGGGTTAATAGTGGTTATAAAGTGAGGGGGGGTGGGGGGTGGGGTTAGTGTAGTGTTTGGTGCAACTTTACATTGTTACCTGGTCCTCTGGTGGTCGATCACAGTAAATGGGACCACCAGGGGACCAGGTATTAGGTATATCAGACGCTGTTAGCAACACAGCGTCTGATATACCACTTTGATCTCATTTATTTTACATTTACAGCCTGCCAGCGATTGATCATCGCTGGCAGGCTGTAGTACAACTGCAGAGCCGCGCTCTGCTGTGAACGCGCGCGCGCGGGTGCACGCGTTCAAAGCAGATCTCGGCTCTCGCGAGATGACGCACGGATGCGTCCAGGAGGAATAAACTTGCCGCCGCCTGGACGCATCCGTGCGTTAGGCGGTCGGCAAGCGGTTAAAATCAAATAGTCATCCAGATATTACTAATAATAAACATGCACCATTACTATATTAGTTTAATGTATTTATCATTCATATTCTTACAGGTGTACAGGCGTGATGTGCTGTATGTAATCTACCGATAATAATATAATAATAATAATATAATATACCGATGTATTATCCCTGTGTCAGCAAATGGTGTTATGGCCTGTTATGCCTTTTTGTCACTAAAACGTATGTTTTGTTGGTGATCAGGATGCATTGATTGTGTGTGACTTTAGATGTTTCAGTGTAATTATTTAATAGCATATATATAATTATACGATAGAATTTAGAGTGAAATCATGGAACCTTTCTAAAACTTCTATTCAGTTTAGAATTATACATATATATATATATTATATAGATATATAAAATATATATATATATCATTTCAACATGAAAGAACATAATAAATAGAATAAAAAGACAGGTACTTCTCCATGATTTAAAGAAGGCATTTTTCATGTAGCAATATATTACATTTATAATATAGAGTTAAAAAAGTATTATAGTATTATAAACAGCAAATGCCCAGATTTTCCGCCCATATATCAGTGTGACATGGCACTTTTACCTCTTCTCCACTGAGTCCACAGCACAATGCAGAAGCCATAGTTCACACTTTTCCTGTTTTGTGCCCTCTACAGGATTGGCAGAGAGTATTAAATGATGGCTGCTGACGCACAAGGTCCCGGTCACTGGAGGGATTAGGGGGCAGCACATACGTACATTCTCCACTTGTGAACTCTGTACAAGATGTGAGAGCTCCATGTCCTGAAGAGGTGCCTATAACTGTACAGCTATGTCTATATACTATTTACCAGTGATCTAACTGATGTCCTCTCCAGAGAAGCAGATGGCAAGAAATAAAGACCAATGTCAATACTGAAATGACACAACATCCCTTGCCAGCTCTTAATGACATATTTCACAAAAACTATGCAACTGCCTGTTACCGCTGCAGAGCTGAAGAGGGTGGAAAGTTACTCGTTGCAAGAAGGAAGTTGAGGTTTTCTTGACACAAATGTTAAAAACTTTACAAGTTAACCCTCTCCTATTCCTATAGACATTGCCGTATAATCAACACTTATGTACATGACATTGCTGTAGAAAGTGACCCACATAAGCTGGTGCAACACATCTGTTAGTGCAAAGAATGAGAGCTTTACACTTCAATTAGTCCAATGCTGAAATTGTCAG
This sequence comes from Bufotes viridis, assembly GCA_033119425.1. NCBI lineage: Eukaryota > Metazoa > Chordata > Amphibia > Anura > Bufonidae > Bufotes > Bufotes viridis. The sequence continues at coordinate 269,616,522 of CM065591.1, forward strand.
TGAAAGATGGAACATAAAGTGTGTTCTCCAGGATTAGGATGAGGCTCAGGAAAGTGAGGTAGCTAGCTGGGTAACAGTTAGAAAGCGCGGTAGAGTGCCAGGGAGGCTAGCCCTGATCTGACACACTCCAACAAGTTTGCAAGGCTGGCAGATGAGGGGGATGTCAGTTCAGGGAGAGCATTGCTGCAGCCGGACCCTTCCTCTGCCAGTCAGGGGAATGTCAGTTCCAGTGAGCAGGGGACCAGGAGAGCAGGGCAGGCCAGACAGGTGCTGGTAGTGGGAAACTCTATAATTAGGTGCAGAGATAGGTTGATCTGTCACAAAGACCAGGATGTTGTCTTCCTGGCGCTCGACTTCGACACATCATGAATCGGGTTGACAGATTACTTGGAGGGGCTGGAGAAGATCCAGCAGTCATGGTCCATATCGGAACCAATGACAAAGTTAAAGGGAGGTGGAGTGTCCTTTAAAATGATTTCAGGGATTTAGGTCGCAAGCTTAGGGCAAGGACCTCAAAGGTAGTGTTTTCTGAAATACTACTTGTACCACAAGCCACACAAGAAAGGCAGCGGGAGATTAGGGAGGTTAACAAGTGGCTCAAGAACTGGTTTAGGAAGGAGGGGTTCGGGTTCCTGGAGAACTGGGCAGACTTCTCTGTCGGCTACAGGCTCTATCATATGGATAGGCTGCACCTTAATGGGGAAGCGGCATCTGTCTTGGGGGAGAAGATAGCTAGGAGGTTGGAGAAAGGGACTGGGGGAGAGTAATTACGTTATAGGAGGGGAAGATAGTGCAGATAGAGACCTGGAGCGAGGTAATAGAACTGGGAGTGGATTGTAGGGAACATGAACATGATTTTTGAGCGGACATGAAAGTACTGCATGCAGGACTTTCGTGTCCGCTCAAAAATCATGTTCTGAGCGGACACCAAACGGACCCCATTAAAGTCTATGGGGTCTTTAGGCTCCGTTGGTGTCAGTTAGGTGTCAGTTATGTACAGCATCCGTCCTTTCCGTTCTCCTGCTCCTGAACGGAGCTTGAGAACGGAAAAGACAAACGGTGATGTGAACAAGCCCTAAACGAGATAGACGAGGCGGCAGATTATAATGAGGTCGTTATTATGGGGGACTTTAACTACTCAGATATAGACTGGAAACTGAAACAAGTACATCTCATAAAGGAAACAGGTTCTTGGCAATAACCAAAGACAATTACCTTTCCCAACTAGTTCAGGACCTGACTAGAAGGACGGCCATACTGGACTTAGTATTAACCAATAGACCTGACAGAACAACAGATGTGCAGGTTGGGGGACACCTGGGAAATAGTGACCATAAAGTAATAATCTTCCAATTGTCATTCAAAAGAGTGTTTCTTCGGGGAGGAACAAAAATACCAAACTTCAAAAAAGCTGAATTTAGCCAACTAAGAGAGGCCATAGGCCTAACTAACTGGGACAAAGTCCTCAAAAATAAAAATACAGCTACAAAATGGGATATTTTTAAAAGCATCCTAAAATCTAATTGTGAGAGGTACATACCTTATGGGAATAAAAGGTTAAGGAACAAGAAAAAACCTATGTGGATAAATTGAAATGCAATAAATGACAAAAAAAAGCATTTAAATCGCTAAAACAGTAGGGTAGTGAGGAAGCACTGAAAAACTATGAGGAAAAAATAGAATATGTAAAAGACAAATAAAAGCAGCCAAACTAGAGACCGAGAGATTACTTGCGAAAGAGAGTAAAACTAACCCTAAAATATTCTTTTTTTTTTTTTAATAACAATTTTTATTGACGGAAAAATATGATAAAGCATACAAGTGTCATCACATAAATTACAAGAAGGTACATATCAGTGACACTCAACTGTAATTTTTCAAGACAGCATCAAAAATGTCAAATCACATTTCAGTCAAGAGTCAGGAGATTCATTTAGCACTTATCAATCCGTCTTTTTCATTATTTTCTCCCCAAACGTCCCCCCCCCCATCCCTTCCAACCAACAATGCTCCAACATAATACATTTATAACAGTGACATAGTGTGTCAAATCTACCTGCCCGTCGTATCACCGGTCAATCTCCAAGTTCCCAAGAGTGCCCTTCACTTTCTCCAGTAAGTACCACTGTGTATTCTTAAAGGGTGTCATCAACTCAATGATCTCCTCACAGGAAAATATATATAACTCACAAACTTTCTCCATTTATGAAAAAAGCTTTCGTGGCCTTTCCTTTATCATGTTCCGTTTCCAATTCTTTCCCAGTGTAACATCTGTTTGGTTATACCCAAGATTTCTTCCTGTGTCGGTATTGTGGGGAGCAACCAATGCCTCAAAATGCCCTTTATCACTGAAAGCAGTATCACGTGTAGCCCTTTGATATTCACTACCTGCGTGGAATTTCCCGCTGGATCAATTGGTATATAGTGAAAAATGCATTGTTGTGGAGAGTGATCCAGTTCTATGTTCCAAATTGATTTTATAAGAACAATTATTTCCTTCCACAGTGCAGTTATCAAGGACAATCCCACAGGCCATGCATGAGATTGGCCTTAGGTAATGCACACTTGGGACATGCTCGGAGGTAGTGGGATGGCGCATCTTTATATGATAGATCAAAGGCATATGTAGCCTTGTGGAGAATTCTGAAGTGCGTTTCTCTCCAAGATTCGTTAGAGACTGCTTGGCGTACTCTTTCCATGCCCGCTCTCAATTTGTGTGTCAGTGACTCGTCTCCCAACTCTCTTTCCCAATGTCTAAAGACCGTTTACAGAGTCCTATTGATTGTGTACTCTGAATTCTCCGATATAGTTCTGAAAGTGAGCTGATAGATTGGTCCCTGCCTATCAGGCCTTCAAACCATGCCAGTCTCTCAAAGTCCCCCAGGTTACCAGCTTGTTTGGTGCAATAAGATTGCACCTGGGCATACGCCAGAAAATGTGATTGTGGAAGCTGAAATTGAGATTGCAATTGAGGCCAGGGGAGCAGTTTATGGTCCAAAGGGGTCAGCAGTTGCTTAAGGGTTGTAATTCCCTTCTCTCTCCACTTATGAAAAAGGGCTGATTGTCTCCCTGCCCAGAATGCCGGCAAGGTCCATAAGGGCATGAAGGGAGTTTAATACATTGATAGTTGATACATTTTCCTAACTGCTCTCGATGCGGCCAATGTGTCTCTTATGATAAAATAATGTTTTTCCGGCAAAGGCATATCCCTAAGTCTTGTATGTAGGAGTGCTACTAGATCCCAAGGGACCACTAGTTATGATTCAAGTTCTCTATTAGAGAAAAAGGATGTTTTCCATATCCAATCTTTTACGTGTCTCACTAAGGAGGCTAAGTTGTAGTTTCTAATGTTAGGGAGCTGAATCCTGCCTTCCCATTTGATTAAGCACAGTTTATCATAACTGATTCGGGGTATCTTTTTCTTCTATATAAACTGCGTGAAAGCTCTTCTGAGTTTATTAATGTCCTGATGTTTGATAAGTAGTGGGATAGTTTGCATAGGGTAAAGAAGTCTAGCAAAGCTAATCATCTTGATCAGATGAGCCCTCCCAAAAAGGGATAGGGGTAAGTTAATCCATCTCTCCAATTCCTGTGTAACCTTCTGAATCAGAGGGTCATAGTTTAGTGAGTATAGAGAGGACGGTTGTCTACCTATCCTGATACCAAGATACGTCAAGTGACCCTTCACTATTTCCACATCATGCTCATGGTATCCCTGTGGCTGATTGAGCAAATAGAGTAGTTGACTTTTCGTGACATTTATCCTATATCCTGTGGCCGCTTCAAAGTATTGAAAGGTGTCTAAAACCAATTTTAAGTGGTCTTCTGGCGAGTCCAGGAATATTAGGATATCGTCAGCAAAACATATCAGTTTAGTTTCAGTCCTGCCTATTCTAATACCATTAAAAATATTAGAGGTTATCAGATGTCTCACTAATGGCTCTAGGGCTAGGTTAAAAAGGAGTGGCGAGAGGGGACATCCCTGACGTGTCCCCCTCGTCAAGTTAAAGGGTTCCGACAAAAACCCCGGGAAGCTGACTCTAGCTATAGGGCCTCGGTATAAGGCCTCTACCGCTTGTCTGAAGTGGCCTGTGAGTCCTACCGCGTCCAGGGACCACCACAGCCACTGCCAGGTTACATTATCGAAGGCTTTTTCCGCATCCAAAGACAATATGGCCGGGTGGCCCCTGGATTTTCGGTTGTGGTGAACGCCATCCTGAATTGCCAATACTGTTCTAATATTGGTTACCGCCGCTCTGCCTCTTATAAAGCCTACTTGATGACGGCCTATCAGATTGGGCATAAATTCCGCTAACCTATTAGCTAAAATTTTTGAGAGCACTTTTAAATCTTGGTTTATTAATGAAATCGGTCTGTACGAACTAGTAAGGGTCGGGTCCTTCCCTGGTTTCAGTATAACTTTTATAAGCGCCGTATTACCCGTTGGCATGATATCAGAACCCTGCATGATCCTATTAAATATGTTAGACAGCGTCGTAGAGATTTCATCTATTAATATTTTATAGAATTCCCCCGGGTATCCATCAGGACCCGGAGCTTTACCGTTGGGTAAGGATTTTACCGTCTTTTTTATTTCTTCTTCCGAAATAGGGGCGTTTAACACCGAACAAGCCTCCTCCGGTAATTGTGGAATTTGGACTTTGGATAGAAGTTCCCTAGCTCTGTCGCTGTTCCATGGGCCTTGTGTGTATAATTGAGCATAATAACGTGCAAAACAATTCGTTATGCTTTTCAGATCTTGGATTTTTTCCCCTTTGTCATTAGTGATGCTACTAACGTGTAGTGTACCTCTATGCGTTTTAGCCAATGACGCCAACATTTTGCCTGCTTTGTTGCCATATCTAAACAATTTCGCCGACCTGTGATCAAGGAACAACCTGGATTGCGCCTCAGAGTAGTAATCGTAAGAATGTTTGGCAGTAACCCATCTTACTTTATTCTGTTCAGAAGGATCCGTTATGAATGTAGTGTAAGCATGGCGTACCACATCCGTGGCTTGAGCATATTTAGACCTGATTTTCTTTTTCTTAGCTGAAATATAGGAGATAATACGTCCCCTCAGGACAGATTTGGCTGTTTCCCAGAATAAAATATGATCATTTACATGAGCTTTATTATCGTCTGAGAACTCCCACCACCATCCTCTCAAGTTATCCATAAACTCCTCATCTGCTGACAGGTGGTTGGGGAGTTTCCATATAATGTCCTGGCCCCTAGGAAAGGCGTCTGCTAGTTGTATCGCCACTGGGGCGTGGTCAGAAATGAGCATATCTAAAACCTCCGCACCTTCGACTCTGCGCATGAGAACCTGTGAGGCCAAGACATAGTCAATCCTTGACCAGGATTGTTGCACATGAGAATAGTGAGTATATTCTCTTTCTGTAGGGTTAAAAAACCTCCAGACATCTACTAAGTTAGTGGCCTGCAGAAATGGGCCAATAGTGAAACCTCTTTGTGGTACCCCTGTGTGGCTAGTCATGGATTGTCTGCGATCTTCCTGTAAGTTACTAACAGCATTAAGGTCGCCTGCCACTAGTAACTGGCCGCCTCCCTCCTTAATAACTTTGGGTGTCAACGCTTGAAAGAAAGTCGCGTGAGCAGCATTGGGGCCATAGACGTTAATTATCGTCAGTCATCCTACAGTAGTATCTAGAGTCACCGACGCTAGCCTACCCTCCTCATCATTGTATTTATCCACAATAGTACAACTCAGTCTTTTATGTATTAGGATTAAAACTCCCGCTTTTCTACCTATAGAGGCTGAGCCCAGAACTTGGCCCACCCAAAGACGGCTCATGCGCCAGAAGTCTGTCTCCTCCAAATGGGTCTCCTGTAGGAGTGCCACATCGGCGTTTAATCGTTTCAGGTGACGGAGTACTGAAATTCGTTTTTGGGGGGCTCTCAAGCCCTTGACATTCCAAGTTAAAACTCTCATAATGGTCTATCAAAAGCTGGGTATAATTGAGGGCAACCTCTGGGCACCACCGGAAAAGACAGACCCCCTTGACACCTCTCATATTGCACTGTACCAATACCTGTGTGGAGCAATAACATAGAACAAATAATGAACTTTCCCCCCTCCCAACTTCCCCTCAACAAATCTCCTATGTGGAAAATGTTAATAGAACAGCAATAGTACTTCATAGACTTCACTTTTTTCGCCAACCTTTGTCTAGTAGTGCTGGCAACTAGAACAGTAAGTGTCCGCATCTATTAATGGCCTAATACTGCTGCCTGCTACTCCTGTGCACCCCCTTTTTAATTTATTTATTCATTAAATTTTTTTTTTTTTTTTCCCTCCCCCTCCCTCTGCTGTTAACAGAAAAGTAATAACTCCTCTCTCAGATCACCAGGGTAAGACAACAAACCCCCCACCCCAGGAAAGGTATCTCCGACGTGTCCATGATGGCCACTTACACTCCTGTCGAAAAAAGGCACTGTGTGCAAACAGCGGTTCAAGTCCTCATCTCGTGGAGTGTCTCTGGATTCTCCCGTGGATCAACCGCTCAGTCCCAGGTCGGGCCGTCTGCTTGACTGCGATGTCTGGTCGGGGTACCGGATCTGTGGCTTGCAGGGCTTGCCGGGTTACTTCTCGATGGACCTTGGTGATGGAATCCTCTAGGGGAAGATCTGTTGCTCGTTCTGCGGTCGTCTCCCTCAAACGCCTCTCTCGCCTCCTCCGGCGTGGCGTAAGTTTCAATAGTTCCATCTTGCTTGAAAATCCGCAAGGTTGCTGGGTACGCTAAGGCAAATTTCACCTTATCTTGTGCTAATTGGGAGCATATTCCAGTGAAGGCCCTGCGTTTCCTAGAGACCTCAGCCGAGTAGTCCCCGAACAACAAGATTTTGTGACCTCTGATTTTTAAAGATCGGCCTGTCTTCCTATATCGGGAGAATATAGACTCCTTGTCAGCATAATTTAGGAAACGGGCTATCGCTGCTCTCGGCCTCTGACCCAGTTCCGCCATATTGTTGTCCACACGTGGCGGGCCTATACGATGGGCTCTCTCCACCACAACTGGGCTTTGCATGCCCAGCGCCTGCGGTAAATCCACCGCGCAGATTTGTAAAAGCTGGCCAGGGGAAATCGATTCTGGTAATCCCACCAACCGCAGATTGTTTCTGCGGGAACGATTTTCCAAGTCATCTAGTTTGTATTTCAGGGCCTGGTTAGCCTGCAGCGAGTCTTTTAATAAAGATTGCGCCCTCTCGAGCTCATCCTCCAAGAGACCTACTCTCTGTTCCACTTCTTGTATTAGTAGGGAATGTTGCGCCACCTCTCCTTGTAGCTGCTTCAGGCATGTCGCTACTGTGGCTTCTAATGAGGCCTTAATGTCCGGCGCCAAGAGTGCAGCGACTTCTAGTGCCAATTCTTTACAAGGCACATCAATGCCCCGTACCTGAGATGGAGCCTGGGGTGTGGGGATTACCGGCTCACCCAAATCTTCGGCTTCTGGTTGCGAAGGAGGCTGGGACGACGATCTCGTCGGTCTGCGTTTGTTGTCCGCCATCTTGGGCTGAGCTCTCGAAGCTGGTATGCTGCGCTGAGGTATCGGGGAGAGTGTTGACGGGGTCCCGCTGCGTAGCAAAAATTTGTCCATCCGTGCCTTCTGACACGGAGAAGAGTTCCGGAGCTGTTACGCTCCCGTATTGCAGCGGTATACCCTTTAGTTCTTGCTGGGGGTGCGGAGCTGCAGTCTCCTGCGTCTCTACATTGGCGCGCCGGAACCGGAAGTCTAAAATATTCTTTAATTATATAAATGGTAAAAAGTATATATCTGAAGGTGTCGGCACTTTATAGAATGATGAGGGGAGAGTTGCAGAGAACGATGAGGAGAAATCAAAGCTATTAAATATTTTATTCTCCACTGTATTTACTGAAGAAGATAAACAGTCAGATGAAATGCAGAGTGTAAAAGTAAATTCCCCATTAAAAGTGCCCTGTCTGACCCAGGAAGAAGTACAGCGGCGTATTAAAAAGATTAAAATAGACAAATCGTCGGAACCAAATGGCATACACCCCCGTATCCTAAGAGAATTAAGTAATGTCATAGCCAGACCCTATATTTAACCCCTTAAGGACCCGCACCATACATGTACGGCGCTGGTGGACGTGACTTAAGGACCAGCGTCGTACATGTATGACGGGCTGATCGGGCGGGTGCAGGAGCTGCGCCCGCCCAATCAGCGGCAGGGGTCCGGCAGTCACTGATAGCCGGACCACTGCTGTATGCGCCGGCATCGGTGAAAACATTAACCCTCACACTGCGGTTTAAGGGTTGCCATCGGGTCCCCGCGCTGCTTTGACAGGGACCCGATGGCAGGGAAGGAAGCCCGATGCCTTCCTCCATTATGGTGGCTGCCTTCCGTGACAGCCTGTGAGATACAGCCCTCTGATACACAGTGTAATACAGTTACAGCCAATGCATTACAATACAGAAGTATTGTAATGCAGTGTAAAGAGGATCAGACCCCCAAAAGTTGAAATCCCAGAGTGGGATAAAAAAATAAAGTGAAAAAAGAAGTTAAAAAAAATAAAGTTTTGCAAAAAAAATTAAAAGTTTCACATGACCTAATCCTTCAGGTGAACACTGTAAAAAAAAACAACTAAAAACGGTGTCACAAAAAGTGTCATAGCAAGCGATCAAAAAGTCATATGCACCCCAAAATAGTGGAAAACCGTCATCTCATCCTGCAAAAATGATACCCTACCTAAGACAATCGCCCAAAAAATAAAAAAACTGTGGCTCTTAGTCTATGGAGACACATATTATGTATTGTCACGTCCGTAAGGACCTGCTCTATAAAAATATCACACGACCTAACCCCTCAGGTAAAAACTGTAAAAAAAAATTAGCTAAAAACGGTGTCACAAAAAGTGTAATACCAAGCAATCAAAAAGTCATACGCACCCCAAACCGTCATCTCATCACGCAAAAAATGAGACCCTATCTAGGACAATCGCCCAAAAAATAAAAAAAACTATGGCTCTCAGAATATGGAGACACTAATATATGTTTTTTTTTCAAAAATGCTGTTATTGTGTAAAACTTAAATAATAATAAAAAAAAGTATACATATTAGGTATTGCCGCATCCATAAGAACCTGCTGTATAAAAATATCACATGGTCTAACCCCTCAGGTGAATGCTGTAAAAAATATAATAAAAACGGTGTAAAAAAAGCCATTTTTTGACACCTTACATGACATAAAGTGTAATACCAAGCGATCAAAAAGTCATATGCACCCTAAAATAGCACCACTCAAACTGTCATCTCATACAGAAAAAAATTAAGACAGTCGCCCAAAAAAGAAAAAAAACTATGGCTTCCAGAATATGGGGATACTAAAAAATAATTTTTTTCAAAAATGCTATACTATGTAAAACTGTAACAAACAACCAAACAACCAGCTCTATAAAAATACCATATGATCTGTCAGATAAACATTGTGAATAACAAAAAATAAAAACGCTGCCAAAACAGCTATTTTTTGTTACCTTGCCTCACAAAAAGTGTAATATAGAGCAACCAAAAATCAAATAGCACCAACAAAACTGCCACCTTATCTCGTAGTTTCCAAAATGGGGTCTTTTTTGGGAGTTTCTACTCTAGGGGTGCATCAGGGGGTCTTCAAATGTGACATGGCAACTTAAAATGATCCCAGTGAAATCTGCCTTCCAAAAACCATATGAAGTTCCTTTCCTTCTGCGCCCTGCCGTGTGCCCATACAACAGTTTATGACCACATATGGGGTTTTTCTGTAAACTACAGAATCAGGGCAATAAATATTGAGGTTTTTTTGGCTGTTAACCCTTGCTTTGTTAGCGGAAAAAATGGATTAAAATGGAAAATCTACCAAAAAAGTGATATTCTGAAATATCATCTACATTTTCCTTTAATTCTTGTGGAACACCTAAATGGTTAAGAAAGTTTGTAAAATCAGTTTTGAATACCTTAAGCGGTGTCGTTTCTAAAATGGGGCCAAAGTGACTTCAGACCTGAACAGGTCCTTAAAAAGTGGGTTTTGGAAATTTTCAGAAAAATTTCAAGATTTGCTTCTAAACTTCTAAGCCTTGTAACGTCCCCAAAAAAAGAAAATATCATTTACAAAATGATCCAAACATGAAGTAGACATATGGGAAATGTAAAGTAATTACTATTTTACGAGGTATCACACTATCTGTTTTAAAAGCAGAGAAATTGAAATTTTGAAAATTGCTAATTTTTCTTAAAAATAAAAATTTAATATTTTGACTCAAATTTACCACTGTCATGAAGTACAATATGTGACGAGAAAACAATCTCAGAATGGCCTGGATAAGTAAAAGCGTTTTAAAGTTATCACCACAGAAAGTGACACATCTCAGATTTGCAAAAAATGGTCTGGTCCTTAAGGTGAAAAAGGGCAGGGTCCTTAAGGGGTTAAGGACTCTATACTGACGGGGAGTGTTACACAGGATTGGTGCATAGCAAATGTGGTGCCAATATTTAAAAAGGGTCCAAAAACAGAGCCTGAAAACTATAGGCCAGTAAGTTTAACATCTATTGTTGGTAAACTGTTTGAAGGTTTTCTAAGAGATGTTATCTTGGAGTACCTCAATGAAAATAAGCATAACCGCTGAGCCATCTAAGCGAGGAGGTTTGTCAGCAGTTTGTAGACCATTTAAATAGTACTAACCAAATGAATATGAGATTTACTCTCAATTTCGGTGGTGATTCCTTGGATTTTCTAGATGTGAGGATGACCACAGAAAATGGTACCCTTTGCACCACAAGCTTCCGTAAACCCACTGCGACCAACTCGCTGCTCCATCAGACCAGCTTTCATCCATCTGCGGTGAAGGATGCGGTCCAGTTCGGGTAATTCATCCGCCTATGCAGAATTAATAGCAAGGATCAGGCCCACCAGCTCAAGGAGAGACTCTTAGAGAGGGGTTACCCACGGAGAGGTGTTGTTGAAGCCCTACATCGTGCCAGCCACTACACACGTCACAATCTCCTTAGTGACAGGATTAAACAAAGTGATACTGATGGATTCACTTTTGCGTTTAAGGCCTCTTTCACACTTGCGTTCTGAGGATCCGGCAGGATCTGTCAGAACGCAAGTCGCCTGAAAGCATTAGAAGACTGATCAGGATCCTGATCAGTCTTCGAAATGCTTTGAGGTTACTATGGCAGCCAGGACGCTATTAAAGTCCTGGTTGCCATAGTAGTAGTAGGGAGCGGGGGAGCAGTATACTTACAGTCCGTGCGGCTCCCGGGGTGCTCCGGAATGACGTCAGAGCGCCCCAATGCGCATGTATCACGTGATCCATGCGTGTAGGGCGCCCTGACGTCACTCTGAGCGCCCGGAGCCGCACGGACTGTAGTATACTGCTCCCCGCTCCCACTACACTTTACCATGGCAACCAGGACTTTAGCGTCCTGGCTGCCATGGTAACAATTCAGAAAAAGCTAAACGTTGGATCCGGCGATGCGCCGAAACGACGTTTAGCTTAAGGCCGGATCCGGATTAATGCCTTTCAATGGGCATTAATTCCGGATCCGGCCTTGTGGCAAGTGTTCAGGATTTTTGGCCGGAGCAAAAAGCGCAGCATGCTGCGGTATTTTCTCCGGCCAAACAACGTTCCGGTCCTGAACTGAAGACATCCTGATGCATCCTGAACGGATTTCTCTCCATTCAGAATGCATTGGGATAATCCTGATCAGGATTTTTCTGGCATAGAGACCCGACGACGGATCTCTATGCCGGAAAACAAAAACGCTAGTGTGAAAGAGCCCTAAGTTCAGTCCTGCTGCCAGCATAGTGAGACAGGCCATGTTGAATAATTGGGAACTACTAAAGGGTGATTCTACTCTGGGGGATTTCATCACCTGCCGAACGTCTTTTGTAGTGTATGTTATTACATGCACATGTCATCGGTTTTACATCGGTAAAACTATTAGACCCCTATTTGAACGGGTCCGGGAGCACTTGAGCTCAATTAGATAGGGACGGGGTTCTCTCCGCCTGATCGACCATGTCCGCGCAGTCCACATTGGTGATCCATCGAGCCTCTCTTTTGCTGGCATTGAGGTCGTAGGAACCATCCCTAGGGGTGGTGATCACCATCGCCTCTTGCTGCAACGGGAGGCCAGGTGGATCATCAGAACCAGTGCCATGGGCCAGTACGGTTTAAATGATAAAAATGACATGGCAGTGTTCTTATGAATACCCTGCTGATTTATGTGCTCCTACACCTGTTCATACCCGTTTCATGTATTTGTAACTTTTTTCCAGCGATTATGACATTATGTTACTTTGTTGCTCATATACTTTGTTGCGCTGTGTGTAAGCTCACACATAGTCCTGTTTGCATTGCTTGATTTTTATTGTACATGTTACGCACCTGTGGGAGCACCTCCCTGTCACCTGAGTGCTGACCGGGTGGACGCCCATATATAGCACGGCCGTCATCGCCGATCAACACTGAAGGGCTATTCCGTTCCCCAGCCTGCAAACTTTTTCATATTTGCGTGAAATAAAGCATTAAAGTATTTTCAAGACAGTGGTGAGTGCCGCAAATCTTTTCATCTACCATTACATTAATACCAAGTGTCTGCTTGAACCAGCCTTGCTGAGCACCACACGAATCTGTCTGCATCTACTGAGCCGCGGTTGCTGCATTTGGCAATACAGAGTGTTTGTGGGGCGAGCAGCAGCAGTGCCGCTGACTTCTTTTCTGTACCTTGTATAATACACACTATAAAATGAGAATGCTTGGTTTGGGAGAAAATGTCTGTATGTGGGTAAGTAACTGGCTGAGTGACAGAAAACAGAGGGTGGTTATTAATGGTACACACTCAGATTGGGTCACTGTCACTAGTGGGGTACCTCAGGGTTCAGTATTGGGCCCTATTCTCTTCAATATATTTATTAATGATCTTGTAGAAGGCTTGCACAGTAAAATATCAATTTTTGCAGATGACACTAAACTGTGTAAAGTAATTAACACGGAAGTGGACAGTTTTCTGCTACAGAGGGATCTGGATAGATTGGAGGCTTGGGCAGAGAAATGGCAGATGAGGTTTAACACTGACAAATGTAAGGTTATGCATATGGGATGTAATAATGCAAGTCACCAGTACATACTAAATGGTAAAACACTAGGTAGCACTTAGTGGCGTACATATAGGGGTCGCAGGGGTCGCAGCTGCGACCGGGCCCAGCACCCCAGGGGGCCCGGCCGCCTGCGGACGCCTGGCCCCTCCGGCTGCGCTAAAAGACTTGGTGTCAGCGCCGGGCCCGGACAGGAGCGAGCACGGCGTCAATCCCACGAGACCTGTGAACTCCTGTGGCAGGTCTCGCGGGAACATGCGCGCGCCTGAACTCACGCAGCAGACGGGACCCGGATGGGAGAGAGAGCAGTTCACTTCCCCTAGAGCAGCGCCGGTAAGTAAGAAAAAGCCTGAGTTGGAGACTTGGAGACAGTGGGGGCCCTGGCATGGAGGGAGGGAGGTGGCGGCGGCTGCATTGAGTTTGTTAAAGTGGCTGCATTGAGTTTGTTACAGTGGGGTGGGGGGGTGGGGTTATTGGCTACATTGAGTTTGGTAAAGTAGGGGGGGCCCCTGCAGACGGGGGGGTGATGGGTTGTATTGGCTGCATTGAGTTTGTTAAAGTGTGTGTGTGTGGGGGGTTATTGGTTGCATTGAGTTTGTTAAAGTGGGGGGGTTATTGGTTGCATTGAGTTTGGTAAAGTGTGGGGGGTTATTGGCTGCATTGAGTTTGGTAAAGTAGGGGGGCCCCCTAAAGACTGGGGGTGGCTGGGGGGTGATGGGTTGTATTGGCTGCATTGAGTTTGTTAAATTGGGGGGGGGGGGGGGTATTGGCTGCATTGAGTTTGTTAAAGTAGGTGGGCCCCCTGCAGACGACGGGGGTATTGGCTGCATTGAGTTTGTTAAAGTAGGGGGCCCCAGGGGGCGGGAGGATTAGGGGGCCCATGGATCAGTTTCGCACCGGGGCCCCATGGATTGTGTGTACGCCACTGGTAGCACTGACATGGAAAAGGACATAGGAATTTTAGTGAACAGCAAAATAAGGCCTCATGCACACGACCGTTGTTGTGGTCCGCGTCCAAGCCGCATATTTTGCGGCTCGGGCGCGGACCCATTCTCTTCAATGGGGCCGCAAAAGATGCGGACAGCACTCCGTGTGCTGTCCGCATCCGTTGCTCCATTCCATGCCCGCGCAAAAAAAATAGAGCATGTCCTATTCTTGTCCGTTTTGCGGGCAAGAATAGGCTTTTTTACAATGGATCGTGTTCCGTCCTGCAAATTGCGGAACGGAATGCAGAGCAGCTTCCGTGTTTTGCGGATGCACGGTTTGCGGACCGCAAAACACCAACGGTCGTGTGCATGAGGCCTAAACTGTAGAAACAGTGTCAGGCAGCTGCTGCCAAGGCCAATAAGATAATGGGTTACATCCAGTGGCGTACACACAATCCATGGGGCCCCGGTGCGAAACTGATCCATGGGGACCCCTAACCGTTGCCCCCCCCCCCCATTTCTGACAGCGCTGCTAAGGGCCATTTCAGCCCCAGTTTACTACTAAAATTAAACGTTTTGGCTAAATAAAGTATATTACAAATATGTTACCTATCACTTGCCCTACACTTAAGCAAAAAAAAATAATAAATAAATAAAAAAATTATATGGCAGTTACACTTTGGGCTACTAAGGGCTCCTTCCGTGCAGCTAATCCCCTGTGTGAATGAGTGCCAAGCCCCATTCCGAACAGCAGAGACTCGGAGCAGTAACATGATTGATAATGCTCCGTGCCCCTCTGTGATCTTTTTTCTACAAAATCACGGTGACAACTTTATCTCACTGTGATTTTGTAGTAAAAAGGTCACAGAGAGGCACAGAGCATTATCAATCATGTTAATGCTTAGTGTCTCTGCTGTCTGGAGTGGGGCTTGGATCTCTTTCACGCAGCGGATTAGCCGCACGGGATCCGCTCGTGTTAAAGAGCCCTAAGCCCAATGGTTACACTCACCCAGTCCTAATAAAATCTGGTCCTACCTCATCCAGGGTGTCGCTGGCGTCGGCGTGATGTCCACTGGATCCAGAACAAGGTCCCTGTGGTGAGAAAAAAGAATAATCACATAAGAAAGGGATGGTGACTGCCCCTGTGAAATCACCAGCAGGGGGCGCTGTGCTGGCCTGTAAAACTGAGCCATGCCAATGTATAACAGGGTAATCTAGTGCTACCACACGGTACTAATGCCCACCTTTGTTCCTGTCACAGTAGTTATGCCCAGATATGTGCCCCCTCACAGTAGTTATGCCCAGATATGTGCCCCCCTCACAGTAGTTATGCCCAGATATGTGCCCCCCTCACAGTAGTTATGCCCAAATATGTGCCCTTCACAGTAGTTATGCCAGATTATGTGCCCCTCACAGTATTAATGCCAGATTATTTGTCCCCTCACAGTAATATGCCCAAATATGTGCCCCCTGTGGTAAGGTGCAGGGTGCCGTTGTGGATGGCAGGTATGTGTCACCGAGGTTCATAGCCTCGGAGAGGTAAGAGCCGTATTTTGTTGATGTCAGCAGCAGCTAGTGCTACTGACATAGTTGTAAATAGCATGGCTGCAAAGCCGATCCGGGCCGGCTCTTACCGGGAGCAGCTAAAGTGTAGGGTGGGTGGCTGCTCCCCACGATCCAGTCCTGGTTTTGGGCTGGGTATAAAACACAGCCAGCAGCTGTGTCTGGGGCTGTGATTGTCCTGGAGCTGCTGCTAGTCCTGTGGAGCTCTCTGGGCTGGAAGCAAAAACCCAGCAAGGAGACGTGCAGTCGACCTGGAAGCCTGAAGGAGGATTATCCCACGGCTGGGCCGACCGCCAGGTGCGAACGCGCACCTAACATCTCACAGGTGATTGAACCTGGTTTCGGACTCTTTGGTTTTGCCTTTTTTCTGTTTGCTGCGTGTGAATGAACACCAAGAGACTGTTTACCATTTCGTTTGTGCAAGTGTGAATAAAACACTGTTTATTGCACGTACTGGACTCCTTGTTTTGCCTCTGTACTGCACCCGCACCGTTATCTACCAGAGCAACTCCCCACACCCCTCACTGTAGTTATGCCAGATATGTGCCCCCCTCACAGTAATTATGCCAGATTATGTGCCCCTCACAGTAGTTATGGCCAGTTATGTGCCCCCCTCAAAATAGATATGCCCAAATATGTGCCGGGTTGTGCCCCCTCAGAGTGGTTATGCCAGATATGTGCCCCCCTCACAGTAATTATGCCAGATTATGTGCCCCTTCACAGTATTTATGGCCAGTTATGTGCCCCCCTCAAAATAGATATGCCCAAATATGTGCCCCCTCAGAATGGTTATGCCAGATTATGTGCCCCTTCGAAGTAAACTAACTTTCCACTAAAACATATCTCTTTTTTAGCATTTCCTGTAAGAACGTACAACCTGGAATCTTAGTTTCTCTCTACTCATCCCCTCCTTACAATTGTTTTCCACCCTGCAACTAATTTGACGCTGTACAGTACCAATTTTCTTCAGGCTGTACTACCAGAAATTTAGTAGCACTGCTTACATCAGGTATGATGTTGGATGGGCATCTAGAGCTCTTCAGCTTTAAGCTGTGGCCAGTACTTGCCCTGTGTTGAATCTTGCAGGGCAAGGGCTTTTTTGTTTATATTATTACGCTACTAGGCGCCAGAGGATGTATTTCTGAACTCTTTTAGTAAACTCACCATCCCTGCACTGCACTGAATATGAGAGGTGTGAAAATTATATTATGCCTGTCTGTGAAAGTAGCTGCCGTATTACTGTGTTTCTCCAATGTGTGTACCACTGTAAATTTAAATTTTCTTAGAATATAAAACTTTAAGTTGAAGGGGTTGTCTCACTTCAGCAAATGGCATTTATCATGTACAGAAAGTTAAAGGGGTTCCTCAGGAATGAAGAAAATGAAAATACTAAAATATTAATTTATTATAAATATATTCCTAAATACCTTTCATTATTTATAATGGCTCATTTTGTCTGGGGAGCAATCATCAGGGGAAACAAAATGGCCACTGTCCCCTCAGTTCACACAAAACCTGTCCTGATCATACATGAGGACAAGTTACTTTACAACATTGAGGTAAAGAGCTGCCTCATCCTCCTCTCTACTTGTCAGGGATTATGATCCTGAATACAGATGATAAGAACTTTAGCTGAATCATTGGGGAATTTAGTTCATGAGGAGACATGAGGTACAGAGAGGACGGACAGGACAGGCTGTGGTAATGTGGAGCTGTGGTTATGGAGACTGTAAACAAGTGCTGCTGCTCATTAACCACACCTCACCCTCCTCTTATGTCTCCTCATCTTCTCCATTCCCACAGAGATTCACCTGTATTCTGGATCATGATTCCTGACAAGCAGAGCAGAGAGGAGGATGAGGCAGCTCTTTACCTCAGTGTTATGAAGTAACTTGTGCTGCTGTGTGATTAGGACAGGTTTTGTGTGTACTGATAGGACGGCGGCCATTTTATTTCTCCTAATAATTGCTCCCTAGCCAAACGAGCCATTATAAGTAATGAAATGTATTTGTGAATATATTTATTATAATATAATATTTAAGTATTTGCATTTTTTTTAATTCCTGGAGAAGACCTTTAATACAAGGCACGTACTAATGTATTGTGATTGTCTATATTGCTTCCTTTGCTGACTTCATTCATTTTTCCATCACATTATACATTGCTCATTTCCAGGGAGGGGTCAAAGCTTTTTTCTACAGTGTGCTGGATTGCAGGGTGGTCGTAACCATGGAAACGAGCAATGTAAAATAGATGGAAAAATTAATCAAGCCGGCAAAAGAGGCAATTCTTGAGAATCCCTCACACATGAATGGTTACAATTCCAATTCAGAATTCCATCCTAAATATTATCACTTTAATGGGTTCCATAGTAATAGTGATTGATTGCATACAACTAAAAGAAAGGGGCTGCTGCGCTTGGTGAATTGTTTTAGCCAGACTGATCACCACATTTGTAATTCTCTGTGGCTTGTATCAAAACAATGTATCTCTAAGGTCGGGGTCTGACTCTCTGCCAGCAATTTACCAGAAATCCACCATAAATCTGGAATAAATTGGCTTTAAAATCTACATGCATTACATTTTGGTTTTGCCACAGATATTGCTGTGGATCTGCCCCTTTGCCTTGAAACCAGTAGTGAAAATCCAAGAAAATTCTAATTAGCAATTTGAAAAATGTACAGTATACCCTTAAATCCTTTTTAAGCAATTAGAAAAATGTACAGTATACCCTTAAATCCACGTTTTACAGGTGTTATACTGTAAACTGTTTTGGATCAGCACAAGACCTAATAGCCCTCCATAACCTGGGGAATGGAGTAGACAAATCCATTACTATATTCACTTGACTACATTTGGTTTATAAAGAAAGGTAAAAAGATTCTCTTTTATAAAATATGGAGAAAAGCTTTGCTTTTACGGCCTTGCAGGATCAACTTGCAGGAAACAGGTCGAACTGGATGGACAAATGTCTTTTTTCGGCCTTATATACTATGTTACTATGTTACTATGAGTCAAGTATGAAAGTTAATTCCCTGTCCATAGGATAGAGGATAACTAACTGATCATGGGAGACCGACAGTTGGGACCACCATCAATCCAGAGAACGGTGGTCCCATGTTCCCGTCCTGATGAATGGCAGTCCCTTAGAGAATGGGTGGATCAGCAGGGCGAATGCTCTTTCTGCCGATCGGTGGGGGGCCCAGTGGTTGGACCCCCACCAATCAGTTATCTCCTATCCTTTGGGATAACTTTTATACTTGGCACAGCCTACTTAAATAATAATATTATTATTATTATTATTATTATAATTATTATTATTGTCTTGCCATAGGAAGGGGTGGAGATATCTTAGGAGAAAAAATTATAAAATTAAAGAATAAATGGATGAATTTATAATCCAGTCTTTAATTTTTTTGTGGCAATTTTTGTGAATTTTTGAATTAATTAATAATGTTCTAACAACTAAAATATTAAAAAGACATTCCAGAAATGTGATCCCGACAAAGAGGGTGTTTTTAGTGGGCTTCCCATGTTCCATTCTCCATTTAAATGAATTAGAATCATATAGGAACAGCTAAGCAACAGTGCAGAAAATAATGTGGCACTCTGCGTGATAAAAGCCAAAGGGAGTCTAGTAGTTTGCCTAGGACCATAGCCTCTTCATTCTTATGATCAATGAGGGTCCATATACTAGCAGCATGCCATCAATGACTGTTAGTATGGAACTGCTTTAAGCAAAGCAACTTCAGATAATAAACTCTTTGGACCAGTTTGCATAATAAAAGGGATTTTCGGGAAGCATAATATTGATGACCTGTACTCAGGATAGGTTCTCAATATCTGATTGATGGGGGTTGACTCATGCCACCACTGCCAATGAGATGTTTGAAGAGGCCATGGTGCTCCAATGAGCGCTGTGGCCTCCTCACAGCATACTAAGCACAGTGTCATACATTGTATAGTGGTTATGCTTGGCATTGTAGCCGAGGCTCTTTAATAAATGAATACATAACAGTAGGCGTTTGATTCACATCCTTATGTTTTATGAAAATGAGAACTTCACAAAAAATAAAACAAAATAACAAAAATAGAGATGAGTGAATTTCTTAAAAGATTCATTGAATCTTTCAAACGATTCTATTTGTGTCCAAATCAAATGTTTCTGAATCAAAAATACTCCAATTGGCCTGAAAATTAGAATATGACACTCTGTGGTTTCCTATGACTATTTTTTTCTATCTTGTCTTTTTATTTTTTTCTCATTTTGCTCTTTCTCTACCCCTCCCCCTACACTTTTAAAGGAAATGTGTCACAAAAATTTGTTTAAACCCGACAATAACACACATCTTTTTTTTTTTTATTTCTTTTTTTTTTCAAATTTTTTTATTCAATTTTATGAACATGATTATGGGGGTGGCCATCTTTCCTGAGCTGTTATTAACAGTATTTAGAAAGCATTAACAAATTGCTTTACGGCAGCCGCATGGGCCATAGACACAATGGTCTTGAGGGGACCCTATTGACTTCTATGGGAGAGTTTTCTAGGCATGCTTCAAGGAGATACATCAGATATGATGATGAACAATTCAGAAAGGATTTGATTTCAAAATGTTACTGATAAACTGCTTTCTGCTAGGGGTGATATACTGACCGCACTTGCATAAACATTGTCCACATTGGAAGGTACCATTCAGATTAGGGAACAAAGAAATCGATTGACTTATGTTCCTCTTGGTCTTGTTCCGCAGCTTGCTTGGGGCGATGAGGGTTTTGAGTTTTTTGGCCCTCCTAAATGGGATCTGACGCCTAGTTGGGATATGTTTCTTAAGTAGAAAAATCCCCCTGGTGGATTGGCCAGTGTTTGATGAGGATATTTGACGAGGAGCTTTGTGATTAATGTAGGTGTTAACAAAATTAGATTTAAATTCTTAGGTCATCTTTCACACCTTTCCTGGGTTCAAGACATTCCGGCTGGTTTAGAATTCTTGCCCTTTCATAGCCAGTTTGTACTACCTCCCTTGGGTAAACTTTGCTGTAGAATCTAGACTTCATATTGATGAAGTCATTGATGGTACAGTTCCTCCTAATTCGTTTAAACTGACTATAGGGGATATTCATTTTCCACTTCTTGTAGTGGTAACTGCAGTAGTCTAGATAGCTGTTCTAGTATAAGGAACAGGGTAGAACACAGATGAGGACTGATTTTCTATCACCAGTAGAACACTTATCACTGTTTTTGATAAATAAGGCTAGTATCACACTACTGTAGCATTACAACCATCCAGCAGGCTATTAAGACAGAAGAACAGCCTTCCGGAGTTCATCATATCCGGCGATGTTTGCACCTGTGTTTGGCCAGTCGAATCTAATGCAGGAAACAGGCCAGATCCCTGCCATGTCCCATTATAGTCAATGGACGCCAGTGGGGAAGGGCAGTATCTGACGATGCTAGATACGATGAACTCCGGCAAGCTGTTACTCTGCCAGAACAGCCTGCTGCATGATTTTAACGCTAGTGTGAAACTAGCTTAAGGTCCTTAGATTGATATTACATAAATATTTTTATTTCACATTTCTAAATGTATATGAAAGTCGATAATTATACAATATTAATAACAGATACAATTTCTGATGACTCTGAGTCCACCAAAAACTAGCTTTGACTCTGACTCTGACTCCACAACTCTGACTCTGACTCCACAGCCCTGTACAGCACAATGTGTTCACTAAAACTAAGGGTATTGACGCATAACAATGCGCTAACTTAAACTGGTATATTAGTACAGTTATTGCAGCACAACTGCATGCTATTTTATTGTAATACAAGGCGTTAACTGAAACTGGTATATTAATGCAGTTAGTGCAGCACAATATGTTCACTAAAACTGCACTGTATCTTGACGCAATACAATGCGTTAACTGAAACTGGTATAGTAATGCAATTATTACAGCTCAACACATCCTCTAAAACTGCACAGTATCTTGGTACAATACCATGCATGGAATGAAAATGCTACATTAATGCAGTTATTGCAGTACAACATCTTCACTAAAACGGCACGGTATCAACAAAATACAATGTTTCAATAACACTGCAGTACACTATATCCCTTTAAAACATGATTCTTTTATTAAACAACATTAAAAATACATAATATTACCCACATAAAGAGGAGAAACAAATTTCCCGCGCCATACAGCCCCTGCCACATATATCAAATAACTGTTAGGCTACCTACTAACACCCACTCAATGCACTATAAACCACCAACCATTACACACCTATAATTACAATAACCACCCGGTTACTACTAAGGCATTCTCGGGTCGGCAAAGTGCAGCCGACAAACAACCATCAACCCATGATAATACCATGCGTACAGCAGGGCTACAGCAGAGCTCCTCCTGACGAAGCAAACACGAAACGCGCGTTGAGGGGTGCGCCAGTCCTGCCCTGATATTTTCATCTGCAACTGGATAGGTATGCATTAGCCCTGCTGTACGCATATGTGAGCACATGTGAGAAAGTAGCAGTAAATGTCCGGATAATCTGAGTAGGCGTGTTGCAAACAATTTCGGCATGTGATTGGCATGTTGACGTGTTTGTCATGTGACTGGCCAGAAACCGGAAGAAACAATAGACACACCGGAACCACAAGACAAAATCTCAACTTGTAAGGATGAGGAGATCTGCGAACTACTTTCAGTAAGAGCTGATGCAGAAATAGTCAAACAGAATAAAGGAACGGCAAGAGATTCTGTTGTTTATGACCAAATCACCAGTTTACTCCGCGATCGTGGTGTAATTAGAACCAAAGCACAAGTGAATAGCAAACTGAAGGCACTGGAAAGCAGTACCATCAAATTGTCGATCACAATGACCAGAGCGGAAATGACCGCCAGACCTGGTTTTACTTTTCCTTGTGTGACGCTATATGGGGTTCAAGTGCTTCTACAAATCCTGTGGCATTGGTTGGGAGCATGGAAACATCCTCGACTTCTGCAAGCTCAAAGACGCAGGAAGTGGAGATTGAAGAGCAATCCCTGGGCCCAGAATCGAATATTTCGGCAAACGAATGTGTTGCCAGTACAGGTAATAAAGCTTTTAATATGTAAATGGAATGAATGTTTGATATATCAATTTACATGTTTTGTAGGACAATGGTAGTCAGAAATAAGTTCCTTACTAACCCAAACCATAATAGACAGAGTCTAAATTTATCACCTTTATTTCAGTACACGACAATATGCAGAAATTACATAGTCCTGTTACATGTGCACATTTTTCAAGTCTACTACAACAAAATACTAAACTGGTACTTTATAATGGGGCTATCACACATGAAAGGGCTTTTGTCATCAACAAAATGGTTTTTGAAATGGCTAACTTTAGGCATGTGCTATCATTGGCTTTGTCCCTTTTTTCTATGTGCCAACTTATTTTTGTGATGGAGCTACAGGGTTGTCACCGATTGAGGCTCTGTTCCCCCTTCTCTAGTCATGGCAGCATCATGAGTGTGTATATCTTCATGAATTGCCCTGTAAATCAACAGGCTGATTTTCAGGGCAAGTCATGATGATGAGGTTCGTTAGCTTAAATGTTTGCTCCTAGGGGTTCGTTTGCTTAACCGCCTGCCAACCGCCTAACGCAGGGCTGCGTCCAGGCGGTGACAGGCTTGTTCCTCCTTGACGCGGCGGCGTGTCATCTTGCGAGAGGCAAGATTTGCCGTGAACGTGCACATGTTCACAGCAGATCGCGCCTCGGCAGTTGTACTGCAACCTGCCAGTGATGATCAATCGCTGGCAGGCTGTAGATCTAAAATAAAAAGCATCAAACAGGTATATTAGACGCTGTTTTGTTAACAGCGTCTGATATACCTGCTACCTGGTCCTCTGGTGGTCCCATTTGCTGGGATTGACCACCAGAGGACCAGGTAGCTATGTAAAGTAGCACCAAGCACCACACTACCCCCCCCCCTCCTGTCACCTATTAACCCCCTGTTAACCCCTGATCACCCCATATAGACTCCCTGATCACCCCCCTGTCACTGATCACACCCCTGTAAGGCTCCATTCACATGTCCATATGTGTTTTGCGGATCCACGAATCCGCTGATCCGCAAAACACGGACGACGGCAATGTGCTTTCCGCATTTTGCAGATCCGCACATTGCCAGAACTTTATAGAAAATGCCTTTTTCTTGTCCGCAAATGTGGACAAGAATAGGACATGTTCTATATTTTTGCGGAACGGAAGTGCAGACCCAGACATGCGGATCCGTAATTCCGGATCCGAGCGGCACAAAGTCTGTCCCCATAGAAATGAATGGGTCCGCAATTCCGTTCCGCAAACAGAATTGCGGACGTGTGAATGGGGCATAAGGGTCCCTTATCACCGCCAGTTAGTTAGCTACTTTTTAGGTAGTTAGCGCCCAGCCCACCGCACCGCAGTCACTGATTTTGGCAGAGATTTTTTCATCCACATTGATCGATGCGAATGAAAAAAATCTGTGCCGTTCATTTTTTTTTTTTTTCAGCCCAGAGGCTGAACGGAAAAAAAAAATCTCATTACCCGTATGCTCAATATAAGGAGAATCGCAGAAACTCCTAATGCTGGCCATACGTGTAATGATTGCGGAGACCCTCAAATGCCAGAGCAGTACAAACACCCCATTTTAGAAAGAAGACGCCCCAAGGTATTCCGTGAGGGGTATGGTGAGTTCATGTAAAATTTTATTTTTTGTCACAAGTTAGTGGAATATGAGACTTTGTAAAAAAAAATATATATATATCAATTTCCGCTAACTTGTGCCAAAAATTTTATTTTTCTGTGATCTCGCCATGCCCCTCACGGAATACCTTGGGGTGTCTTCTTTCCAAAATAGGGTCACATGTGGGGTATTTATACTGCCCTGGCATTTTAGGGGTTCTAAAGCGTGAGAATCCAAATGCGTAAAAATGCCCTGTAAAATCCTAAAGGTACTCATTGGAATTTGGGCCCCTTTGCACATCTTGGCTGCAAAAAAGTGTCACTCATGTGGTATCGCCGTACTCAGGAGAAGTAGGGCAATATGTTTTGGGGTGTATTTTTAAATATACCCATACTTTGTGTGAGAAATATCGCTGTAAACGACAACTTTTTAAATTTTTTTATATAGTTGTCAATTTACAGAGATATTTCTCTCACCCAACATGGGTATATGTAAAAATACACCCCAAAACACATTGCCCTACTTCTCCTGAGTACGGCGATACCACATGAGTGACACTTTTTTGCAGCCTGGGTGTGCAAAGGGGCCCAAATTCCAACGAGTACCTTTAGGTTTTACATGGCTGCTCACAATTTAGCCCCGCCCAAAATGCCAGAACAGTACAAACACCCCACAAATGACCCCATTTTGGAAAGAAGACATCCCAAGGTATTCGCTGATAGGCATAGTGAGTCCATGAAAAATTTAACTTTTTGTCACAAGTTAGCGGAAAGGGAGACTTTGTGAGAAAAAACAACAAAAAAATCAATTTCCGCTAACTTGTGCCAAAAAAAGATCTTCTATGAACTCGCCATGGCCCTCACTGAATACCTTGGGGTGTCTTCTTTCCAAAATGGGGTCACATGTGGAGTATTTATACTGCCCTGGCATTTTAGGGGCCCTAAAGCTTGAGAAGAAAAATGCGTAAAAATGCCCTCTTAAAAGGTACTCATTGGAATTTGGGCCCCTTTGCGCATTTAGGCTGCAAAAAAGTGTCACACATGTGGTATCGCCGTACTCGGGAGAAGTAGGGCAATGTGTTTTGGGGTGTATTTTTACATATACTCATGCAAAGTTGTCAGTTTACAGAGATATTTCTCTCATCCAACATGGGTATATGTAAAAATACACCCCAAAACACATTGCCCTACTTCTCCTGAGTATGGCGATACCACATGAGTGACACTTTTTTGCAGCCAAGATGCGCAAAGGGGCCCTAAAACCAATGAGTACCTTTAGGATTTCACAGGGCATTTTTACACATTTGGATTCTCACGCTTTAGGGCCCCTAAAATGCCAGGGCAGTATAAATACCCCACAAGTGACCCCATTTTGGAAAGCCAACATGGGTATATGTAAAAATACACTCCAAAACACATTGCCCTACTTCTCCTGAGTACGGCGATACCACATGAGTGACACTTTTTTGCAGCCTGGGTGCGCAAAGGGGCCCAAATTTCAACGAGTACGCAAAGGGGCCCAAATTCCAACGAGTACCTTTAGGTTTTACAGGGATGCTCACAATTTAGCCCTGCCCAAAATGCCAGAACAGTAAACACACCCCACAAATGACCCCATTTCGGAAAGTAGACACCCCAAGGTATTCACTGAGGGGCATAGTGAGTCCCTGGGAGATTTTTTTTTTTTTGGCCAGAAGTTAGCAGAAATGGAAACTTTATTATTTTATTTTTTTTCCTCAGAAAGTGTCATTTTCCGCTAACTTGGGGAAAAAAAAATGAAATGATACATAAACTCACCATGCCCCTCCGCGAATACTTTGGGGTGTCTTCTTTCTAACATGGTGTCATTTGGGGGGTATTTATACTATCCTGACATTCTAGCACCTGAAGAAACATGACAGGCGCTGAGAAAGTCAGAGCTGCTTCAAAATGCGGAAATTCACTTTTTTGCACCATAGTTTGTAAACGCTATAACTTTTACCCAAACCAATAAATATACACTTATTGGATTTTTTTTTTATCAAAGACAAATAAATTTATAAAAAAATTTATATAAAAATGTAGTTTTTCTAAAAAAAAATTTACACCAGAAAGTGAAAAATGTCATTTTTTTGCAAAAATTTCTGTCATTTTTGATTAATAGCAAAAAATGTAAAAATGTCAGCAGCAATGAAATACCACCAAATAAAAGCTCTATTAGGGTCCTTTCACACTTGCGTTCTGAGGATCCGGCAGGCACTTCCGTCCCGCCGGATCCGTCAGAACGCAAGTCGCCTGAAGCATTAGAAGACTGATCAGGATCCTGATCAGTCTTCGACTGCTTCAGGTTACTATGGCAGCCAGGACGCTACTAGCGTCCTGGTTGCCATAGTAGAGCAGGGAGCGGGGAGCGGTATACTTACAGTCCGTGCGGCTCCCGGGCGCCCAGAATGACGTCAGAGCGCCCCATGCGCATGGATCACGTGATCCATGTGATCACGTGATCCATGCATGTAGGGCGCCCTGACGTCACTCTGGAGCGCCCCGGGAGCCGCACGGATGGTAAGTATACCGCTCCCCTGCTCCCCGCTACATTTTACCATGGTAACCAGTCAGAAAAAGCTAAATGTCGGATCCGGCAATGCTCCGAAACGACCCGGATCCGGATTAATGCCTTCAATCGGCATTCATTCCGGATCCGGCCTTGCGGCAAGTGTTCCGGATTTTTGGACAGAACAAAAAGCGCAGCATGCTGCGGTATTTGCTGCGTCCAAAAAAAGTTCCGGTCCTGAACTGAAGACATCCTGATGCATCCTGAACGGATTTCTCTCCATTCAGAATGCATGGGGATGATCCTGATCAGGATTTTTCCGGCATAGAGACCCGACGACGAATCTCTATGCCAGAAAACAAAAACGCCAGTGTGAAAGGGCCCTTAGTGAGAAGAAAAGGAGGTAAAATTAATTTGGGTGGTAAGTTGCATGACGGAGCAATAAAGTAGTGTAGTGCAGAATTGTAAAAAGTGGCCTGGTCATTAAGGGTGTTTAAGCTAGGGGGGCTGAAGTGGTTAAATAAACATTTATCAGAAAAAAAGGTGGGACATACAAAGAAATGAGAAAAAGTGTTGAATCTAAAGTTAATCACTGTATTAACAATGTGTTTGAAGATATTGTAAATTATGTGTTCTGTAATGAGTAGCCTCATATGCCAACCCCGCTCCAGTCACCTTTTAGATTAATAATACATTTTTAACATTTATGTTACAGAGTCCTGCAGAACTTATACACCTACTAGAAGAAGGAAGAAGCCAAATCGTTCAGAAAGCATGTCTGCGGAAATTAGGCACTTATTTATAGAGATGGACAAAGACTTTTTTAAGAGAGAATGAGTTTGGCAGCAGGAACAGCTGGAATATGAGGAGCGTTTGAGAAGGGAGGCACGAGCTGAGAAGGCACAGGAGATGTCTGTTTTGAAGGACTTGACTTCACTTTTGCGTGAGATGGTCAGACGAATGCCAGCACAACAGCCTATGTTCCCAGCTGCCATGCAGCCTCACTTAACGCCCTTCACACAGCCTCATTTCACAGCTTCTACACAGCCACAGTTGACATTGGCGTCACAACGTCAGGTCACACCTTTCACAATGCCTCAAAACAGGCCATCAACACAACCTGAATTCTCCTCAAACTGAAGTCTGGAGACATATCATTGTAATGATCACAGTCCAGGGCCTTCCTATACTATCCTGTGATATCTCAGCCAGCTTTGTAACCTAAAGGGGTTAGTCAGGAAAAATATTGATCCTCAGTGTACATCATGATTATCAGATTTGCAGGGGTGTGAAACCCCTGATACATCAGCCAATTTCCTAAATGAATTGGCTTTCAATGCCAGTTTCTTTTAACTTCAGTGAGCGTTGCTGCTTTCTTAATCAGCAAATTGGCAGTGTTGTCAGGATTGGAAGAGCTGCACATGTGACAGTGATAATGTACCCTGAAGGTAAAACATCATTATGTATTACTGTTAAACCCTGAAAAAATTGGGTTTTAATGTCTTGTAATATTATTGACCTATCCTCAGGACAGGTCATCATGATCAGATCATTGCGGGTCCAACAACCAGCACCAACACCGACCAGCTTTATGAGTAGACAGATCAGACACAGTGCATGTGCTGTCTTCCATCTTTCTTACTGCTCACTGCTGCTGTCAATGGCAAAGCAGCAGTGAATTGGAAGCAAGACGAAAGACAGCAAATGCACTCTGCGTGATACGTCTCCTCATAAGGCTGATTGGCGGGGGGATGTCGGGTGTTAGACAGCCGCCGATCTGATATTGATAGCCTGTCCTGAGGATAGGTCATCAATATTAAAAGCCAGAACAACCCCTTTTGCACTAGTGTACTACAGAAATTTTACATTTAAAGAAGAGTCATGCACTCAATTGTACTGTCAGATTTTTCGGACTTTTGAGCACAGTGTTGTGGTAGATAGATCTTCTACTTTCTATTGAGTAGTATAATAGGCTGTTATTGTATTGGGACAGTATTTTTCAGAACACAATTCCCATAACCCTAAGGCTGGGAATACACCTAAGCGTTTTGCAGGCGTGCGTTTTTTTCAAGCGTTTTTACGCGCGACAAATGCGCGATTGTATGCGCGTTTTTGTCATTAATGAACGCGCGTTTTTTCGCGTGTTTTTGTGATTGACAGGTGCAAGATCCACTAAAAATGCAGGCCTACCTATATGAAAGGTGTTGAATGTTTGCCAAATTTTTATTGATTAGGTGTGTTTGAGAGTGTTGTACTGTTGGAGTTTGCTGTGGTTAATTTGGTGGATTTCTATAGAGTTTAGGAGACAAACGCAAGTGGCAGCAATGGTGTGTGGAGTGTTGCTCTTGCGGATGCATCGTCGGAGAACGACCCGGCGACGTTTTTGCAACAGAAAACGCGCATTTCTTAATCTTTGCGCGTTCTAATACAATCCTATGGACGGAAATGCGCGCAAAAACGCCCTAAAGAAGCTCAAGTAGAAGCGACAGCGTTAGGCGTTTTCCAGCACGTTCAAACGCGCTGTAACACGCCCAAATGTGAACCATGCCCATAGGGAAGCATGGCTTTTCACATGTTGTGCATTTTACAGCGCGTTTGAACGCTCTGTAAAACGCTTAGGTGTGTACCTAGGGTAAGTTCACACTTGCGCGTTTTACAGCGCGTTCGAACGCGCTGTAAAACGCTCAACACATGCAAACCAATGCTTCCCTATGGGCATGGTTCTCACCTGAGCGTTTTACAGCGCGTACAAACGTGCTGTAAATCGCCATACGCATAAACAAGTACTTGAGCTTTTTTTGGGGCGTTTGTCACGCGTTTTGTGATTGACACCACAGTAGTCAATCACAAGAACGCGCGTACGAACACGCGTTTCCTATTTGCAAAAACGCGCTGAAATACGTGCGACAAAAACGCGAGTAAAACGCGCGTTTCAAGAACGCTCAGGTCTGAACCCAGGGTAAGGGTTTGTGCAATAAGGCAAGGTGTTTGGTTTTTGAGCATGTTCTTTGGTTGCGTAACTTGCAGTTACTGACATCTTGTTGGCTTTACCCAATTTCGTAAGATTGCTGAAATGTGGGTGCACTATGTTTACTGATATTTTATTGTTAGTTTTCTCAGAGTAAACTATATTTGATTTTTATTATTTATATGTTACAGATAGTAGATGTACATCCCCACTTATGTTACTGGGGAAGTCTTACGTCACGAAATGGCATTTGTTTTGAATCGAAATTTAATACAAGGCTATTGTATGTATTGTTTTTGTCACAATTTTTTACTTTGCTTGCACTACTCATTTTTCCATCACATGACACACTAATTGTTCACATGGTTATGGCTAGAGATGAGCGAATTTTTTAAAAATTTGATTCGCTGATTCGCCGAATTTTTGGGAAAAAATTTGGTTTGATCTGAATTTTTTCGCAGCGAATTTAGTTAAAAACAACTATTTCCTGGCTGCAGAAAGTCTTTATAGTGGTGTAAAACACGGTGCCTTGCAGTAACACGCATAGGGAGTCTGCTTTGGTAGTGAAATAATACTGTGAGTCCGTACGACATGCAGATGACAGGCATCGCTCTTAGATTTACTACACACTTCAATTATTTGGGCAGTCATGGGGCCAAAATTTACCATGGGGCCAAAAGTATGAACTCAGCCTTACAGGTCAATGTTAGCGCCAAGAAGAAGCGCACTCCCTTTACACTGTCATCAGCTGATTCTACATAGATGTCTACAGAACCTGTTCTATTAACCGCTTATACAAGTAGAGCCCCCCGACAGAGTGGAGAGGGTGGCAGCAGTAAGTTTGTGTTGACGTCTCTGATTATTTGGCCCTTCCTCTGATCCGTCAGAACAATAACCCCAAAAAAAACGGATCCTATCTGTTAAGCATCCGCCTTCACTCGGTCAGCATTTGGTCAGTAATCCATCAGTATTGCTAATGCCAAAAAAAACAGGAGTGGATCCAAAACAGAGATGACACGTGAATGGAATATTTGCATGTCTTCTGTGTTTGTACCCACTCCTGCTTTTGGCTACCAAATTACAAGCCAATTCTGATGGGACCTTACAGCTGCTACACAGACAGGATCCGTTGTGCGTCTCATTTTTCCTTCCTCCTGACAGATCAGGAGAAGGGTCAAATAAATGATGATGTCAGCCATGCCGAAAGGCAAAAAAGTGGCCCAGTCATGAAGTGGGGAGGGTGGGAACAGCATGAGAAGTCCACAGAGTGGCCCTATGACATAGTTGTGAGGTGGAAGCAGCATGAGGAGACCACAGAGTGGCCCAATGACAGAGTCTGGAGGTGGCGGCAGCATCAGAAGGAGGCCACAGAGAGGCACAATGACAGTGTGGAGGTGGTGGCAGCATCAGGAGGCCACAGAGCGGCAAAGTGACATAGTGTGGAGGTGGCAGCAGCATGAGTAGACCACAGAGTGGCAAGGTGACATAGTGTAGAGGTGGCAGCAGCATGACGAGACCACAGAGTGACCTGGTGACAGAGTCTGGAGGTGGCGGCAGCATCAGGAGGAGGCCACAAAGTGGCACAATGACAGTGTGAAGGTGGCAGCAGCATCAGGAGGCCACAGAATGGCAAGGTGACATAGTGTGGAGGTGGCAGCTGCATCAGGAGGCCACAGAGTGGCAAGGTGACATATATATATATATATTTTTTTTTCAAATACCTGTATTTTTTTGCCCCATAAGACGCAGGTTTTTGAGGAGGAAAATAAGAAAAAATGTGTGCTTTTGGTGGGTTTTGAACTAATGGTGGTCTTTGGATGACACTATTATAGGGGATCTGTGGATGACACTGTTATGGGGTCTGTGGCTGACACTGTTATGGGGGTCTGTGGCTGACACTGTTATGGGCATCTATGGATTACACTGTAATGGGGGCGTCTGTGGATGGCACTGTAATGGGGGCATCTGTGGATGGCACTGTTATGGGGACATCTGTGGATGGCATGACACTGCTATGGGGGGATCTGTGGATGACAGATAAATAGCATCTTATGCTATGTTTCATTCACAGATCCCCCCATAACAGTGTCCCTGTGTCGTGTGAATGACCCCCAATACAGGGGGTGGGGGCCTGCATCTAGTTTTGTAATCCTATCTAACTGTAGGCAATGTTTAACTATAGAATATATTCAATCCAGCAGCCTGTACTTACTAACGTCCGTAGCTGGCAAGAGGCACGAGGCCTGGCGGGCACTGGCAGCGTAATTCACTACGTTATGCGCCCACGCTGCCTGCTTTATTCATAAAGTTGGCGGAGCAGGCCCGTGATGTAATGAGTTACGCTGCCAGTGCCCAGCCGGCCTCCTGCCTGCTACAGACGTTAGTAAGTACAGGCTGCTGGATTGAAGATATTCTATAGTTAAACATCGCTTACATTAGATAGGATTACTACAGTGAACGGGGCCCGGTGCAACAGAATACAGTGACTGCATCGGGCCCCGCTGCCATTACAAAACTAAATGCCAACCCCAACCCTCCTCCCTCACCGCTGATACACCTCCGACCGCGCTGTGCAGCATGTAAACTGCAGCATTCCCCCATAAGACGCACTACCATTTTCCCCCCACTTTTGGGGGGAAGGAAAGTGCATCTTATAGGGCGAAAAATACTGTATATAAAAGTGGCAAATATATTTTTATTTTGCCACTAATACACGCCACAAATTGGCTTTAGAACATATAACTGTCTGCACCGCTGATTGGCAAATATATTTTTTCTTTTTCTACTAATACACGCCACAAAAGGCTTTACAACAGATAACTGCACTGCAGAAAGGCAAATATATTTTTTCTTTTTCCACTAATACACGCCACAAAAGGCTTTACAACAGATAACTGCACCGCTGATTGGCAAATATATTTTTTCTTTTTCCCCCTACAAAATGGAAACGGGACAGATTCATTTTGCAACCCATAGACTTCTATTATGACGGAATGAATAACGGAATGCCTCTAAAGGCATTCTGTTATGCATTCCGTCATAGAATTGCGTTATGGTCCGTGGTAACGGTAGCGGAAATTCGCTCATCTCTACACTATACTTACCTCCCGTGGAAACAAGTAGCCTTCATTTTCTTCTGCCTTGTAATAGATTGAGGAGTTGCAAAGCAACCTTGCATCATGCGTTCAACCCGGCCAACCCACATATATATCAGTGAAGCTGTCAAAAAATTAACACAAAATGGGACTTCATACTCTGTTTAAGCATGTTGCTGGTCACAATCCTTTAACCACCTTTTTTGATCCATATTTGTCTATACAAAAAATTGTCTTAACAAAACTTGTGGTCCACAACAGCTTGAAGTATGATGGAATACCATCCCTTCCTATTGTGATATGAAGTTGGATCTTCAAAGGGGGCAATAATGGGAATGTGGCATCCATCTATGCCATCTGCACACATGTGGTAACCTCGCTCAGCAAATCCATCCAGGGGCTTCTGAAGCTGTTCACCTTTTGGCAGGCAAATGTAGCGCTTCAATAGATTATTCTTTAGAGCAAACGTAACTTTGTGAACTAGGCAACATACAGTGGAGAGTCCAACTCCAAAAAGACAGCTTATAGTTCTACACTCTGTCGGCGTGGCATGCCACCAAAGAACTGTTGCTAGTCTCCTACGTGGTTCAATTGGTTTTCGCCAACGAGAAGCCTTTCGGGTCAAAGTGGCTTCTGCATAGTACAAAAACACCTTCCAACATTAACAGATAACTTTTAATAGATAATTTTAAAAGAAGTAACGTAAATAACCTGAAGATGAGCTTCAACAACCTTTTCACTCTGATACCAGGTCAAGTCTTGATGAATGCGGACAAATATAAATAAAAAAGGCAATACCAGTGGAAAAGGTTAAGCCCTCTCTACTTACAGTTAGTAGACATGCTCAGGAACCGTGGGGACATGATGTCATATGTTGGATAGCCTGGTAAAAGGAAAGATATAGATAATCCCTATTAAACCCTAGATTCCCTATCTATCCCTTAGCCCAGGGAAGAAAGGAAACATAAACAATTTATATGGGACCTAACTACTTTCAGAGATAAGAAAGCATTTGATTTCCTGAAAGAAAATAAATCAGGGGGGTATTGGTAATGTAAGAGGGTAGAAGGTGTTGTTTTTGATAGCAGGTACGTGTCACCGAGGTTGCTGGCCTCGGTGAGGTAAGAGCCGGGGTTTTTGGTCTGCAGCAGCTAGTGCTGCTCTGTTAAATAGCATGGCTGCAAAGCCGATCCGGGCCGGCTCTTACTGGGAGCAGCTAAAGAGTAGGGTGGGTGGCTGCTCCCCACGGTCCAGTCCATGTTTTGGGCTGGGTATAAAAAGCAGCCAGCAGCTGTGTCTGGGTGTGTGTGATTATCCTGGAGCCTGCAAACAGGGCTGAGGAATTCTCTGTCCTGGAGGAAGGAGCTCAGCAAGGTGGTGTTTCCCTGCGACCTGAAGGTGGAATCGCCTGCGGCTGAGCCGACTGCTAGGTGTGAACCCGCACCTAAACCACCCAAGGTGACTGGACCCTGTGTTGGCCTGTTTTTGTTTTGCCACAGTATTTCCGTTGTGTGTGAACTTCATTTCTGGTGTGCAAGTGTGAATAAAACACTGTTTGATGCACAATCTGGACTCCTGGTTTTGCCTCTAAACTGCACCCGCACCGCTGTCTACCAGAGCGACTCCCCACATTTGGTGGAGGATGCGGGCATGCGCAGTGAGGCTGGCGTGAACGCCGAACTTTGTTTGCTGAGCAAAAGTGTATGTCCTATATTAGGCCGGCAAAGTTGCAGCCTGTGATTTCTGGCAACATGGAGGCTGCTGTGAAAGCCCTCATAGAGGCTAACGTGCAGCAGCGGGAGACCAACCAGTTATTGCTGCAACATGTGATGGCATTACAGGCGGCAGGAGCGTCCCACCACGTCCATGATGCCCGGAAAGCGGTCCGTGCGGCGATCCCAAAGATGACCCCCGCAGACGACGTGGAGACATACCTAGCCGTCTTTGAGAAGGTCGCCGTGAGGGAAAAGTTACCCCGTGACCAGTGGGCCGAGGTGGTTGCTCCGTTCCTGGCAGCCGGGCCCCAGCAAGTTTTTTCGACTTGGCAGATGTCCAGGCAGCTGACTACCCGACCGTGAAAGGTGAGATTCTAGCAAGACTGGGGGTGAATGTTTTGGTCCGGGCCCAGCGGGTGCATCAGTGGGAATTTAACCCGGCTGAACCCGCCAGACCACAATACTATGACCTGCTACATCGGTTGCAAAAATGGCTGCAGCCAGACATACTGACTCCCACTGCTATGCTTGACCGTCTGTTAGCAGATGTATTCTGGAGGTCTCTGCCATACCCTCTCCAGCACTGGATCGGCCAGGTATCCCCCACCAATGCCCTTGAGATGGTCGACCTGGTGGAGCGATATGAGGCCACCAGAAACCTGCAGGGGGTTCTTTTGGGAGGAGGCCAGTCAAACCCCGGAAACCTCCACCCCAGTCCCGGCGGCCGGCCAAACCCGCCCGGGATGTACCCCTGCAGATCCCTCCCCAGTAGTCTGCTGGCGGTGTCACGAGCCTGGCCACGTAAGGGCCGACTGTCCACAGTGGGGGAACCCATGGAGATTAATTATGGGTACCGGGCTTCCATGTATGCCCGGAGACTGTGTGCGACCGGCACCCCTGAGACAATAGACAATCGACATCTGTGCCAGGTGCAAATCGGGGATAACCTGGCAGTGGCGCTGTTGGACTCAGGGAGCCTGGTAACCCTGGTAAGTGCTGCCCTGGTACAGCCCACCCAGTATACGGGCCGGAAAGTTGGTGTGGTGTGTATACACGGAGACTTAAAGGACTATCCCACGGCTGTAATGTCTCTGTCCACGGCGGCCGGCACCTGGACTTGTGAAGTGGCGATCTCCACAAAGCTGCCCTATGAACTAATAATTGGGAGAGACTTCCCTGGTTT
The DNA here is from genome assembly GCA_033119425.1 of Bufotes viridis. Lineage (NCBI taxonomy): Eukaryota > Metazoa > Chordata > Amphibia > Anura > Bufonidae > Bufotes > Bufotes viridis. The sequence continues at coordinate 269,652,338 of CM065591.1, forward strand.
TCCGTCACTGTGGCCTGAGATGAAAGTGACTAATAGCCCTGAGACAGGGGTAACCCTAGCAGAGTGGCCTGATACCCCTGGAAGGCCAGAACCCTGGGAGCCCGAGTCTGAAGGGCCAGCGGTAGGGGTGACCACTGCTGCAGCGGTAGTGGGGAGACAACCCCACTGAGTGTAATGGTGGGAGACACGGAGGACTTGCCACCGGGGCCTGAGTTGGCAGACCTCAATGTCTCCGGGGAAAATTTTGGGACCGCACAACACCGGGACCAAACCCTAACCAGGGCCTGGGAGAATGTGCTGGAAATTGATGGTAAACCCCAGAAACCAGGGGCTGAATTAATGTTCCCACGATTTATTGTTCTGCAGGATATGTTGTATCGGGTGAACCAAATCCGAGGTGAACCTGTTGAACAGTTGGTGGTGCCCACAGCGTATCGCAAGCTTGTCATGGAGCTTGCCCACCAACATGTTCTTGGGGACACCTGGGGTGGCAGAAAACCCAGGACCGCATACTGCAGCGGTTTTATTGGCCCAGTGTGTTCAAGGAGGTAGAGAATTATTGTAAGTCCTGTCCGACCTGTCAGATAACTAGCCCCCAGCCACATTTCCGTAGTCCTCTGGTACCTCTGCCAATTATTGAAGTACCGTTCGAGCGAATCGCTATGGATTTAATTGGGCCTGTACCAAAGTCTGCCAGGGGCCACCAACACATTCTGGTAGTTCTCGACTATGCCACTCGGTATCCGGAGGCGGTGCCTCTGCGACATACCTCAGCTAAGCTCATTGCCAAAGAGTTAATGGAGATGTTTTCCCGTGTGGGCCTGCCAAAAGAGGTTCTGACAGACCAAGGGACCCCTTTTATGTCCAAAGTAATGAGGAACTGTGTAAATTGTTGCGTATAAAGCAGTTACGGACGTCCGTTTACCATCCGCAAACAGACGGTCTTGTTGAGAGGTTTAACCAAACTCTAAAAAATATGTTAAAGAGGGTGGTGTCTAGAGATGGGAAGGACTGGGACCTGCTTCTGCCCTATCTCATGTTCGCAGTGCGAGAGGTACCCCAGGCCTCTACTGGGTTCTCGCCCTTCGAACTGCTTTATGGCAGACACCCTCGGGGCCTGTTGGATATCGCCAAGGAAGCATGGGAACAACAGCCTGTCCCCCACAAAAGTGTCATTGAGTATGTCACCCAGATGCAGGAACGGATGGAAAGGGTGTTGCCGCTGGTCCGGGAGCATATGGAGGCAGCACAACAAGCCCAGAGTAGGGTGTATAATCGTCAGGCTCGGGTGCGGGGCTTCAATCCGGGAGATCGAGTGTTGGTTCTGGTACCCACCCTTGACAGCAAATTCCTAGCTAGGTGGCAGGGCCCCTATGAGGTGATCGAGAAGGTAGGGAAGTAAATTACAAGGTACACCAGCCAGGGCGGCGCAAGCCGAGAGCAGGTGTACCACGTGAATTTACTTAAGCCGTGGAAAGATAGGGACGCGGCCGACGACAACAGCCCCTGACCAGGGCTTCTAGGTGAAAAGGGTCCAGCCCCACAGTTCGAGGCCTGTGAAGCAGTAACCACGGTAAAAATTGCAGACAGCCTGTCTTCCAAACAAGTTCAGGAAGTCAGGAGTTCATCAGTCGGAACACGGATGTGTTCTCGGACCTCCCTGGCCGCACGTCTCTCATCCAACATGACATCGTCACTGAGCCTCAGGCCAAGATCCGGTTAAAACCATACCGGGTACCCGAGGCTCGGCGACGGGCCATCGCGGAGGAAGTACAGTTAATGTTGAAGCTCGATGTCATTGAGGAGTCGAAGAGTGAGTGGGCCAGTCCCATAGTCCTAATACCCAAGCCGGATGGGACGTTGCGGTTCTGCAACGACTTTCGCAAGTTAAATGAAGTATCCAAGTTTGGCGCGTATCCCATGCCCCGAGTAGACGAGCTGGTTGAAAGTTTAGGACAAGCCCGTTATTTTTCTGTGCTGGACCTCACTAAAGGGTACTGGCAGGTACCCTTAACGAGTCGGCTAAGGAAAAACCGCATTTGTTACCCCGCAGGGCCTGTATCACTACAAGGTGTTACCCTTTGGCCTGCATGGCGCCCCGCCACTTTCCAAAGGTTAATGGACATAGTGCTGCGACCACATCGTCGGTACGCCTCGGCCTACTTAGATGATGTAGTCATCCACAGCACCGACTGGGAAAGCCATTTACCCAAGGTGCAGGCGGTAGTGGATGCCCTGAGGAAAGCCGGACTGACCGCTAATCCAAAGAAGTGCTGCATAGGGTTAGAGGAGACAAAATATCTGGGATATGTAATTGGGCGGGAGTCATCAAACCTCAGGTAACCAAGGTAGAGGCCATTCGTAACTGGCCCCGACCGGTCACCACCAGGCAGGTAAAGTCGTTCCTGGGGATTGTAGGTTACTACATGAGGTTTGTGCCCCACTTTGCCACAATAGCAGCGCCGTTGACAGACCTGTTGAAGGGGCGAAAGTCTGGGAGGGTTAGCTGGAGTGAGAAGGCGGAGGAGGCTTTCGCCGCGTTGAAGTCGGCCCTGTGTGGGTCCCCGGTTTTGGTGACACCCGACTTCAACAAGGAGTTTGTCGTACAGACCGACGCCTCGGAGGTAGGCCTCGGTGCGGTACTGTCTCAGGAGGTCAACGGGGAAGAACATCCCGTTGTCTTCCTGAGCCGTAAGCTCAATCCCGCCGAGTCCAGATATAGTATAGTGGAGAGGGAGTGCCTGGCTATCAAGTGGGCACTCGAATCTCTCCGCTACTACTTGTTAGGGAGGAGGTTCCGTCTGGTGACCGACCATTCCCCCTCAAATGGATGAGTCAGGCCAAGGAGAGGAATGCTCGGGTCACCAGGTGGTTCCTATCTCTTCAGAATTTCAAATTCTCCGTGGAACACAGGGCAGGCCGCTTGCAGGGCAACGCAGATGCCCTGTCCCGCGTCCACTGCCTCACGTGTGTTCACCCCTCAGGGTTGAACAAAGGGGGTGTGTAAGAGGGTAGAAGGTGTTGTTTTTGATAGCAGGTACGTGTCACCGAGGTTGCTGGCCTCGGTGAGGTAAGAGCCGGGGTTTTTGGTCTGCAGCAGCTAGTGCTGCTCTGTTAAATAGCATGGCTGCAAAGCCGATCCGGGCCGGCTCTTACTGGGAGCAGCTAAAGAGTAGGGTGGGTGGCTGCTCCCCACGGTCCAGTCCATGTTTTGGGCTGGGTATAAAAAGCAGCCAGCAGCTGTGTCTGGGTGTGTGTGATTATCCTGGAGCCTGCAAACAGGGCTGAGGAATTCTCTGTCCTGGAGGAAGGAGCTCAGCAAGGTGGTGTTTCCCTGCGACCTGAAGGTGGAATCGCCTGCGGCTGAGCCGACTGCTAGGTGTGAACCCGCACCTAAACCACCCAAGGTGACTGGACCCTGTGTTGGCCTGTTTTTGTTTTGCCACAGTATTTCCGTTGTGTGTGAACTGTCACCAAGAGACTGTTTTCATTTCTGGTGTGCAAGTGTGAATAAAACACTGTTTGATGCACAATCTGGACTCCTGGTTTTGCCTCTAAACTGCACCCGCACCGCTGTCTACCAGAGCGACTCCCCACAGTAAAGACAACTCCAGTACAGATCTTGAATCCTCCGACACTGCACCGAGCCCGTCTAATAGAGGACGAAATAGAGGTAGAGGGGGAAAAAGATGGCCACAAAGAGGCAAGGGCAGAACACAGGCGTTCTCCTCATCAGATAGTGTTTCCTCGGGTGGGCATTCATCCAATTTTTTGGCCAAGGGAGGGGAGGACAACATAGGTCCCCCCTACCAGCTGAGGGACAGGGACAATCTTCAAAAAGAAGACAGACGCAAGTAGATGAGAACTGCATCATTAACCTTACGACTAGAACTTTAAGAAGTGATGAATTGCAAGTTCTATCAAAAGGTCTATCATTTGTCCCTACAGTGGGTTTTGATGCGTTCTCATGGGTCAAGGATATCAATCTGTTCACTCGTAAATTAAAATGGCACAAGTTTTTTAAAAATAATGACAAGGAGGAATGCTCCAAATTGGGCATCCCTCTTGACTGCTTAGAGGATGTTAGATTGTTGGCATCACTCACAGAAGAAACCAATCATAATACGGGTGAAGGTCCCTTTACTACTTTACGTTTAAAAAGTAAAAGAATGCCTCCCCAGCAAGAGAACTCAGCAATTGAGATATTATCGAGACTAGTATTACAGCAGATTGAAAAAATCACCCCCACCAGAGGACAAATGTACAATCTTACTGTGGGAGAGAGAGAGGCCCCCTGTAGTCTTGAAAAAGATAAAAATATTATCATTAAACCATCTGATAAGGGGGGTAACATAGTAATCATGAATCACAAGATTTACCGTGATATGTGCTATTCCCTCCTTAATGATCAACACTGCTATAAGCATATACAGATGGAGCTCTCGGAAAAATTCATAGGGGAACTTAATGAAATTCTGATTAATGCTTCTGAGAATAAACTTATCTCTCCGGAAGAACTGAATTTCATGTCCCCAAAAAATCCACAGATGACTACGTTTTATGCCCTCCCCAAAATACACAAAGGGAGGTCCCCGCTAAAGGGGAGACCAATTGTATCAGGGGTGGATTCTCTCTCTCAGAATGCGAGCATTTACGTTGACAAAATATTGAGATCATTTGTGTCCTCCTTACCATCTTATATAAGGGACACGACTGATCTGTTACTCAAGATACAGGATATTGCTGTAGAGGACCAAGTACTGCTTGTATCCATTGATGTGGAGGCCCTCTACAGCAGTATTCCACATGAATGGGATTTAAAAGCCACACATGCATTTTTGGAGACAAGAGGGATCCAATTCCGTTTACACAATCACTTTGTCCTGTCCTTGCTTGAATATATTTTGACCCACTATTTCTTTTTATTTGCATCGAAGTTCTACCACCAGCTCAGGGGCACGGCTATGGGTAGCCCTTGTGCACCCACATATGCCAACTTGCTCCTGGGCTGGTGGGAGGACCGCATTGTCTTTAGCGAAGCGAAGGATCCTTGGACCACCCATATCCTCATTTGGGGGAGATATATCGATGATATTTTTATCCTATAGGATGGTCCAGTGGATACCTTTAAATCCTTTGCTGAATCTCTAAACCACAACCCTATAGGTCTACGGTTTACCTGGGAAATCAGGGAACAAGAGATTTCCTTCCTTGATGTTAAAATCTCCAAGGGGGGGGTATGCTGCACACAGAAACTTTTAGAAAAGAAACAGCTACGAATAGCTTGCTCCATTGGGACAGCTTTCATCCACAACCCCTCAAGAGGGGAATACCAACGGGGCAGTATATACGTGCAAGAAGGAACTGCACCAACACCTCCACTTTTATACAACAATCAAGGGAATTGAAGAATAGATTCCATCAGAGGGGATATCCTGAGAAAACACTTAAGAGGGCATTCCAACACTCCCTGTCTATTGATCGGGAAAAAATTTTAACACCAAGGGTGAAAAAAGAACAAGAAGGCATTGTGAGAATAATTGGATCGTATGACAATGCCCACGATAGAATGTATGAAATTTTAAGAAAACATTGGGGGATCTTACAGACTGATCAGGACCTGGTAGACATACTACCACCAAAACCATTCATTACATATAGGAGGGGACGGTCGATCAAGTACCGGCTGGTTCACAGTAGCCGAAAACTCCAGCCACTTAATTGTAGTCCCTTGGGAACCTTCAAATGCAGTGGGTGTATTGCCTGTCCATACATCCTAGTGTCAAAAAGATTTACTAGTGTATCGACGGGAAAATCCTTTGATACAAGGGAATTCTCCAATTGTAGAACCAGTGGAGTGGTTTATCTCATAACATGCCAATGCCCCCTAAATTATGTCGGGAAGACCAAGAGAGAGCTGAGAAGGAGGATAGGGGAACATCTGGGGGATATCAGACATAGGAGGGATACACCAGTGGCAAATCATGTCCTTGAATTTCATGGGAGAAACCCCAAATGTCTGAGCTTCCAAGGGAGATTGGAATAGGAAAATACTTCAAAGGGAAAGCTACTGGATCTATCGATTACGAACGACCAACCCAGAAGGCTTAAATGAACAATTATCATTTAGTTGCTTTCTGTAACTATACATCCATGTATTACCATGTGTATCCTCGTTGGGTCCCCTACCCTCCTCTTAGCTCGATATGTGATAACAACTAAACCTCCATACAGCGAATTTTTATCCTTTGCTATTATGTAAATTTTTCAGGGTTTCATTACTTTGAATATAGGCCATAACTGTTTATATCGGACTGGAAAGGCCCAATCTGCTCAATATCATTTTAATGTTTATAGGGAGTATCATAATGAACGTTTTTCCTCCCTTTTACTAAATTGCTCTCTTTGACTGTGTTACATTTGAGATATGAAGTCTAATTAGATCCCCTAACATACAGGGGTTTATCCTCCCCTTCCTCTCTGATACAAAAAGCCTCCCTAGTGTTTTATTGAATTATCAATTTCCTCACCTGTCATCAATGTAAGCGCAAATACCGCAGTTAAATTTGTACAGTGTGAATGTTTTATTATCGCTCAGAATATGGCGCAGCTACTTCCTGGAGGGTGGAGCGCAGGTTGCGTTCCACACCTCTGTTTGGGCCTTTCTTAACTTCCTATCTAATGCGGCGAGATGCAGGCTGCGTTTCATATCCTGTCATATGACAACATCCGGTCTAGCCGTGGAGCGCATATGCGTTCCACATCTCGTCATATGACAGCATCCGGTTTGGCTGTGGAACACATGTGCGTTCCACGGTAGCGTTTTCAGCAACTAAACAGTATTTGGAACAAGAACTGACTCTGGGTAGGTTTAAAATCACGCTATTCTTCCAGGGCATCTGTGAGCAATCCTTAGTGGTGATACAGAGTTGCTCCTTCAGTAAATAAACACTTTGAACTAATAACAAGGAGGAGGGAGTGGAGGGGAGGTAACCAATTATCAATGGACCCATATAAGACGCCAGTTTTCAAAGCATCAGTGAGACGCCTTCATCTCAGTGCCTTCATCTGAACACAGGTCTGTCTTCATTTCCCTATCTAGGGACGATACACTCCAGATATTTATTATATTATATACTGGGTATCTTTGTTCAGGGTCTATAACCTAAAACCCTAAACCAAAAAAATCCTGTGTACTTGGATATTATACCTAAAAGTCCAGGTATGAACCAGTTTTTTGCTGGGGAAACGCTGCGTCGGGACGTATATTTTTACTTTGCAGACTATCCTCTATTTCAAACGTTTTGCTGTAGACATTATAGCATTTTTGGTTTTTGTTGAAGCTCATCTTCAGGTTATTTATGTTACTTCTTTTAAAATTATCTATTAAAAGTTATCTTTTAATGTTAGAAGGTGTTTTTGTACTATGTAGTCTGCAGACTTCCTCAGAATTGTATCTGCCAATAGGCGATTTGTGCTCAAAGTGGCTTCTGCCAGACTTAAAACATACTCATACATATCCCGTAACATGCAGAAATGTTTTCTCCACTGGGTCTCATCAAGTTCCCCATAACATCTGCCCAGAATATATCTATCACGCCTCCAAAAGGCCTTTTCATGCTGCTGCTCAAGTAAGATCCAGAATGCTGTAACTTTATTTCTGCTATGCAATCGCCTTTCTTGCACTGTTGCTTGATCATACTCCTTCCTGCTTTGCTGTATACTTCTTTCCAATCTTCCATTAATATCACAGAAACGTCCAAGTACATGTAATATCATTACTGACACAAAACCAGCCATCATTATTGTTAAATCACTGGCCTCGTTTGCCATCCTCCATGTGCATGTACACACTCCTACTTCCTGTTTCCGCTCTTTACGTTTCGCGTTATGACGTCCCTCCTGCACGTCTTGCACATGTGCCGCCCCATTGCTACAGATCCCACCCCTCGCTTTGGCACCAGGTACATTTCCTCTTAGTGAGAATAGGCCCAACTTGGAACATCTCCGGACTGATAGCTACATATGTAAAAGGTCATCTCCGGAAAATCTCTGGAAAGAATAAATAATAAAGATATTCCGGAATTTAGGTGTGAAAAGCCTATTAGATTACCGACTAGTGCCTATAATTGCCACTTGGCAGACACAGCTAGGACACATGCTTAGAGATCATAAGTGCACTCATAATGACGTCTCTCCAGATCAGAGGCTGACAGACCTTCCAGAATCCTGCCCCTGATTGGCTTACCACCTATTTGTCAGCCTCTGAGCCAGTTAGGGCAAGCCCCCTCCCTCCCAGGGTCATGTAATCCTCCATCTTCATTCTTCCTGCCATTTTCCAGGACAATTTTCACTGTAATATGGTGCATTTACAGTGCGTAATTCTTCCAAAGCGAATCGCCAAAACTTTGGATTTGTTTGGCAGTAGAATTTTTGTGAAATTTGCAACACATCTGATTCGATTGGAATCAGTTTGCTTATCTCTAAAAAAAAACTATTTTTATGCAGCTGTATACAGTTAATAGTCAACTTGAACAAATGGACTTTGCAATATCTTCTGGATGATGTAAAGGCATGTGGTAGACTTAAAACAAATACACGAGTCCCTTAATAACATTCCTTTTCACATGCCAAATACTTATCCTGGGTCTGAGTGGTTCCTAAAAGTACCCATAAGTGTTTAAATGACTGTAACGTTCTGCTATGTCTTAACACTCACTAAACATCAGTCACTAAAAATGTTACTCTTAATAATCACTGTTAATCCATATGGCAAGGTAGGAAGTATCAAAACAATGGATCTCTAAGGTCGGGGTCTGACTCTTTACCAGCAATTTACCAGAAATCCACCATAAATCTGGAATGGATTAGCTGCAAAATCTACATGCATTACATCTGCGTTTTGCCACAAATATTGCTGTGGATCTGCCGCCTTGAAACCAATAGTGAAAATCCAAGAAAATTCTACACAATTAGCAATTTGAAAAATGTACAGTATACCCTTAAATCCTTGTGGATAAGGTTTTAAAAAAACGTTTTACAGGTGTAAACTGTGCTGGATCAGCACAAAACCTAATAGCCCTCCATAACCTGGGGAATGGAGTAGACAAATCCATTACTATATTCACTTGACTAAATTTGGTTAATAAAGAAAAGTAAAAGGAGTCTCTTTTATAAAATATGCACAAAAGCTTTGCTTTTATGGCCTTTTCTTTTTAAGGGGGGCGAGCCAAGTATGACATTTATTCCCTATCCACAGGATAGAGGATAACTAACTGATCATAGTAGGCTGATAGTTGGGACCCCCATCAATCCTGAGAACGGTGGTCTCATGTTCCTTTCCTGATGGATGGCAGTCCCTTAGAGAATGAATGGATGAGCAGGGCGAATGCTCATTCTCCCGATCGGTGAGGGTCCCAGTGGTTGGACCCCAACCAATCAGTTATCTCCTATCCTTTGAATAGGGGATAACTTTCATACTTTGCACAACCTACTAAAATAATATTATTATTATTGTCTTGCCATAGGAAGGGGTGGAGATATCTTAGGTTAAAAATTAATAAAATTAAAGAATAAATTAATAATGTTCTAAGATCTACAATATTAAAAAGACATTCCAGAAATGTGATCCCGGCAAGAGGGCGACTGTTTTTGGTGGGCTTCCCATGTTCCATTCTCCATTATTGTCTTGCCATAGGAAGGGGTGGAGATATCTTGAAGAATGAAATGCTGAATTTATAATCCAGTCTTTAATTTTTTTGTGGTAATTTTTGTCAATTTTTGAATTAATCAATAATGTTCTGACATCTAAAATATTAAAAAGACATTCCAGAAATGTGATCCCGACAAAGAGGATGGCTGTTTTTGGTGGGCTTCCCATATCCTGTCATTCTCCATTCAAATGAAAGAGAGTCATATAGGAACAGCTAAGCAACAGAAGACCAATTGTTTTCTGGATAGGTGGATGCCCTATCATGATCTTTTATGGATTGTGTAAACTAAATGATTGTATATTACTTACATGCAGAAGAGAATCATATTGTGCTGGGTGTACAGTTACAACTGGGATCAGTAAGAGCTTTAGAACATTCTAGGCAAAATTGATGCCTAGTGCAGGATCTACGGGGACAATGCATGACACAGAGAGTCACAGAACACGAAGGCAGAAACCCTGTGTCTAGATCCCCCCTTTTGAACCCTGTACTAAGTATAGCACAGTGTATAACTTCTGTCTGCTGTATTCCTTTAATTAACAGACACAAGTCATTTACTTCTGTTGAGCAGGGCCAGGTGACATGACTATGGCAGAAAATGTCCCTGTCAATAACGAAGTGAGAGGGGCTGGCAGAGGAAGCAGGAGGAGCAAGGGTGCACAGAATGACTTGGGCCCGCCATCAGTACACTCAACTGCTTTTTGCATATAGATTGAAAGTACTTTTTTCAAAACCTTGTCCACAAGGATTTAAGGGTTTACTATTTACTACTTTCAAATTGCTAATTATGCTGAATTTTCACTATTGCTTTCAAGGTAAAGGGACAGATCCAAAGCAATATCTGTGGCAAAACCCAAAGCTTCTTCAACAGATCGCTAAATGAAAGATATCCTTACACCCAGCTAAACTAGCCCTAGAAGGCACTGTGCCTGGTTTAACCATGAATTGCCTGGTGACAGACGTTCTTTAAGAGTAAGACTGAACATTGTCTCTTATTGTCACAGTGTGGTTCACTCTGACAGTTGTGTCCGTGTAGGCTGGCTGCATGCCCTCTTGCGCACCGCCTGCAGGCTGCCTCCTGTGCAGGCTGGTTGCTTGGGGCTGTGTGCTGACTGCGGTGTCTTCTGTGAACTGCTGCCTGTGAATGTTTGCTCTCCCCGTGTCTGCATATCTGTGCAGTTCCTGTCTCTGGTGCCGTGTAGGCTGGCTGCAGGCTCCCTCGCGTACTGGCTGCAGGCTGACACCTGTGTTTGCTGTTTGCTCCGGACTGCATGCTGGCTATGGCCTTGTGTATGAACAGGCTGTGAATTTGGAAGCTTTTCTGTTTGTCACTGTGATATGGGTTGTTTGTGCTCTTCTCTGGCGTACTGGCTGCCGTGAACTCCGTGTATGCTGGTTGTCAGGGGCAACTGTTCTGATGGGGTTAACTTCCCCTGGTCTGGTCCTGGGTGTGGCTTATCAGGTGCCTCATTATCCAGCTATATCAATCTGTGAGCTGTTGGGGCTTGTGGTCAGTCTTTCTTGTGTCTTGCTGGGTGTTGCACCTTGCTGCTCACCCAGAAGGTCAGTCTTTCCTGTGTCTTGCTAGGTGTAGCCCCTTGCTGCTGACCCAGGGGGTTTTACCATCTACCCTTCTGTTTGGTGTTGCCTGGTTTTGCATTGGTGTCTGTTGGTATTGCCTTGTCTGTTCTCCTGTACCTGTTCTGTGACGGTGCTTAATGTTATGTCCTTGTTTGGTCTGTACCTGCGCTGTATAATGTTATGTTATCCTGGTCTGTTCCTTGTTTCGGCTAGCAGTGCGCAACTGCATCTGATAGCCTGGCAGTGCTAAACTGCTTCTGATTGTGGTCTGTCCTATGTCCTGCCTGGCAGTACCTGTTCTCTCTGTTCTTGTCTGCCTGAAGTTCCTTTCTGGTCTGTTCTTATCCCATGTTGTCCTGCCTTCTTGAGGGGGTCCCTGGCTTCCCCAGAGTCTGTGGAATCTCTTGTCTGTGTGCAGCTCTGCCTGAGACCGCCATGCTTCCATTCCGCTTGGGGTCCAGGCATCTGCTTCTGTGCTGATTCCCGTTTGTCTTGTTGTCTGTTCCATGTGCTGTGTTTGTATGGGTTCCAGTTCTGTTGTTGTCTGTTCCGCTTGTGCTTGCACCTGCATGGTTCCATGCAGGTAGGGGCCAAGTGTACCAGGACCTTCCTGGAGGTGCAACCAGTGAGCTCTCGGCCCAGTTCATCCCCACCACCAGGGGCTCTGTGAAGAACGGGGCCCGCTGGCTTTCTACCCTCTGGGTTTTGCCTGTGGTCTGTAGGTGCACTTGGGTCAGTGGTAGTTTTTACCCCTATTGCCTACCTGCTTATTGTCATGTGCTTTTATTACACTTATAATAAAGTTCTCTGTGGGTCCTTGTTCTGTTTTGCCTGTGTCCTGTTCGCATGGCATCCCAGAGGTCTGCCTTGGGCCTCTGGTACGTGACACTTATAATTCATTTTCCTCTTCTTGTGGCAGGATGTTGTAATGGTGGTTTGGTATGCTTTATATGCAGTGTAAATGCCTTGATCCGAATACACAGTTTAAACCTGTCTACCCTGCATACTCACTGGGTGATACTTCTCCTCAAGAAATATTTGAAATTTCTGGTCTATTACTTTAGTCTTATCGGTTTATTAGACTTGTTATAAATAAATGAAGATATAATAATTTATGATGTAGTATTTGATGGACAGATTTAATAATTTTCCATCTAAACTGATATTTGGTTCCCATGTACTGCATGTTGAGTTACCTGTAGGCCACCTACTTGGATGCTTAGACCGCCTTGTCTTTTGCAGACAGTTCTACAGGAGGTCAGTTGTGATAGTAGCATCTATTAATGTTTATAATGTTCTGTTCTGCATTTTACTCAGCCTCTTCCCTTCCCTTTCCTGTTCTAGGGTCATTTTTAAATAGATCATAGATGATGAATGTGTTAATGACTTTTCCTTTGCATGCTGATCATCAGGCGATTCTGTTATTGTTCTCCTGAACACTGGATAAACTTAGATACTGGGAGCAGTTTCCTGCAGAAATAGGAGGATCTTACAGGCATAATAATAAATCATAAAGACTAATAAAACACAGTGTACTTGAGGTATTAGGAAGTATGTGTCAGAAACACTTCACAGAACCACATGAACCTTGGTAAAACTGGTTGGTTGATCTCCACAAGCTTGTATGTATAATTTTTTTCTGGAAAATCTCTTCTGGAGAGCATAGACTTATCCTGGGTTGGCTTATAATCTCCTGATCTTTACGACTTTATTTTGTGTGGGCTGTAACTTTGCAAAGCAATGTCTTTCAGTCCAGTTATATTCAATGAGCTGTGTGAAGATGAGGAGGGTGATATAGCTCCTGATTTAGAGTCTGTTAAAGCCTTGACAGCCAGATTGAACCTGCAGACCCGTCGACCATCATACCAGGAATGGACACAGAGAGTACAAGCACGACCATGGGCAAAAAATCGAGCTGTTGCCCAGGAGAAACTATCTTCCAGTCAAGAGCAAAGCATCCGAAAAAACAGCATCTGTGGGTTCAGCTCTATAGACGAAGCTTTACAATGGCTTAGGAAAGAACTAGTAAGTTTTTTTATTTGTTTATTTGTTTTAGTGCTTTTCATGCATAAATTCAATGAACAGAATGTAGTTTATTAAGATTTCCCAACCATATCATTTTAAGAACTCATGCATAAAGTGAAGGTCCGAAGTGGTGAGAACAAAACTTCCATGTGCCAAGGACAATATGGGCCTGTTGCAGGCTATAAATGACATATTACTAATGTATGGAACACAAATCTACAATATGGCTGTGGGCATGAGGTCTTTTACATATTTTATTAGTGATAATGGCCATCTCTTGATAGTTAAAGGTAACCTGTCACTATATGCTTGGTGTTTGATATGTAAGTAACGTGTTATAGAGCAGGAGGAGCTGAGCAGAATGATATTCAGTATAACTTGTAACTTACTAATAGAAATCTCTTCTCATTGGACGGACCTATTAGTGATTAACAACTGCCTCTCTATGCACATTTAATAGGAAGCTGTCATATGGCAATGGCTAGATTTCTTTATAGTTATTACAGCTAGGTCTGATCCCTGGTCAATATTAGCATCACTCCTTTTCATAAGTTAGTGTGTCCTCTATCTCAGAAGTGTCTAATAGTCTTGCTGATAATTTGGCTGATCATCAACTTCAAGCTTCAATAGCAGCAACGGTATTTTTGTAGGACTCTTATCTACTAGAATCAGTACATGCACAAATCAGTGGTATCCTCACCATAGGGTTCCACTGTAAAAAAACAATCTGTTTAATGGATACATTTTTTGTTTTATTTTGCTGGACTTGATGTGAGCACAGCCTTAGATAGGCCATAGCCTTAAACGTTCTGTTTTAGAGTAGGTTCACATCACGCTTTTGCCATCCATTTAATAGATATGTTGTAATAAAAAGGGATACAAAAGCACAGCACACTACGCTTTTGTATCTTGCAGAGTCTGGTACGGAAAACGTATATGTTAACGTATATGTTTTTTCACAATGGAATTCTATGGTGACAGATGCTACTGTATGGCATCATTATGAGGCATCTGTTAACGTATACTTTTTTGTATAAGTTAAACAGATGGCAAAAACATGATGTGAACCCAGCGTTACATAAGCAAATGACCACAAAACACTTAAAGGCAATTTGTCATCAGAAAATGATCTTTTGTTTAACTCCTTCCCGACATGTACGGCCGATGTCAGGTCTTTAAAAATGGCATCTGCTCTAAAGCAAAGTGAGCACCATAGCCACCCGGTTTCTGCTGTTTTAAACAGCAGGCACCTGGGTATAATGTCTGGGTTTGTCGAAAACACCAATCACAGACATTTAACCCGATGCCAGATGCCGTGGTCAATTGTGGCCACGGCATCTGACAGGCTTTTCCCTGAGATCACTGCGTTCCCAGGTCCTGAACGGCTTCCCCGATCTTATTCACTAAGTTAGCTTTATCCCTCTGAAAGATCCGAGGCTACCACAGCAATAATTCCCATGGAGTCCTGCCTGCAAATAATTTTTTTTTTTTTTAGTATTAAAACTGAGAATGAAGGGCACAGGTCAGGTTTACTGCATAAGGAACACCATAAAACAAATCTCATAAACCTTTTGCGGAATTGCGTTTTTTTAAAGTTTACCCCTTTTGGAGTTTTTTGCCACCTTTCCACTACATTGTATGCAGTATAAAATGGTACCATTAGAAAGTACAGGTTGTCCAACAAAAAGTAAGCTCTCATATGGCTATGTGAACAGAAAAATTAAAAAGTCATGGTTCCAAGAATGCATGAAGTGAAAAATAAAAATGCAAAAAGCCATGTCAGGAGAGGGTTAAACCACATTTTTATGGTAAATATATTTTTTAGAATGTTTGGTGAATTTTTATTTTTCCATGTCACTATCTATATTTAATTTTTTTTATTTAATCCTGCAATTTTCGCACTGGTCACTATGCCTAATAATAGGTCATAATTTCCTGTTCTGTACAGGTAACTTTTCAGTAGCTGTTATCAATATAATTACAGGCAGAATTACAATGACAAGTAACACCTCTATATAGATAACACAAGATTTACCATTCACAGCAGATGATATTGCTGCTTAGGCCAAGTTCACATCACCGTTTTGAAAAATTCCATTGTTCTGATCCAGCAGAAGTTAAGATTGTCTACTGAACCTCTGTGACGTTTAAGCTCAGAACAGTAAAAAACCAGGTTGGAATAACTGGTGAGCATGAAACTGCTAGTAACATAAGCTGAGTAAATGGTTTTTTTGTTTGTTTTTTGGGGATTATTTTGTATGGGGCTAAAAAACATTGAATTATAGCGTGCCTAATATGAATTTGCTATGATTTAACATATATGTACCAAATCTACTGTATAAGTTTAACTTTGATAAGGACGCAACTCAGCTTATGAAGACTGTTCAGGAAAGGAGAGAGACGGACTTGCCACAGAACAGCATTCTGCAGCTGCTATGTACTGTGAAATGTAGAAGCTGCAGAAGCTATTTGTTGGTGAATCTAGTAACATAGTAACATAGTATATAAGACCGAAAAAAGACATTTGTCCATCCAGTTCGGCCTGTTTCCTGCTAAAGCATACAATTTAAATGTGGAAATGTGTCATCTGAAAATTATCATCACAGGCAGAAACACAATGACAAGTAACACCTCTGTATAGATAAGACAAGTGCCACCATTTACAATAGGTGATATCACAGTTTATCTACTCCTTCCTGACCTCTGCACAGGTCACAGAGCATGCTTACAACACTTTCTCATAGAAGTCAATAAGTCCCCTTCTGTCCATTATGTCTATGGCTATGTAGATGCTCTCAAAGAACAGGAAGTTTTGACATATTTTAGGCCTAGTGGCCAGTGCAAAAACGGCACCATTTTTTTTTACATTTTATTTAAATATAGATAGTGGCATGGAAAAGGAAAAATTTAAAAAATTCTAAAAAAAAATATGTTTAGCATGAAAACAGTTTCTGATGACACATTCCCTTTCATTAAGCGATTTTTTGTTTTCTAGTTCTAGCATGTAATGTTTGGAAATGTTGTTTAAGTCTATATCTATAGAATTTCTTTTATATTGATGGCCTATCCTCAGGATAGACCATCAATATCTCATCAGTGTGGGTACAACGCCCTGCCAATCATATTTTCTGAAGTAGTTTTGGTGTGGGAGGCCTGTGCAGGAACTATATAGCTCTGTCCTTTGTGTAGCAGATTAAGCTGGATATGACAGCGCTGCCTCCATTCTCTTCAGTGACCAGTGCTGCAGTAACCAGCTCCATCCACTACACAATCGGTGGAGCTGTGTCATTCCGGTGCTGACTTCCAGCACTGGAGCTGCTTTGAAATAGCTGAACACGAATATCATTGAATACAACACTCCAAGCGTTTTTTAGAACAAATTATATGCCTTTATTTCATACATGATTAAAGTATAAAAAATAGTAAACAATTGTGACAAACAGAACAAAAATGAGGAAACAAAAAATGGAGGGGACCGCAGGATCAACACACAGAGGGCACACACACAAAAGTGCATAAAAGGTATATGAAAAACACCACTCAAAAATTACATCATAATAATGGGGCCCTGGGAAAAAATCCCAAAAGACAGGCTTATCCTCAAAGAGTGATAACAAGGTGGTAGTAAGAATAATAACATATACCCTCGTAGTGTGCTGGATTCTACGGTCGCCGCCTCCTCTGATCAGCAGAGGATAGGGGTGGTGGAGCCCTACCAATCATATATAATGGACGGCCTATCGTGAGGATAAGCCATTAATATAAAAATCCTGGACAACCCTTTAAAATTGCCATATTCAGTATATGCTATATCAGAGGCGTAACTAGAAATGACTGGGCCCCACAGCAAATTTTTTAATTGGGCCCCCTCCCCCAGTAATTTTTTCACAACCCCTTCCTTTCATGCTGCCCCCTTTCCTGTGGCTAGTAAAGATCACTCTCTCAGACCATGCCCGGCAGCTGTTCCATCCGTTTTCTACACTGTCTATACTGCCACTGTATATAATTTCATTGTGTAATACTGTTGAGGGGCCCTGACAAAATCTTTTAGTACTTCTCCTCCTCTTGGATGGGCCCCTTCTGGGTCAGGGCCCCAAAGCAGCCGCTTCCCCTGATTCCCCTATAGTTACGCCCCTGTGCTATATACACTGTTCCATCTGTGCACAATGTTAATTTGATATTGTATCATTAGGTGTACTCTTTGTTTCATACAGCAGGAGATGCAGGCTTCAGACCACCTCCTGGCCCGACAGCTTATGCTATTACGATCTCGGATCTCACAGTTTAAAATAGAGCAGACCTGCGAGAGGCATAAGGAGATGCTAGACGATGCTACTTTCGACCTAGAGGGTTGTGAAGAAGACTCTGATCTACTCTGCAATATTCCACCACGTGCTGCCTTCTCTCTTTCAACTCCCCTCAAACACATCGGGGTGACACGCATGAATATTAACTCCCGAAGATTTTCACTGTGCTAAGAAGTACTCATCATGTGTAAAGAGCAAAAAAAAAAATTACCAAACTCCCATCAGAATATGATGTCTATGCTAAATGCTTTTATACATAATGC
This sequence comes from Bufotes viridis, assembly GCA_033119425.1. Lineage (NCBI taxonomy): Eukaryota > Metazoa > Chordata > Amphibia > Anura > Bufonidae > Bufotes > Bufotes viridis. The sequence continues at coordinate 269,670,227 of CM065591.1, forward strand.
TACCTAACAGCTCCAGGACCGATCTAATTTCAAACAATTTACCCACTTTTTAATACTGGTCAATATTTGCTGCGCATCAGTCCTGTGGAACAGACCCTCTCATTGTTGAGTTCATAAAGGAGATGTGTAACTTTAGCAAGTGGTATTTATCATGTAGAGAAAGTTAATACAAGGCACTTACTAATGTATTGTTATTGTCCATATTGCTTCCTTTGCTGACTTCATTCTTTTTTCTATTACATTATATAAGGCTCATTTCCATAGCTACGACCACCCTGCAATCCATTAGGGGTGGTCGTGCTTGCACACTATTGGAAAAAGTGACGGCCTCTCTGATGGCCGGGACCTTGGGAGCGCTATAGTGTGCAAGCATGGCCACCACTGATGGATTGCAGCGTGGTCATAACAATGGAAACGAGCAGTGTATAATGTGATGGAAAAATGTTACTAGATAAACTCAAGGTTCCACAAAGACAGTGGTTCAAATTTTTTTAATACAGACCAATTATATAAATGATTTTCAGCTCATAATGAGTACAATATAATAATAAAAAAAATCCCTCAAAAGGTGTACATAGCCGGCAAAAAAATATAACATGTCCTATTTTTGTCCGCAATTGCAGGCAAGAATAGGCAGTTCTATGGGGGTGCTGGCCAGGTGTATTGCGAATCCGCAATACACTACGGACTTGTAAATGGACCCTAACCTAATGTCTGATCAGTAAAGCAAGAGGAGTGGGCTCCTGGGCATATCAACATAAGCAATGTGAAGGAACAACAGTTATAAATGTTGTCCGATAATGAACTTCCATTAAAAAAGTTCTTACTCTACTGAACAGACTAAATACCATTAAAGTATCACACAGCTATAACATGTCTTATGCTCCTACATGTAATAGAATTTTATTGTAAATTTGTAAAATAGTACACAGCTATAAAGTGCTTTACAATCCACATATACTAGAATTTTATTGTACAGTTTATGATACTATGTTCTTTTATTCAGCATGTTGTTCTTCTTCTTTAAAACATAGTTTATGTGTTAAAGGTCCCCATGAGGAGGAGTGGGAGATGTTTTTACAGAGAAAGGACCTACTTTGATGATCTAATTCTAATACAACAAATGGACAAGCATTTTCTTTATGTGACAAACCCTTAACTGTACATTTTGTTATATTGGATTCTAATAAATAAAAATGTTTAAAAAGCAAAAAAAAAGTAATTCAATATTTTGTTCTTTTCCATTTCATGTCTATGTTTTTGCTTTGTAAAAATGTTTGGATCTATAGATAAAAATATATGAAAAAAAAAATTATTTACAATTAAACACTTCAAATAACCAGACTGAGATATTTTCAGAAAAATAAAAGCATTTTTTAATTATTTTTTTTTTAAATTGTAATTAAAGGCATAAACCTGCTCTGCTCATTCAATAGCATATGATTGAAAGGCACACTTTCATCAGAAAAAGGTATTTTTTTAATTCATATTGATAGAATACAATTTTTAACTACGGTATGTTTAATTGTTTTTCATTTCGCTAGTACTATACCACCGAAAATTAAATTCAAAATATCTTCTTTCTGTAGCAGTCAGCACAGAGAGATAAAACTTCGCTGCAAGGAGTTATTTGTTAAGGTGGAGTTAGACGAGCAGATAATTGTTACGATTTGAACGCAAACTATGGAAGATGGATGAGACTCGTTGCATGTAAATGTTTCTAAAGACTGAGCGATCTGACCAAAAACGCTCTTACGATGTCTGTGAAATCATTGCTGCTAACAAGTACAATCATCGTTTGTCATTAATGAATTGCGCTATACAAGTGTGCATCATGTACGTTCTTGATGATAGAGCCCTGTGTAGGCAGCATTTCAATGATTATACGATCAAGAAGAACCAAAATTTTACACGATAATCTAAATCTTTAAATGCTAGTTGTCTGCTAGAACATTCATTCAGTAGTTGCTTGTGTCGGTCATCTCTTAAATAATTATCTGCTCGTCTAAACCCACCTTTAGGCTTCATGCACACAAACGTATTTTGGATCCGCGTTCGAGCCGCATATTTTGAGGCTCGAGCACGGACCTATTCACTTCAATGGGGCCCTCCGTTCCGTGGCCCTGCAAAAAAAAATATAGCATGTCCTATTCTTGTCCGTTTTGCGGACAAGAATAGGCATTTCTACAGATTGCGGACCGCAAAACACCTACGGTCGTGTGCATGAGGCCTTAGTAAAATAATAGATTAGTAGAATTAGGATAACAGTATGGCAGCTCTGTTGTTCTCTTGATAGGCCTAGAAAAAGATCCCTACAGTAGAGTACTTTTCTTATCAATGTCATGTGTGATGCTCTAATTGAATCTTTCATCCCCTTCCCTCTCTGACCGAACTGAATGGTCTGACTGAGAAAGTCAAGAGAGGCTGTTTACCATGGCAAAGTTCCAAACAAAGAAGAAAGTTGAAGATCTAGGACAGGAAGTAGAATGCGTGAAGTGGCTAAAAAAATACGGTATATTAAAGTATTAGATAAAAAAAATGATGGTACTATGATGGTACTATCCATTTAAAGCAACCATTTGGACATAGGTAACTATGTGCAGGCTCTGTGACATCTGCAGAGATCATTTTGTAGTGAAGGGGAAGAGATGAGTTTTGTTCATCACATATACCACAGCCTTGCTTGACTGAATGCGTAGACCATTTGGTAGAATGATCCACTGTGTCTGACAAGCCAGGATTTCAGATAGGGTTTGGAGATAGGAGTTGTAAAAAATATATTTATGAAGGGAAAAGAAAGAGCTAAGATTCAGTGGTTAAAATCTTTTGTGATTATGAACACTGGAAATTGCATGATTCTTCCTGTTTGTCCATGCGTGTCATATTTAGGAGGTCCCATGCCCACTGAGATTTATATTGGTGCTGTAGAGAGGTTTGTCACATTTTTAGAATGCCCTTTCTAGAAATATGGTGTGTAAATCACTGATTTTATCTTTGATTTTAGAAATATGGTCTGACCACAAACTAGACCCATCATTCTTTCAGCTCCTTTTTAGTGTACTAATAGGACAGCTGCCATTTTGTTTCTCTTAATGATTGCTCCCCAGACAAAACGAGCCATTATAACTAATAAAAGGTATTTGGGAATATATTTATAATAATGTAATATTTAGGTATATTGATTTTCTTAATTCCCAGAGAACCCCCTTAAGCATGCAGTTGAGCGTGAGGTAATGGTGTATTAGCATAGAGCCAAGCTGAAAGGCCTGTTTGAATGGCCTTCTGTGATTATTTTTTCTACGTCAATGTTAAGGTATGTAGAGGAAACTCAAGGAATTTTCTTGTTACTGAGGTCTCGTTCACATGGCCCAGAACGGAACTTTATTAAGATGCTGCTTCCTGTGAAACTTTGCCTCCTGAAAGACAAAAATGCTAGATGTACGGTAGTTCGTGTATGTGTGTATAACTTTAATTATGTGTCATGAGACTATCTTTGTGGTTATACCAATCCTTAGTGTGAAAATAGCTCACGAATGTGGGAGGAAATATGTGATCAAAGTTCTTGGTGTGAGAAAAAGTAATAAAGAGAATACAAAAGTAGAGAATAAAACAGATACAGGAACAGGTGCAAGTGTAATAATACACTATCACATATATCTTAACAATCTGTAGCTATATTAGACTCCTGTAAATTAAGACACACTATAACAACATTACAATATCACCTAATAAAAGAGGACCTCTCCTGACATGCCTGTTTTAATAGCTTCATGCATTCCCCATGTAATAACCATTCTGGAGCATCTAATCATAAATTCTAGTAGAAATAACACAGGAATGGTACAACATGGAGCCATACGATTAGATGCTTCAGAATGGTTATTACATGGGAAATGCATGAAGCTATTAAAAAAGGCATGTCAGGAGAGGTGACAAGTCCTCTTTAAAAGGGTTCTCCGGGAATTAAGAAAATACCTAACTATTACTTTATTATAAATATATTCCCAAATATATATATTTCTATTGTGGTACTTGTGGTCCGCTGCGGGCATCCTCCACCGTATGCAATTTTGCTTGGGATCGCCATTAGCAACGGGCCACAAGTGCAGGATCTGCTCCTCTATATATATATGCACAACTGCATTTTTGGGTTGAGCACATCCTGCTTCCTGCCACCTTTCAGTTGTTTTGTATATATAATTTTTGGAGGTGTATAAACTCCCATGTAAATGTAGCCTGTTTTCCATCCACAGGCTACATTTAGGTGCACCTGTGAGGCCTGGGCTATATCAGCCAGTCTTGGGTGGGGCTCACAGCCTTCTCCCTCCTCCCATTGCAGGCATGGTTACATGCTGGAGGTAACTGAGGAGTCTGCTATGAGTTGGCCTAATACATTCCTGTAATTTTACCCTCTGGCCCCTGGTATTGCCCCTATGGCATAGGTAGGTGAGTGTTAGGTCCCGAGCTACTTGAGAAACCTTGGCATGGTGCTCGGGCTTAAGACATGTCCTCCACTGTAGGACATGTTGACTAATCTCTCAATTTTACCATCAGTTTGAGGGCTTAGTAAGACCGCAGTGTGCACCTGTTTTGTCATTTGTTATTGCTATATTGTTATATTATTTATCACATCCACACAATTGCCATCTTGTGTAGCATGTCTATTGTGGTACTTGTGGTCCGCTGCGGGCATCATCCATCGTATGCATTTTTGCTGGGGATTCGCATTAGCAACGTGCCACAAGTGCAGGATCTGCTCCTCTATATATATATGCACAACTGCATTTTTGGGTTGAGCACATCCTGCTTCATGCCACCTTTCAGTTGTTTTGTGTAATTATAAATATATTCCCAAATATATTTTATTAGTTATAATGGGGAGCAATTATTAGGAGAAATAAAATGGCCACCGTCCTATTAGTACACACAAAACCTGTCCTAATCACACAGAAGGACACAGCCACATCCCCATCTCCTCTCGATACTTCATGTCGCCTCATGAACTCCGTTCCTACAGAGATTCAGCTGAAGAGCTTATCATCTGTATTCAGGATCATAATCCCTTACAAGTAAAGCAGATAGGACGAGACAGCTCTTTAGCTCAGTGCTCTGAAGTAACTTGTCCTGCTGTGTGATTAACAAATTGTGACTGAGGGAGAAGATACTTTGCTGCATACATAACTGATTACATATGTCATGTATAGGTCATATTACATAGCTTCACACACTGATTACATAGGTCAACCCAATGGAACTCACCACTAAAGCGTGAGAAATTACAGTATCCCTTTCACCTAATTTCTCTTACATACTGGCAATGAAAGAGTGGTACTTCAATTCTATACACAGAGCCTAGTTAGGAGGGATGCTGTGTCAAAAGCCAAGGTGGCAAAGACTCCTTCTTAGCATCAGGTCATATCAGTGCCCAAATAAATAATCCCTTATGGTGTCAATTAAGTAGAAGCATACCACCCCACCCACCAGTTTTATACAGGTTTTATTGCAATTGTAAATGTTACCTATATATACACATTAGGCCTGCACAATATATCGCGAAAGCAATCGTTATCGCAATTAATCGCCGTATCGCAATCGCAATTTGCTGACCCAAAAATGCTGCAATTATATTACTGTATTTTTCGCTTTATAAGACAGACTTTTTTTCCCCCCCCAAAAGTGGGGGGGGAATGGCAGTGCGATGGTTGACTTTCTAATTGACACTGACACTATCTCCGGCCACTATGCTGCGCAGCGCGGCCAGCGATACATCAGTTACAGTGCGGGGAGGGAGGAGGAGCTGGTGGAAAGTCGTTATTTTAATGCACGCACGTTCTTCTATCTATTCTATTTATCTGTTCTGTGCAGTGCTATTAAGAAAATGGCAAGTTCTGTATTTTGTACTTTTGCAGTAATGCAAATATGTATTTTATTTTGAAAAACACTGCGCATTTCAGTTCTTTAATTCAGCATAACTACATTTCACATCATCAATCATCTGTGTGTGCTTTTACCTTGAAAATCCAAGCAGATAGACCTCTAGCACAATTCCCTTAAAATATCGCATATCGTTATCGCAATTTTTAGGGCCCTAATCGCAATCGCACAAAATTCCCATATCGTGCAGCCCTAATACACATTGTGGGGAGTCGCTCTGGTAGACAGCGGTGCGGGTGCAGTTTAGAGGCAAAACAAGGAGTCCAGATGGTGCATCAAACAGTGTTTTATTCACACTTGCACGCCATAAATGAAAAGCAGTCTCTTGGTGACAGTTCACACACAACGGAAATACTGTGGCAAAACAAAAACAGGCCAACACAGGGTCCAGTCACCTTGGGTGGTTTAGGTGCGGGTTCACACCTAGAAGTCGGCTCAGCCGCAGGCGATTCCACCTTCAGGTCGCAGGGAAACACCACCTTGCTGAGCTCCTTCCTCCAGGACAGAGAATTCCTCAGCCCTGTTTGCAGGCTCCAGGATAATCACACCCTCAGACACAGCTGCTGGCTGCGTTTTATACCCAGCCCAAAACATGGACTGGACCGTGGGGAGCAGCCACCCACCCTACTCTTTAGCTGCTCCCAGTAAGAGCCGGCCCGGATCGGCTTTGCAGCCATGCTATTTAACAGAGCAGCACTAGCTGCTGCAGACAAAAACCCGGCTCTCACCTCACCGAGGCCAGCAACCTCGGTGACACGTACCTGCTATCAAATACAACACCTTGCACCCTCTTACAACATATACAAAAAACTGCCAAACAGTAACACTTAATACTGCAATTATGTATACTTTCCTTTAATAATACCGTCTACAGTATGCAAACAAAATTACATTATAGCGGTCATATATTACCATATGGAACACACATAATACTGCCATATAAATAATAAAATGAGAATAAAATGAACATACTGTGCCAATATGACTGCCTTAGGCCCCTTTCACACGAGCGAGTATTCCGCGCGGGTGCAATCCGTGATGCGAACGCATTGCGCCCGCACAGAATCCGGACCCATTCATTTCAATGGGGCTGTGTACATGAGCGACGCAGCATGTTCTATATTCTGCGATTTTCACGCAACGCTGGCCCCAAAGAAGTGAATGGGACTGCGTGAAAATCGCATCCGCAAGCAAGTGCGGATGCGATTCGATTTTCATGGATGGTTGCTAAGGGATGTTGTTTGTAAACATTCAGTTTTTTATCCCGCGCGTGCAAAACGCAATAAATCGCATTGCACCTGCGCAATAAAAACTGAACGCGATCACAAACAAAACTGAATGTACTTCCTTGCAAAATTGCGCATGTTTCACTGAACGCATCCGCATCACATCTGGACCTTATCCACTCGCACTCATCTGCAAGGGGCCTTATAGTGCTAAATAATAAGCAGCATCCTGCAAAATCCAATGCCCAATGTGCACAAGTGGATGTGTGGGAGGTGGATGGTGGGGGGGATGGGACTGAACTATTGGGAATGCATGACTACCATTGATTGGACACAGGATGGACATTCTGAGAGGGAAGGAAAAGAATGGCAGCAGTATATAACAGCAACATCTAGACATAGGAACATGGTTTAAATCAGGCATGCTCAACCTGCGGCCCTCCAGATGTTGTAAACCTACAGCTCCCACAATACCCTGCTGTAGGCTGATACCTGTAGGCCAGGCATGCTCAATCTGCGGCCCTCCAGCTGTTGTAAAACTACAACTCCCACAATGCCCTACTGTAGGGTGATAGCTGTAGGCTGTTCAGGCATGCTGGGAGTTGTAGTTTTGCAACAGCTGGAGGGCTGCAGGTTGAGCATGCCTGCTGTAGGCTCTTCAGGCATGCTGGGAGTAAAAGTTTTGCAGCAGCTGGAGGGCCGCAGGTTGAGGATGCCTGGTTTAAATGATTCCAATTGAAATATGATGTTCTGTAGGATCTAAATGAGATTTAACCATGGAACAACGCTATATGGTGGGCGGTCTTGTTAGTGGCTGACAGCCTTCCCTGTATGAGTGTGTATACATAATAGTTGTCAATCACTGATAAGACTGCCATCTTGGCTGCTGGGCTCAGAAAGAGCAGAGATATAAATAAAGAAAATGCAAGTGTTTCTGACTCATTTCCCATAGAACCCTGTATCAATCTGCTCAGCTCCTCCTGCTCTATAACATGCTGCCTGCAGATTACACTGCATTTTCATGGTGACAGGTGAACTGTGAAATCTCTGGTAGTCTAAGGGTTAATTATAGGGTTTCCAGTTGATATCACTGAACTTCTGTAACAAGAAGCAAACAAAGGTCAGTATTTCAGACTGATCTCATCTGTGTGGAATGTCAGACATGCAAACTGAATGTGGAGGAATGATCACTACCACAGTTGTTCCTCCCTCATTCAGTTCTGTTGGTTATCGGCAGCACGTCCCTGATTACACAAAGAGATGTGTTTTGGCAATAAACGGACATCTTCTTATGCTGATGAAAGGTGCCAATCAGCCAACAAACAAGCGTCTACTCGTTCATTGGATAATTGGCTACATCCCATGACTGCACATGCCGGATAATTGACCTGAAAACAGGGGCATAACTACCATAGTGGCAGACCATGCGACTGCTATGGGGCCCAGGGCAAGAGGGGGCCCAGTTGGGATAATCCCCACTTCTACTGGAGGTAAAAACTTGGTCAGGACCAGGGGCGTACAGAAAAATCACTGGGCCCCATGGCAAGAATCAGAATTGGGCCCCCTTGTGAGTGACCCATCGCACCCCTGAGGGTACGTGTACATCTACTGCAGAGGTTCCAGCAGAAGCCTCTGTTGTAGATTCTGGCAAAAACAAAAGGCAAAACAATCTTGAATGACCCCATCATTGTGAATGGGATCCAGCAGGTGCCAGCAGTGTTTGGCATATGCTGGATCTGGCGATTCTGGTATTCTGCTGGTGGCTGGAACAGAATACCAAAATCTGATGGCAAGTGATTACCTGTCCTTACCCGATGAACTGTGCCCGCTACTTTTTATATAGTGTGTCATCCTTCCCCCATGGGCGGTGCCTACTCCTGTTTCATCTCCTCCCCGATGCTGACCTACTGTCTGTGCTGCTGGCACAGTGCAGTCAGGGTCTGGGGCAGATCTTCAGGGGGCAGAGCTGGTCTGGAGTCTGGACTGGTGACGCTGCTGGATCAGGTCAGGTCCGGACTGGTCAGTCAGGTCACAGTGCGACGTGTGCTGGCAGAGGAACAGGACAGGGACATTTTACAAAATGCAGACACAGAAAACTAAAGGATTTAATCCAGTCACAACTGATGTTTCTCTGACTGCTGCAGAACCTCCTTATACACACCTTAGCTGCTGCAGAACCTCCTAATACACACCTCAGCTGCTCCAGAACCTCCTAATACACTCCTCAGCTGCTGAAGAACCTCATAATACACACCTCAGCTGCTGAAGAACCTCATAATACACACCTCAGCTGCTGCAGAACCTCCTAATACACACCTCAACTGCTGCAGAACTTCATAATACACACCTCAGCTGCTGCAGAACCTCCTAATACACACCTCACGTACTACAGAACCTCCTAATACACACCTTAGCTGCTATAGAACCTCCTAATACACACCTCAGCTGCTACAGAACCTCATAATACACACCTCAGCCGCTACAGAACATAATAGTACACACCCTCAGCTGCTGCAGAGCCTCCTAACACACACCTCAGCTGATGCAGAATCTCATAATACACACCTCAGCTGCTGCAGAGCCTCCTAACACACACCTCAGCTGATGCAGAATCTCATAATACACACCTCAGCTGATGCAGAATCTCATAAAACACACCTCAGCTGATGCAGAACCACTTAATACACACCTCAGCCGCTACAGAACATCATAGTACACACCCTCAGCTGCTGCATAGCCTCCTAACACACACCTCAGCTGATGCAGAATCTCATAATACACACCTCAGCTGCTGCAGAACCACTTAATACACACCTCAGCTGCTATAGAACCTCCTAATACACACCTCAGCTGCTGCAGAACCTCCTAATACACACCTCAGCTGCTGCAGAACCTCCTAACACACACCTCAGCTGCTGCAGAACCTCATAATACACACCTAAGCTGCTGCAGAATCTCCTAATAAACATAAGACCTCAGCTGCTGCAGAACCTCCTAACACACTTCAGCTGCTGCAGAACCTACTAACACAAACCTCAGCTGCTGCAGAACATCATAATATAATGCTAGAGAACATATAAGGCTTTGATCACATCTGTGTTAGGGGCCTTATTCGCAGATCAGGTTATAAATGCTGGACACAATTTTATAGCCTGGCAGATGGAAACCTGTCATCATAGTCAGCAGGATCCATCAGGTGTTGTCGTCCATGAAGTGCCAGATCTGAAAATACAGTAATTTTCGTTGTTGTGCTCCTATGACAGGGCAGAACAGCGAAGGTCACCAGCACAGGGGGCAACACAGGGAGAGGTAAAATGGAGAGAACTACAACTCCGAGCATGTCCAGGATGTTATTATTGGATACAAGTGGATATTACACAGAGAGGGTATAAGGCGGAGTTCATATCCCTGTTTAGTTTTCCGTATTTCTGATCGGTCAGAAGAACAGAAAAATAAAGAAAAAAACAGATCTTGTATTTTAAGCATCAGTTCTGCACATTTGGCATCTGTTTATGCAATTTCTGTCTGAGATCCATTATTTTAGACGGAAAAATATTCCTGCACTCAAAATGGAAATCTAAACGGTGATGTGAACTCAGCCTAAGGTCCATTCAACGTTGCGGAACGGATCCGGACCTATTAATTTTCAATGGGGCCGGAAAAGATGCGGACAGCACACTGTTCCGCATCCGCACTTCCGTTTCCGCAAAAAAATAGAACATGTCTTATTATTTTCCCCAGACACGGACAAAAAAAGGCATTTCTATTTAAAGTGCCGGCCATGTGCGGTCCGCAAAATCCGGAACGCATATGACCAGTGTCCGTGTTTTGCGTATCCACAATTTGCAGACCGCAAAACACTTGCGTACGTATGAATGGACCCTAAAAAGAGAGAACTACAACTCCCAGCATGTCCAGATCATTATAGGGCATCATCCAGTTGTACTAGGGGATATCCTTAAAAGGAAATAACTATAGCCCCCAGTATGGCTAGACTTATTATGGGGCATCAGTATACATTACAGAGAGGGGGTATAAGAGGAGAGAACTACAACTCCCAGCTTTACCAGACTGTACTAGGGCATAAATTGAAATTACATGGAGAGGGTTACAATAGAACAGACAAACTACAACTCCCAGCATTGCCAGACTGTACTAGGGCATATGTTAAAATTACACAGAGAGGGTTACAACAGGATAGAAAAACTACAACTCTCAGCATTACCAGACTGTACTAGGGCATATGTTTAAATTACAGCTATCCCAGGACACCACTAACCTCTCCTCCAGCAGGCACCACACAGAAGCTCCACCCCCTCACATCCCACAGGTCTTTCACCAGTCCTCTGCACTGGTCACATGATGATGACATCACCAAAGGTCCTTCAAACTTACTTCTTCTGCTCTGCTATTCTTTGGCTTTTTGCACTGGTTACATGGTTGATGACATCACCAAAGGTCCTTCTTCCCTCTTACATTCTCAGATAGCCATACAAGTGAAATTAGTGGGCGCGGCATATCTTCCACTACGGGCCCCCTTAGTGCCCCATAGCAGCTGCTTGGTCTGCCTCTATTGAAGGTACGCCACTGGTCAGGACTCTACCCTCTAAAGGAACAACTTTTAGCAAATGAGGCAGTGGAAAAAATGCCCCAAGGGTCACTGAGAAGGGTTTAGGCAGAAACCCTTCTGTCCTGTGTGGGGGGCCTGGTTTGATTCCTGCTATGGGGCCCTTACTTCTCTATGTATGTCACTGCCTGAAAATCATGTGGTCTAATATGGTCGCTGTATCCTGCTGACTACGCCAAGATTTAAGCCGTGTACCGGGGTGGGCTACCCAGGATTCAGTGAAGTCTTAAACGAGAAAAGCAACGCCAACACTAGGTTTTGCCAAAACAAAATTTTACTTAAATGTGGCAATAAATACAACCACAAATGCTGGGAACATACAATAAATTTACAAACACCCAGCCCGAAGGCGGCACCCTCCGATGGATGCAGGAGGAAAGTGCAGTAATTTATCTACTGGCAGGAACAAATAAACTGCCACACCTTATTTGTTATTATCCTAAAAAAACAAGAACCGCTGTATGGGTGTGTGGTACGGGCTAGCCTGCGGTGCAGCATAACAGCTTACAATCTTACAAAGCTCTACAGTATTCCCCCTCCCATAACTGGTCCTGTAGCACGTGCCTGAGTATTCCTCCTGAGCAAAACACCAGCCTGGCTTGAGTTTGTGGGAATTTCATCAGCTAGCCAATGTGAAATGTCACTTTAAGTTATAGAGTCCTTGCAATGAACAGTAGTAACACTTGTGGCCTGATACAGAGACTCTAACTAACTAACTACAGGCCTGGTCTCAGTCTCTAGGCACCATCACTGTAATAAGGTGCGTGCACGATCTTATCGACCCGGTTCTGCGCTGCATCCGCTGGTGACTCTGAACAGAACAAATGCCTCTCCAACAAGCATGCGGTCCCGCAGTGTATGTAGCTTTGCTCCGCAGCTTTCACGAGCGTTCCTGGAAGCAATCCTCGTTCCTCTGGACACGATCAGGGTCTTGAACACGATCAGCCTCACTTAGCTGCAGCTCTGGTCACTGAGGGCTGATTCCTTTTCTTCTCTAGGCTCTGAAACTCCACCTCTCATGGATATGGAAATATATGCAGCCTGTAGCTGTGTTTTGGAAACAGCTGCATCTTGTGGCCAAACAGCAGAATGTCAGTCCAGATTATTTAATTTATTCTATACAAACTGTGTTCAGACAATGAGAGCCGTTTCCCCATCTCACAGAGCCTTATACACTGTAAAACATGAAGCAATGTGTCTTGATGGCTTCTTAATTTTTGAAGAAAATTGGAATGAAATAACGTTTACATAAATCAATAGTACAAACAGTGATAAAAATGTTTGTAATAAGTTCTATTACAGAAAATTGCCTCTTTCTCCACTTATCAGTCTCCTCTCATTCTCCCCGGTAACTCCTGCACGAATCACTAACTCTGAATTCCCTCATAAAATCCATCTTCAGCTCACCAAGGGATCAGGTTACAGCTGCTATTGGAAAGAGTCATTTTTATTCGTATGAACGTTCATTAGCGATGATCTGGCAGTGTAATACTGCCACCAATTACCTGATGATTAAGAAAATGCTTGTTCATCGAGTAATTAGAATCTTTTAGCAGGTTTAAAAATTATAGTTTACTGGCAGCAGATCATGGTGTGTAATCACGATCTGCTGCTGGCAAACAGTGATTCTGTATGGGGACGAGCGATGACATTAGCGATCGCTCCTCCCCATACTGTGAAGGAGATCGTTGTATGTAAATGCAGCGATCTCCTCTGCTAACGAGCAGGTGATTGCCGAGAAGGAACGCTTATCTCCAGACAATCGCCTGCAAAATCTGCAGGTGTAATATTAGCTTTAGCCGATCTTATCTATTGTCCCCTGTAACTGCGACAGAGACCCAAAGGCCATAGGAAATGTGTCACCCCAAGAAAAAAAATTCTGTCATTTAAAACCAGATAGTGACACATTTTTTTTAATTCTATTTCCTGAACATGATTATGGGGGTGGCCATCTTGCCTGTGCTGTTCGTAACAGCATTTAGAAAGCATTAAGAAAATTGCTTTACAGCAGCCACATGGGCCATATACATAATAGCCAGGAGGGGAGCTCATTGACTATGGGAGAGTTTTCTAGGCATGCTCTGTGACTTGTGCAGAGGACATTGTACAAGGAAAAAATAGATAAGCTCTGACAATCACCTATTGTGAGGGGTGGATCCTGTATTATCTGTCATTCTAATCCTGCATGTAATGATATCACCTCATAGATAAGTGTATAGATAAGCAGATAACTGCAGTAACTGATCTGTACAGACCAAGAAGTGATTTAAACAATAGGTTATTTTCTGATGACACATTCCCTTTAAATCAAATTGTTTACAGCCCCTGGACCGAATGGGTTTACCAATGTTGGAAAGAAGATGGAGGGGAGAGGGGGGGGCTTTAAACATGTGGTGTGGGGACCAGTCATTTCTAGTTACATCAGAAGTATATAACTGAAAGGCTGGTGCGAATGTCCAGTGATATACTCCTGGACTGACACATTTAAATTTGAAGATGAAATTTGGAGATTTCACAGCTGAGATTTCACATGCTGGCATGGGAATGCCAATGTCAATGGATGAACTGTAAAATATATGAACTTTGTAGTTTTTATGACAATATCTGTGGCTATTAAATCCCATTAAAAGTTCACTGAAGCATATTTGTATGTTTTTTTGTTGTATTTTTTTTGTGGAAAAAAAACTTTTGAATATGCTCCAGAATTCAGGTGCAATTTGCTCCAAAAGCTAGCATATATGCTTTGTACCACTATTTTTTTTTACACATTTGCTGCCTGGTGGTGGCTTACTGGAAAAGAAATATGGCTTAAAGCGGTTGTTTACCCCCCAGAGGCCTTTTGAGTGGACCACCAGTGTGGACAGACCTGCAGAGGGAATCATACATATCTGATTCTGCTGCTGGGTTCCAGCTCCTTCGCACCCCCGCCACTGCTGCACATATTGAGTCTCCCTGCATCAACTTCTGGTTTAACGTGGTTCATGTAGCTGCTGCAGCCAATGACTGGCTGCAGCGGTGACATATACCCAATGTGTAGTCACATGACGCATGGGGCACATGTCATAGCTACGGGCATTCATTGGCTATCCAAGTCAAACTGGATGCTGATATGGGGAGAACCAAGATCTGCATCAGGGAAGTGAAGGAAGTGGAACCCAGCGGCAGCAATCAGGTAAGTATCATTCCTTCCACAGGTCTGCCCATTCTGTGGGGTAGGTCTGCCTAAAAGGCCTCCGGGGTAAAGAACCCCTTTAAAATGCAACCTCATGCTACAAAATTTGCACCAAAAATAGGTGGTGTTAAGTTGGACTAGACAGACTAAAGATCCAGAATCAACCATTGTGACAAATGTAGCATATGTGTCTGTCTAAGATTACAATATCCTACTATTAGACAGAATTAGTGAATCCGCCACAATGTGTTTTCTGATTTGACATGAGCTATGCCTACTTGCTACATGTATGTGTTTCAACCAGTCTGATTTGACTTGTGTGTGTTTTCAACCAGTCATTCATGATTTTGCTCTTGTGTATTTTTTACTTCTGGTATTTTATGACTTGTATGGAAGACTCAGGCTGAGAGGTCCTTTGTATACTTTATCATTAAAAATTCAATAAAAAAATAAGTCTATGGAAAGATAAGGGGGAGGAGGGAACTGCTGCAGAGAGAGATGCATATCTACCCTGGCAAGTGGGTTGTGCTAAATACATTATGCTATGTGCAACCTTTTGATTAATTTAGTACAGTTTTCTCCATCTTCGTTTTGCCTCTAAACTACTGACGAATCTCCCTTAATTTTGTACAGTTTTGGGCACCAAATTAAAAAAAATATATAGCAGAGCTAGCGATAGTAGGTGTGTACCAGATTCGTAATTCTTAGTTAGGGAAATTGATGATTTTGATGTGATCTTTTCATCATTAACTGTGTTCACATCTGGGCACCACAGCGGAACGTGACAGAGCCCAATATAAGTTATTCAGAACTGTCAAGCACCATTGGTATCCGTCACTTGGAACTACATTGTGGTTTCCACCTCTCACAGAAATCATGAAGCAGATATGAATAGATCTTTGGATTGTGGAAGGATTTATTCCAATTTCCCATATTCATGAAGCTGAAATCTTTTGTTCTCTAAAATGAGGACAGTTGCAGTTACCTCGTAGGTGTAGTTTTGCCTTCTGTTGGATAGACATACATCTTTTTTCACTCAGAACCTAGGTGGCTATGTTTTTTTTTGCATTGCTTTTTATGAATCAGTGTGGACACTAGTGGCCAAAAAAACCCACCTTAAACGATGACCAAACAGGTTGAATAAGAACATTAACCTTGGTTTTGAAGTACAGACATTATTTCAGCTACACAATGACTAACATGCGTTTGTGGTTGTAGCATGGGTGTTCAGAGTTATGCTTGGGCAGGAAGTCAGGTAACAATGAGGAGACAAACAGATGCAGAATAAAAGAAGAGCACGGGAAGGAGAGAAGGGTGTGCGGCAGAGAGAAGAAAAAAGCAAAAAGCAATTTATAAAAAGGTAAAATGACAAAGGACATTTAATACTGGTGACAGGGATAACTGTGGATGAAGGCCAATCTGTGAAAAGGATAAAGAAGGAAAAAAGCTGAAGAGTACGTACATGGAAGACATATAATTGGTGCAATGGTGATCACATCCTAACTGGAACTACTCAGTGTTCTTCTCACAGGTAAAAATGGTATGGTAATTCTGCGTACGGTGTCCATCAGCCATTTCCAATGAGCTGTGTTGTGTGTCTACATTATTATGCCCCACTCAACTGTTCTGTAATCTTATTGATATTCTCTTTTACATTTTATTTAGTCTGGAGAAGATTTGTATTTACACTTTTATTTTATTTTTTTGTTGTTGTTTAAGCTGCGCCTTGTTTGGCCTAAATGACCACAGTAGAGATTGTGGTATAGTAAGCCCTGCTTTATCAGCACTGACAACGGCCTGAGGTGTGTCATATGAATGCAAAGTATCTTTCATTTTAAACCACATTTTGTGTTCACTGCTTATTAGAAAACTTAGCAGGAATGTTTTCAGACTACAGTATGCTATGCATTGATTGTGAACTATTCACTATGTGAAATGGCAGCTTCCGCTGATCTGTTTCACAAGATGGCTGAGCTAGGGAGGATGTTGCAAGATATACAGACCTACTATTTGCAGATAATGGCAGACAAATATATATATATATATATATATTAATGTTATGGCTTTATACATGTTAACATTTTATTTTTCTGTAGGTTACATGGCACTTCAATTATTCTAAACTGTAGTAACTTGCCTCCATGCTGACAAGTGTTTATTAGAAAGTATCATTCCTGACACTTACCACAGACACTAGATAGCAGTCAGCTGACAGTCAATTGGCTATAACTTTAATAAGTATGTATTTTTTTCAGTTATTTTTTATTTCAATATGGGGGAGTGGTAGGTAGGTGGCTGTCAGTTGAACCTAGCTTCACTCATCTGTTCAGTAAATAAAGTAGGTGGCCTGTTGTATTCTGGTTAACTCCAATTGAAGACATCAAGGGACTGTTTGAAACCAAAACATGTATAATGTCTGTGGCTGACTTTTAAAAAGTTAAATATACTAATACTGTCAACAACTATATCTGTAAAAGCTTCATCAAATTTTATTCTGCAGAATGTCCCTACATTTCTTGTTCATGAAACCTATTTAAACCTTAGGATACCGGAGGTTTTTTTTATTTTTGCAATTTCATTTTTCTTCCCTTTCTTCCTTGAGCCATAACATTTTTATATTTCCGTTCGCTGTATGAGGGCTTATTGTTTGCGGGACAAGTTGTACTTTCTAATGCCACCATTTATTATGGCACACAATGTAGTGGAAAGCAGTAAAAAAATTCCAAATGGGGTGGAATTTGAAAAAAACGCAATTCCTCCACCATTTTACAGGTTTTGTCCCCACGGTGTTCTGTTTGTGGCAAAACTGACCCATGCCCTTCATTCTCTTCTCTGAGTCAGTACTATACTTCACATGTATAGGTTTTTTATGTCTAAATAGTGTAAAAATAAATTTAAACTTTAAAAAAATATATATTTTTTTACATCACCATATTCTGACCCCCATAAATTTTTATACTTATATCTACTGAGCTGGTTGGAGGCTTGTTTGTTGTTGGATGATCTGTAGGTATTTTATTGATATTATTCTGGAGTGTGTGTGACTTTTTGATAACAATAAAAAAATGGCAAATTGGCCATTCTGACCCTTTTCTCATTGTATTGAAAAAATTGTTATATAAAATATTTTAATAGTACGGGTGTTTTCGGTCCCATGTATTTATAGTTTTTGTTATTTATGTATTTATTATTTATGTATTTTTTGTAATTTTTTATATATTCTTTTAAATTTTTTTCCTTTTTTTGTAATGATTTTGAAGCTCATATTTTTAAAATCCACTTATTACTGACAATTGCTCATTTCTTATGTTGGCCTGCTGGCCATTTCTTATATTGACCTGGTGGCCAAAATAAGAATTGCAGCTTTGATACCCTCAGCCTCTTCAGCAAGGCTGAGTGTATTGAAATCAATTACCGACATCCTCACTGGCCACAGAGGATGCCGGTAAGAAGCCCGGAAGCGCAAGCTTGATCACGGCATCTAAAGGCTTTAATTACCATGATCGCCATTATTGCCAGTCGTGGTAATTAGCTGCGGGTCTCTGCTGTTCTAAAGACGCCCACTGCACGTGCTAGCAGGTGCCATGTTTGCCTATCGCTCCAGCTCAGCACATGTACGGCGCTGGTAGCGAAAGGGTTAAGGTGAACATACAAAGTAAAATTATATATTTCACTTCACAGGCCAAATAAATACCGTGTATGGCTGTAAATTTGGTTGGACCAGCTGGACAATATTGGGCCATCCAGCTTCATTCAGAAGATTTTAGATTGCAGATTACTTATGTACTCAGAAAACCAATAACACACGTCAATACGGTTGGTTAGTGGTCATTCTCTGACCATATGTAGTATCCTGTCTAATAGAAATGCTTAAGATCTCAAATCTCACAAGACCAGAAGCAGAAGACCTAATCATCGAGAAGCAATTATAAACCTTAAAAAGAGTGGTAGTAACTTATGACAGAATGGTAAATTATCCTGAAGATAGAATAAATAAAACATTAATTTAAAATATATAAATATATAAAAAAAATGTATAACTATATAATAAGAGGTGGCAATAAAAATAATGGTATTAAAGGAGTACCCCGCATTCTAGCAAATGTATGAAAATATTGACATATAAACATGCAATGTGCGCATATATCTACGAATAGAGAGGGCAGGTTTTATTCTGCATGTTGGTCGGCCTGTGTTTCCTGTATAACCCCTTTAATCAAGACTAGAGTTATGAGCTTTTCTGTTTTTAGTGAAAGACAGAAGTAGGAGTATAAATGCTATAATTGTCCAATAGAAAGTCATGGGAGTTAATAACCAAATAAACAGATTGGCTAAATTCAATGCCTTTATCTCACTTCTTACAGCCATCCTTTGTCTTTAGGTCACTCAGCTTGTAGCAGACACATTGTCCAGTGTCAAGAGGTGGCAGTTAGCCTGTTGTCACCATATGATTTATTGCTCGTATTCACAAAGTGTACGTGTATAAGGTCATAAAAGTATTTCTTTTACATCTAAAAAAAATGCAAAACATACAATTATGGTAGGCATATTTTTTATATACCCCAGGGGCATAGCTATAGGGGATGCAGAGGTAGCAGTCACTACAGGGCCCAGGATCCTGAGGAGGCCCAAAGACCCTTATGCCACATGAGAAGACACCAGTATTATGGAAAGTGCATGCTGGTCAAGTTACACCTCTGGCTGGAGGGAAGGGGTTAGGTCAATAATTTGACATGGGGTGGGGCTTGTTTAAATTTTTGCCTCAGGAAGCTATGTGCTTTCCTGCCTCTGGCCACAAAGCACTGAGGGAAGGGGGGCCCAAGCTCAACTCTTGCACCAGGGCCCATGAGCCTTTAGCTATGCCCCTGATATACCCAATCTTTTTGTAATCAAGGGAGATCAGCAGCCACCAGATGAATTGGGAAGCACTTATCCTCCTCCCTATTGTGAACATATGAATGCTCTGCTCAAGATGCAAAATACAGAACGTGGGGTTGTAGAATAGCTATGGGCTGAAGAGTGTATGGGCCATAAAATATTGGGCTCATTTTGGAAGTTAATAGGACTGAGGATATGGATTTTATATAAAAAAAGCTACATCTGTTTTTTTCCGTATGTGTGTCAATGGCTCTGATTTAGTACTGAGAGTTTGGGATACAGCCAAGCCTTTTTTTGTCTTTGGAAAAGATTAAGAGTTGACTATAATCTGAGGGGAAAAAAAGTTTACAATTTTAGAAAGAGTTCTTAATTCTTGTCCAAATGAATGTAAAACAAGGGGATTTTTAGGGGCCCTTGAGGACTTAATGGAAATCTGTCAGCTGCCTTAAAGGGAACCTGTCACCTCCAAAAACCATCCCAACCCGCCAGCAGTACCTGAGAGTAGTCAGCAGTGTGTTCCCGACAATCATTTTCTTCCTGAAGGCAGATGCAGCAAAAGCTCTGAAAACATTCTTTTATCCCCTGCCCGTGCGATTTTCTAGTCATGCTTGAAGTCAAGGGGGCAGCGGCCTCTTTGCTTCAAGTCAAGGTAACCGCGCCCCCTTCCCTGCGACTGACAGGCGGCAGTTTGGCAGCCGAACGCTCTGCATAAGCGCTGTCAGTCACAGGGGCAACGAAGTGGGCGCGGTTGGGAAGTGGGCTGGCAGCTTGGAATGGTTTTTGGAAGTGACAGGTTCCCTTTAAGCTGCCCTCTATAAAGGCAGCATAGTGTACTGACAGACCAATTGACTCCATTAGAGGACTGTATAACATATGCAGGCAGAGTCTGAGTCAAGAGTAAGGCACACATACTGTACAGCTTTACTTCTTACACTGCTGTTTAATGGCCTTTATGTTACATAGTAGTAACATAGTATATAAGAGTTAATAACCAAATAAACAGATTGGCTAGGACTTTATCTCATTTCTTACAGCTATCCTTTGTCTATAGGTCACTCAGCTTGTAGCAGACACATGTTGTCCATATATTTTATGGAGCAGCATAAGAGAAGAAAACTTTCCAAAAGTTTTGGGGAAAAATGAATCTTGACAGAAGTCACTGATGTATAAATAAATCATACAAAGAATTTGCCTTCCTATGGTCACACATCAGGGACATGTGGGCCATCAATAGGGCAGCATTGTTCTAGAACAGGGATGGGCAAAATTAGCCCTCCAGCTGTTGTAAAACTACAATTACCACCATGCCCTGCTGTAGGCTGATAGCTGTATGCAGTCTTTGCATGCTGGGAGTTGTAGTTTTGCAACAGCTGGAGGGCTGAGTTTGCCCATCCCTGTTTAGAATGTAAAATCTCACAATCTTTTTTAAGCAACATTGAGTATTAGAAAACGTGCCTTAATTGGCCACTACATTTGCACACAACTTTGCAAAAATCAGTACAAGTGACCAGAAGAAACTATGTAACAGTTCCTATCAGAGAGAAATATCTAGTTCTCATGTTATCAACTGTTAAACAATAACCCTCCCCCCCCTACCCTGCCCCTACGCCCTTGCCAAACTCACAGTTTTCTTCCAACTTATTCTTGGCATATTTGCCAGAATGCGGCTGGATCTCCGCCAGTCCCCATTATAGGGAATGGGACTGGACGGAGACCTTCCGGTAATACAGGCTTGTACCTGCTGGAACATAATGCTGGATCTCTGACGCTAGTCTGCAACTAGCCTAAAGGGGTATTGAAAGACAATGTCATAGAGGGGGGTTCTATGTAATAAAAAGAATGAAAGGTAAAATGTGGTCCAAAGTAAAGAAACATTCACTTCATACTTTACATTTCCTTTACATGTCTTTTTGAGCAGGTACAATGGGGTGTGGGTGCAGCTCTGAGTATGATGAGGACTGGATTGAAAACTTTGATGTGTGTGAAAACTGCCATCTTCCACGAGAGAAAAAGCAGGTCAGTATGCATTCTTATTAGATATGATATAGAAATATAACTGTGTTGGAAAAAGACACAGGTCCATCAAGTCCAACCTATTGAGATATTCAGTTCAGTGGAAGGCCCTTAGTGAGCCACCCTTAAAGAGCATAAAATCATCTTAACAATTTTATGATTCTTAATAATAATTCTGTCCATGATACTAAAAAACATCTATTCCAACCATTGGAAATGTGCTCCATCTGTCAGAACACTTGTACATTTTACAATTTCATGGAACATGGAAAAAAAAATTAACTCATTTAGAACTTGACCTCAAAAAAGTTGGGACAGGGCCATGACTACCATTTTTTAGCATCCCCTCTTTTAACAACAGTCTGTAAATGTCTGGGAAGTGACAAGAACAATTGCTGGAGTTTTGGGAGCGGAATGTTGTCCTATTCTTGTCTGATTCTAGCTGCTCAACATGCTGGGTCTTCTTTTCTGGATTTTTCATTTCATTATGTTTTCTTATAGTGAAAGGTCTCTACTGTAGGCAGGCCAATTCAGCATCTAGAGTCTTCTTCTGCAAAGTCATGCTGTTGTGATGGATGAAGTATGTGATTTAGCATTGTCTTGCTGAAATATGTAAGTCCTTCCCTAAAACAGATGTCTGGATGGGAGCATATTATGTTCTAAAACCTCTGTATACTGTTCAGCATTGACAGTGCCTTTCCATATGTGTAAACTGTCTGAGCCATAGGCACTAACAGGCTTTTGAACTGTACGCTAATAATAAAGTCGATGGCCCCTCTCCTCTTGTGTCCGCAGAACATGGCATGCATGGTTTCCAAAAATAATAAAAATTTTGATTTATCTGATTGCAAAACAGTTTTCTATTTTGCCTCAGTCCATTTTAACTGCCCCAGAGAAGATGGTGGCGTTTCTGGATAGTCTTGACATATGTCTTCTTCTTTGCATGATACAGCTTTTAATTTATGGATTGCACGGTGACCTATGTTCACAGACAATGATTTCTGGAATTATTACTGAGCCCATGTAGTGTCTTCCAATACAGAATAATGCCAGTTTTAAATTCCGTGCTGCCTGAGGGTCCAAAATCAGAAGTTGATTCGGTCCAAATTTTGATCTGTCGCCATACAGCATCAAAATGTATGGACTCCGGCAAGGGAAATTTGTTATTTATTATAAACCATTTTAAAATGTGGTTCAGAAGTCAGCTTCGGTATCAAGGTACCAGCCTGTACCAAACCGACTTTGGATTCCTGTTTTAAAATGCTTTGCAATTTAAAAAAAAAAATCGAGACTTCGGTGGTATTTCATTTCAACTCGCCAGAGCCCATACATTTGAAAACCGTACAGTATTCAAACAAAGTTTTGACCATAGTGACTTCGGATCAAGTGTGATGCTGATGGATAGGGGAACTCCCTGTCATAATTGTTTGTAGTAGATCGCGTGATATTCAAAAGAGAAAAGAATAGTCTTTTTAAATAAACAATGAGTTTATAGTGTAAGGATATCCCAAGTTCTTTGGCCAGCATTATCATGTGACAGTGTGATGTAGATGAATAAGGGAAATCCCATCTGTAATTGGCTGTATTTGGTCATGTGGTCATTTAAATGGCAAAGAAGTAGTATTTTTAAATTAATATAAAGCTTACGGATAGAAAATGTTTTATTAATGATTAATGTGATATATTTTAATTAATGACCTTTGGTGGAAATATAAAAGAATTTTAGTTTTTAGAAAACCTTTGATTAAATTAACTATATGTGTAACACACAAAGTATCACCCAAACCTGAATTTATAAGGATATGATGGTTTTATGTGAGATTTAAGCCCTTGGCAAAGCTGGAGGGAAACTCAAGTTCCTATGATGCAGATGTTTTGAGCATTTTATTGATGTGCACTTCCAAAATTGTTATCTTGTAAGCACAATAAACCTTGTGTGATAAAGCTGCAACTAAGCAAGACTGCACTATTCGATGTCTATTTCCCTTTTCCTTCAACTGGGAGTTTAAGGGAAACTACAGGATAGTGTGGTTCTCCTTTGCAATGATGTGCGGTGATTGACTGCATTGAAAGAAGGCGACCTGAGGGAGATTATTGGTGGTTCCTGGGATGAATTGTTGTTTACTTTCTATTCTCCTCACCTGGGACGTTTGGTGAAGAGCCACGTGGAGGGGCTTACTTGTAAGACGACTGAAACAAGGAACTCATTTTTATTGTATGCTGTCGCAAGAAGCCAGTTGCTGTACATTAGGAAAATCATAAATCCCTGGATCAACATCTATTTTCCAGGAATCTAGTACTCATAATCTGTGATAATTTTAATTTCAAGTAAGGCATCCAGGGTCCTCCTAATTGATGAATTAACATGCGTATGCATACAATTGCATATTATAAAATTTAAGTCAAAATAATTTAATGTCTAATCCTCATTCATTCACCAAAATCTTCATTAATACTACACTGCAATATTACAAACTAGTACGAAGGCAACGTATTCATTTTAGTATCTAAATATGTTATCTTAAGAAGACAAACCCTTTCCATATTTCCTATTAAGGCATGTGAATATTATAGATAGAGGCCCCCAATCTGGATGCCCTTCAGTAAGCTACTACTCAAAAATGGTTGCCACTCTGGCAGACACAGCATGTCCATATATTACGTAGTCAGCTAGTCATTTGATGCATATCATTCTAGATTCCCTTGCTGTGATACAAAGAGAACAGATAGGTGACTAGAATCCTACTCTTAGGTCCCTTTCACACGGGCGTCATGTTTGACGCCCAGATAAGAGGTGGGTGCGTTGCAGGAAAATGCATTTTGCACGCGCGTGAAAAAAAATCGGCGTGTTTGGTACCCAGACCCGAAGCCGGACTTCATCACTAAAGTCCGGTTTCTGGTTGCATATTCTGTATATTTTATTATTTTCTCTTATAACATGGTTATAAGGGAAAATAATAGCATTCTCAATGCAGAATGCAAAGTAAAATGTGGATTAAGGGGTAAAAAAAAAAAAAAATAACTCACCTTATCCACTTGATCGCGTAGTTGCGATTTCTTCTCTCTACTTCAAGCATTAGCTTCCGGCTAAAGGACCTGTGATGACGTCACTGCGCTCATCACATGGTCCAATCACATGGTCCATCACCATGGTGATGGACCATGTGATTGGACCAAGTGATGTGACGTCGCCACAGGTCCTTTAGACGGCAGCTAATGCTTGAAGAAGAGAGAAGAGATCGGCAACTACGCGATCAAGTGGATAAGGTGAGTTTTTTTTTTTTAACCCCTTAATGCACATTTTACTAAGCATTCTGTAGTGAGAATGCTATTATTTTCCCTTATAACCATGTTATATAATAAAGATCGGGTCACGTCTCTTAGCAACCTTGCGGGAAAATCACACTGCATCTGCACTTGATTGCGGATGCTTGCGATTTTCACGCAGCCCTATTCACTTCTATGGGGCTTGCGTTGCATGAAAAACACACAATATAGAGCATGCTACGATTTTCACGCAACGCAGAAGTGATGAGTGAAAATCACTGCTCATGTGCATAGCCCCATAGAAATGAATGGGTCAGGATTCAGTGCGGGTGCAATGCATCCACGTCACGCATGGGCGTAGGAAGCCCCAAAAATCTGGGGGGCACAGCACTTATGGGGCCCCTGTGTCCCCGCCCACCCTCAAGCCACACCCACATATCTCTCTGCCCCCCCAAGTGCCAAAATCTCTCCCCCCCCCTTATGGGCCAGTGGGTCCGATTAGAAAAAAAAAAAACACACACACAAAACAAGACACTCATACTTACCTCCATCCATCACAGCGATGCGATGCAGGCCTCTTCCGGCCTGTGTGCCGCGCTGTACGGCTCACAGATGGCGCGATGACGTCATCGCGCGCCTGTACCAACATCTGATAGGCTGCAGGCCTAGTGCCGGCAGCCTATCAGAGGAGCAGGGAAGGGAGATGCCTCTCCCTCTGCTGCTCCGCAGCACAGCCATCTGTATCACTGTCCTGAGGACGGCAATACAGATGACTATGGCGATGAACGTTTCCACAATGGAAGCGTTCATCTCACTGTGCCCCGCCACTGCCGCACACATTGTCCCACTGCCGCTGGGGGGGATTTTAGCATAACTGTCCCCCCCGCATTATTTCCTGGGGGGGATCCGACCCCCCCGTCCCCCCCGCTTCCTACGCCCGTGACGTCATGCATTGCACCCGCGCGGAAAACTCGCCCGTGTGAAAGGGGCCTTAATCTTTAGGTCACACTTGATAAGTATTTCGATAATGTGATACACATGACAGATGGAGCAGATTTCCAGTGGTTAGAATAGATGGTTTTTAGTATCATGCACAGAATTATCATTGACAATTGTAAAATTGTTTAGATGATGCTCTTTAAGGTTGGCTCCAGGTGGGGCACAGACTGCAAAGTGTGAACTGGGCCTAGAGACATACATACAAACTGATAGGGTTATTCACTGAATATCTTAAAAAATGTCAAATTCTGTCTGGGCCATAATAGTTGTTACCTTAAACTAGATGAAAGCTCAGCAGTTACTGAGTAGAAATGTCATTATTCCCACTAACTTCATGTCAAGTGGCCTCATGTTGTGGGTCCAATTGACAGAAGGTGGGGCCAACACAATGGGGGGGACCACTAGACTTGCTCACATTGCTGATGGTTGGGGCCAATGCAAAAATGCAAAGGTATGAAAAGCCTTTTCAGTAGATGAGGGCCAATGCACAGACAAGCAAGGCATTGGTAGACAGGGCCAAAGCAACAGAACTGCAAATCCTGTCAAGTCCTAATGTACCTGGCTGGTGCAGATCCATTATAGTATTAATAAATGACTAATATGAAATATTAAGTAATAAATTAGGCTAAACCTACTCAGCAGGTGCTGGCGGGCCGCTGTTATTAGATAGGCCTGCTGCCCACTGGAAATCCTCCAAATAGAGTCTATGGTCAGACCGCCTCTGCTAAAAGGGCTAATTAATTTTTGGCCAGCACCTTACATAAATAAATGCTTATTTTGATAAAAATGTCAGAAGCTACAAAAGGGGCACAAAAAAGTGATATATTTAGAGGTGAATTGTGATTTCTCCCTTTTGTTGCCCTCTCAGATGATTATACAATATGATGTACAAGACCCACTGGTTTCGTATATTTCTCAACTTCCCCCCACTTCTCCAGTGCATGGTAAGTAAAGTATCAACTAAAATTGTAAACTTAACTTTGCTGTACAAACAGACTTTAAAGAGGACCTGTAACCTCTCCTGATTTAGCTACTACTTCTATCCCTCTTATAATAAGAATTCTCGAGAAGAGGTTCTTACCCAACAATGGTGATGCATAATTTAGGCAATTTGACTTCTTATTTAGGAATCAAATCATACAGTATCTATATATCTCAGTTCTATATAGCTCAGCATTGCCAGCTCTACCATATATACCGCCTTTATATACAGTAGCAAAGTGGATCAGCCTCCACTTTAGCTGGCGCACCAATCTAGTGATTGTTAATATTTTGTTGCATAACTTACATTATGGCATAAAATTCAATAGTTTTGTCAAATGCCCCATGTTACTATTCCTTTACACTGAATAGTTTCTAAACTCTAAACAAAATGCAATTAGAAACTGACTATTGAATTTGAATAAATTGAATATAATTTTGAATAAATTGTATATCTGTAATCTTGTACTTTCCTACAAAATTGGATCATCATTGGATCATGTAAAAAAAAAAAGCTTTTTTATTTTTTACAGTTGATAAAACATAACATGAGAGCTCCATAATTGCACTGACCTTCAATATAAAGTTAACTGCACAGTGAGTGCTGTAAAAACAGCAACAAAAAAAGTTATAGAATTGTGGTAACTTTGTTTTTTATTTCTAGCCCACAAATATATATTTTTTTACAGTTCTTACTATAGTATACTGTATAAAACATTAAAGGGAACCTGCCACCTCCATTATGCCCCCCAAACAGCCCACAGTACTTTAAAGCTCAAGTCATCTTGTCTCCAATGTTGTCTTTTGTTATTTGATCTGATGGCAAAATTGGAAATGTATTACCCCTGCTAGGTGTATGTAAATGAGCAGGTTGAAGTCACGAGGGCAGCGGCCTTCATGATTCAAGTCAAGCTTGCTGCGCCCCTTCCAACCTCCTTCACCCTTATGGGCACTTTACACAGGCCGGCAGTTGAACAGATCATCGCTAACCACCGTGCATCGGGTAATTTTATCTTTTGTGCAGCACAAAAGATCATCGTTTACCAGTGGTAGATTATGCTGTATAAACACAATCTGCTGCTCCCGGGAAACAACGATACAGTATGGGGAGAGCGATGGCATTAGCGATCACTCCTTCTTATACTCTGGAGGAGATCGCTGTGTGTAAATGCACTGGCCTCCTCCACTAGCGATCAACAGATTGTTGGGGACATGGGCGTAGCTATAGGGGGTGCAGAGGTAGCAGTCGCTACTGGGCCCAGGAGCCTAAGGGGGCCCAAAGACCCTGGTGCTGCATAAGAAGACACACAAAGCACTGACTGAAGGGGGGCCCAAGCTGAACTCTTGCACCAGGGCCCATGAGCCATTAGCTATGCCCCTGGTCGGGGAGGAACGCTTCCTTCCCACTAGATCGTCTTCCCGTGTAAAGGGACCATAAGACTCTTAGACAGACAACTCTGTTTTGCTTCTTAAGGCGTGATGCATCTGATATCCCATGCTTGCGCTGTCCATTATTGTTCTTGGTGGCTGTGCAGTGTGTGTGGCTGCAGTGTACTCAGCTTCAGAGGCTCACTGCGCAGGTGCAGACTTTCAAGCATGCTCGCTTCTGGGAGTCTGCACCTGCTCAATGAGCCTCTGAAACAGAATACACTACAGCTGGGTGATTTGTGCAGGTGCCGAAAATGATAGAGGACTGCGCAAGCATGGGATATCAGGTGAGAAAAGACCTTTCCATCAAGAGTGAAGAAGGCAGGAAGGTGGTGCAGCAAGCTTGATGGTTGCTGCCCTCTTGAAGTCAAACTGCTCATTTACACAGAGTGGATAAAGTTGCTTTGATTAAAATTTAGCCATCAGACAGCATTAGGTAAAAGGTACTGTTGGTGGTTGGGTGGGCATTATGGAGATGACAGGTTCCCTTTAAATAGCGTAATTACAAATTTGTTACAAAAAAAAAATCCTTTACATGAAAATGTTTATAGGAAAATTAAAAAGTTATAACTCTTTCAAGGTTTGGAAGGAAAAAATGAAAAAAGAAAAAATAGCTGTCGAGAAGGGGTTAAAATATTTTGACCTGACCAACATGTTGAGTATACTGCCATGCATCCAGGGCGGCGGTTTTAACAGAAGTAATTATATGCTGAACCTTGCTCTGTCTGCACCAGTCTCTGGTTTAGCAACATAACGGATGTCTGCAAAGGTTCTCATTCATCCAGGTCATGGTATATCAGTTCAGTGGTAATAAGTCAGAGCAACTGGACTTGTATTTTCTCTTGAAGACATTTCACTAGGTATCCGACGCAATCTCAATTAGAATGACTTGAACAAGAAGTCTCCTGAGGATAGGTCATCAGTATTAAAATGTTGGAAAACCCTTTTAAACTGCCTCAGGAGAGGTGTTGGAACAGGATTGTAGATGGCAGACAAATAGATGTTGCACCCACCTCCTCTATTCAAGCTAATTTTCTCCTGTTTGAAATAAGTAACTTCTTCTGTGTCTAAGATTCAAAGGTGCGATGCAGGGCAGTGCGGGAGAGCTTGGTTCTTCCATTTATAGCTGGTATGTCTGAAAAACATTTTAATAAATGTTGCATCCCTGTCTGCATTAAACCTGGAATGCATTGAAGCAACAACTGGTTGACTTAAAAGACCCAACACAGAAATATAAGAAGAACAATTTTGTGTATGTGTCCATTTCAGTGAGGACAAAAGATCATCGTTTCCCAGTGGCAGATTATGCTGTATAAACACGATCTGCTGCTGCCGTTTATGACAGCGAAGTTTTTCATCTTAGACACAGAAGAAGACTGGTTCAAAAGAGATGTGAAAAAAGCTATTTATATAAAACTGGGGAAAAAACAAGCTTGAATAGAGGTGAAGGGGTGCGACAGCTATTGTCTGCCACTGATAATGCCATTCTAACACATCCCCCAAGGCAGTTTAATCACAGGTCACAGAACATGCCTATAAAATCTTCCATAGGAGTCAATCAGATTTCTCCTGTCCATTGTGTCTATGACTCATGTGGCTGAAAAAAAAAAAAAAAAGTCTTGACACATTTTAAGCCTAGCGGCCAGTGTGAAAAGTGCATGATTTTAGGACTTTCTTTAAACATAAATAGAAACATGGGGAATTTGCAAAAATCACCAAAAATTCAAAAAATATATGTTTACCATTTGATTTAAAGAATAGGTGATTCTCTGATGTCATATTCCCTTCAAACATTTGAGTAGGAACTTTGGGCATTTTAAGTGCAGTATTTATAGACTGATTTTTTTTATCGTCCAGATAAACAGGTAGTGGCCTTATATGATTACATGCCTGTACATGATGGTGATCTTGGCTTTCAGGCAGGAGACAACCTATACATCCTGCAATCGTAAGTGTAAAGTGTGAGCCTTTTCGATCGCTTGTTGTTACACTTTATGTGATGTTAGGTAACAAAAAATGGCTTTTATTGGCACTGTTTTTATTAAATTTTTTTGACGGTATTCACCTGAGGGGTTAGGTCATGTGATATTTTTATGGAGCCGGTTGTTATGGACGCGGCGATACCTAATATGTATATATTTTTTTTTTATTTCACTTTAGCACAAGAATAGCATTTTTGAATAAAAAAAAAATCATATTTTAGTGTCTCCATTGTCTGAGAGTCATATTTTTTTTATTTTTTAACCAATTGTATTAGTTGGGGTCTCATTTTTTGCGGGATGAGGTGACGCTTTGATTGGTACTATTCTTGGGGGCATACGACTTTTTGATCACTTGGTGTTGTAATTTTTGTGATGTAAGGTGACAATAAAATGGTTTTTTTTTTGGCACTGTTTCTATTTTTTTTTTTTTACGGTGTTCACCTGAGGGGTTAGCTCATATGATATTTTTATAGAGCTGGTTGTTATGGACACGGCAATACCTAATATGTATATATTTTTTTTTTTTCACTATAGCACAATAATAGCATTTTTGAAACAAAACATTATGTTTTAATGTCTCTATTTTCTGAGAGGAATAGTTTTTTTATTTTTTGAGCAATTTTCTTATGTAGGAGCTCATTTTTTGCGGGATGAGGTGATGGTTTTATTGGTACCGTTTTGTGGGACATACACCTTTTTAATCACTTGGTGTTTTACTTTTTGTGATGTAAGGTGACAAAAATGGCTTTTTTTACACAGTTTTATTATTTTTTTTTTTATGGTATTTATTGGACGGGGTGGATCATGTGATATATTTATAGAGATAGTCGTTATGGACGCGGCAATACCAAATATGTCTATTTTCTTTATTTTTTTTTCTATTTTTAAAAAATTTTTAATTACTTGATGGGGGATTTATTTTTTTACATGTGAAACATTTTTTTTTACAAGGCACTCTATTTTTTATTTTACACTTTGCGTCCTCCATAAGGTCATACAAGACCTCTGGGGGACATTTAACTCACTTTTTTTTTTTTGCACTATTGATTTCTCCTGGAACTGGAGCTGACATAGTAGACCCAGTTACAAGGGAAATACAGCTCCCAGAGATGCTGTACAGCATAATACAGCACTGTACAGCCTCAGGGCAGGGCTGATCGAGGTCTATGGAAGACCCGACAGCTTCTGCACTCCCCCGGCCCTGGCGGTCACACTCCTGCTCTGCATACATAGCGCTTGGTGAGCTCTGAGTATGCAGCAATTTAGAAGGCAGGGACACCTGGGAACTGTCCCTGCCTTCTCCCTGGGTTGCCCTGCTGTCACTGACAGCAGGCAACCCGCTCAGCAGCTGCACGATTAGTGTGCAGCTGCCATCTCTGAATGGACATTCTAAAACGTCCATTTAGAGATAAACAATCGCCCATAGGACGTTTATATCCTATGGACGGTTGGCAAGTGGTTAAAGGCTATATACAACTTTGGTGGCAATTTTTTTATTATTCCATTGTAATCATTATGAGCTAAAAATAATTTTTTCAATTGGTCTTTGTTAAAAATCATGAGCCGTTTTCCCTGCACAGCTTTGAGTTTATCTACTAGCAGGATCTGTATTTTCCCTCTGCTCCATCAGGCAGGGAGCTGACAGCTCCTTATCTCTGCTCTCTGACCATATAAACACTCATTATAGTTTAGTTCTTATCTCACTGATAAGAATGTGGCTTAAATGAATGTTAATGTCCTTTTAGTAATTTAGAGAAAAGGGTTATTAGATGACAGCACAAATTGAAAGTAAAAGTACCATTCACACAACTAGAAAACTGTTAACCTTTTGTGACAGAATGGCTCAATATTTTAATAACAATTGAAAAAATTATTTTAAGCACAAAATTTGTAAAATGTAATCATAAAAAAAAATTGTCCCCGTCGATGCACATAAACTTTAACTATATCGTTGATCAGTGGTCATTACGGGCAGATTATCTGCCAGTGTAAAAGGATGTTAAGCTTTGTCTGCTGTCTAATCATAGCTTTATACACATTTTATGCTCTTACAGAACTGGAGAGTGGTGGAAAGCTAAGTCCTTGCGAACAGGAGAAGAGGGACTTGTGCCATATAATTTTGTAGCATCTGTTGGAATTGCATCGGAATGGTGAGTTCCATTCATACAGAAAAGTCAGACAAGCATTCAGTAATGACCCGT
Organism: Bufotes viridis; assembly: GCA_033119425.1. NCBI lineage: Eukaryota > Metazoa > Chordata > Amphibia > Anura > Bufonidae > Bufotes > Bufotes viridis. The sequence continues at coordinate 269,702,935 of CM065591.1, forward strand.
TATAACTTTTTTTCTTAAAGGGGTTGTCTCACTTCAGCAAATGACATTTATCATCTAGACAAAGTTAATACAAGGCACTTACTAATGTATTGTGACTGTCCATATTTGCTCCTTTGCTTGATTCATTTTTCAATTGCATTACACACTTTTCATTTACATGTTTATGACCACCCAGCAAGCCACCAGATGTGTCTGGAACCGTGGGAGTGTGCATAGGACTGAGCTTTTTCAGAGAGAATTTCAGAGAGGTCCTAATCCCTGGAAACAATAAGTGTATAATATGATTAAAAAATTAATCCAGACAAAAAAGGAGGCAATATGGACAATCACAATACATTAGTAAGTGGCTTAAATTTACTTTGTCTACATGATAAATGCCATTTGCTGAAGGGAGACATCCCTTGTAAAGGTAATATTATAAGGGCAGATTTTCTGCCCAATGATTGCTAACGAGCATTCATAGTAACGCTCATTAGCGATCATCTGGCAGTCTAATACTGCTGCATACTGCACAATGAACAAGTAAATGCTCGTTCATCGGGCAATCCAGATCATTCAGCATGCTGAAAGATTAGGATTTGCCAGAGGCAGATCATGCTGTCTAATTACGATCTGCTGCCGGCAAACCACTGTAGCGCTTGAGGACGAACGATGGCACAGCTAAAGCTCCTCCCCATGTTGCTGAGGAGATCGCTGCATGTTGTCTTAAAAAATCACTGCAAAGTTGGCTTTAAAAAAAACCTACTAAACCAAAAATATAAATTACTATAAAATGAAAGCTTGTACAAAATAGTTGCAAAGACATTCACAGAAATGTACGTAAAAAAGAAAATTTAGCATGGACATAAGTATTCAGACCCTTTGCACGTGACATTTAGCTCTGGGGTGTCCCATTTCTCTTGGTCATCTTTAAGATGTTTCTGCACCTTGAGAAGATGCACACAACTGAAGAAGGATACAAAAATTCTACTGCACTGAAAGTACCCAAGAGCATAATTCTTAAAGGGAAGACATTCGGAACATCTAGGACTCTTCCTAGAGCTGGCCACCTCACCAAACAAAGCCAAAAACCCGATGGTCATTCTGGCTGAGCTGCAAAGATACTGTGTGCAGCTCAGAAGGTCAACTATGACTTCAGCATTCCATCAATCTGGGCTTTATGGCAGAGTAGCGAGAAAAAAGTTTGCAAAAAAGCACCTGTGAGAAAAAAGATTTTCTGGTTTAATGAAACCAAGATGAAACTATTTGGCCTCAATTCTAAGCGTCATGTTTGGAAGAAACCAGGCACTGCCCAATACCATCCTAAAGTGAAGCATGGTAGGGAGAGCATCATGCTGGGGGGGGGGGGGGGGGGCGGGGCAGTTATTCTCGGTGGCTGAGACAAGAAGACTGGTCAGACTGAAGAGAAAGCTGAATGGAGCAAAGCACAGACAGAGATATTCCTAATGAAAACCTGATCCAGAGTGCTCTGGACCTGACTGGGTCGAAGGTTCACCTTCCAACAAGACAAGGACCCCGAGCATACAGCCAAGACAACACAAGAGTGGCTTGGGGCAACTCTGTGAATGCTATTGAGTGGACCAGCCAAAGCCCCCACTTGAATCCAATTGAACATCTCTGGACAGATCTGAAAATGGCTGTCCACCGACGGTCCCCATCCAACCTAACAACGTTTGAGAGGATCTGCAGAGAACAATGGCAAAAATCCCCAAATTCAGGTCTGCAAACCTTGTGGCATCATACCTAAGACGAATGCAGGCTGTAATTGCTCCCAAAGGTGCTTCAACTACCGTATTGTTCGCCCTATAAGACGCACCGCCACATAAGACGCACCACCCCATAAGACGCAGAGGAAAATAAGAAAAAAAAAATTTGAACCAAAAGGTGTGCTTTTGGTGGGTTTTCAACTAATGATGGTCTGTAGATGACACTATTATGGGGGATCTGTGGATGACACTATTATGGGGGATCTGTGGATGACACACTGTTATGGGGATCTGTGGCTGACACTGTTATGGGGGATCTGTGGATGACACTGTTATGGGGAATCTGTGGATAACACTGTTATGGGGGTCTGTGGCTGACACTATTATGGGGGATCTGTGGATGACACTATTATGGGAGATCTGTGGATGACACACTGTTATGGGGATCTGTGGCTGACACTGTTATGGGGGATCTGTGGATGACACTGTTATGGGGGATCTGTGGATAACACTGTTATGGGGGTCTGTGGCTGACACTATTATGGGGGATCTGTGGATGACACTATTATGGAGGATCTGTGGATGACACACTGTTATGTGGGTCTGTGGCTGACACTGTTATGGAGGGGATCTGTAGATGACATTGTTATGGGGAATCTGTGGATGACACTGTTATGGGGGTCTGTGGATGACACTTTTATGGGGGTCTGTGGCTGACATTGTTATGGGGGTCTGTGGCTGACACTGTTATGGGCATCTGTGAATGGCATGACACTGCTATGGGGGGATTTGTGGATGACAGATAAATAGCATCTAATGCTTTGTGTCATCTGCAGATCCCCCCATAACAGTGTCCCTGTGTAGTGTGAATGACCCCTAATACAGGGGATGGGGACCGGCATATAGTTTTGTAATGGCAGCGGGGCCCGGTGCAGTCACTGTATTCTATTGCACCAGGCCCCGCTCACTGTAGTAATCCTATCTAACTGTAGGCAATGTTTAACTATAGAATATCTTCAATCTAGCAGCCTGTACTTACTAACGTCCGTAGCAGGCAGGAGGCCGGGTGGGCGGGCGGGGACTTTCAGCGTAACTCACTCGCGCCCGTGCTGCCTGCTTCATTCATAAAGTGGGCGGAGCAGGCGCGTGACGTAGCGAGTTACGCTGCCAGTGCCCGCCCACTATCAGTACCCGCCCACCCGGCTTCCTGCCTGCTACGGACGTTAGTAAGTACAGGCTGCTGGATTGAAGATATGCCAGGAGTCTGACCCCCACCATCTCATAATTCTCTGAGTATAGATGTCATAGATGTTACCTTCTTCATTACAGTGAATTATGGTGTTATATGGGGTGTTACATAGGACTGCAGGGAACATGTACAACATTATATGTACACAGAAAATAAGACTGCAGGTGACATCTACAAATTAAAATTTAAAAAAAAGACTTGGATGAGAAGATGCGACGCAGGTCCCATCAGTAAGCGAGCACTACATATAGGAGAATACAGCACCACATACCTCTTACTTCCAGTGACATCTCCTGTCATGTAGACCTTCTCTTTCCTCTTCTCCTCTGTTTGACCCAGCCCGCCATAGCAAATTCTTTCAGCCGCATCTCGTCTCTACAGTGTTTTTTACACAGACACATTAGATTTCTCATAATTGGGGCCATTTTTCAAACTAGTGTAAGGCTACATGCACACGGCAGTTGTTTTTTGCTGTCCGCAAATCGCAGATCCGTCTTCCTTTTTTTTCACATCCACATCCGTTACGTGTGTCCACAAATTTTGTAGGTTGTGTTTCCGTGTGTCTTCCGTTTTATTTTGCGGATCTGCAAAAAAAACGGAAGGCTTAAAACAGTTTCTTAAAGTACCTGTACAAGTGCCCTGGTTTCCAAGCAACCATCCGCAAAAAAAAATGGATGCGGATGACCAACGGATGGCTCCCGTTAGTCATCCGCATTTTTTGCGGACCCATTGACTTCTATGGGTCCGCAAACCGTTTTTTGCAGACAAGCATAGGACATGCCATATTTTTTTTGCGGACAGCGGACAGGCAACGGAAGAGGCATCCGCATTTTTAACAGATCCTTAGAAATGAATAGAAAACCATCGGATCCACAAAAAAACCGGAACGGAGGCCGCAAAAAACCACTGCCGTGTGCATGTAGGCTAAAGTAGACTGTCTTAGTTGCCCATAGCAACCAATTAGATTTAACCTTTCATTTTCCAGAGGAGCTGTCAAAAATGAAATGAAATCTGATTGATTGCTATGGGCAACTAAGCCAGTTCTACTTTACACCAGTTTGATAAATTATCCCAAAGGTCCCTAAAGTGTCTACAGCAATTATAATGCCCCCTAGAGTGCCCCCAGTAATAATATTAACACCCTATATTGTGCTCCAGGTAATAATGCCTGTATAGTGTCCCCAAAAATAATGTCCCCTAATATGTCCCTGTAATAGAAATGCCCCTACAGTACCTCCCCAAAAGCAACGCCCCCACACTGTAATATAGTAATTTCCCTCACACTGCCCCCATGAGTAATTTGTCTCCACACTGCCTACCCATTAAGTAATTTGCCCCACACAGCCCCCATGAAATAGTTTGCCCCCACACTGCTCCATGAAGTAATTTGCCCCCCACACTCCCCCTTATGAAATAATTTGCCCCACACTGCCCCATTAAGTAATTTGCCCCCACACTGCCCCAAGTAATCATTTGCTCCCACAGTAATATGTTCTCCTCTGCCCACCAAAGTTGGCACAAAAAATTAAAAAAATAACAGCTAATACTTACTTGTGTCCAATGCCCCTATTATAATCTGCTATTGGTTTAAATAGTATATACTATTTTACTTGTGATTTTTATATATTTTGTTCTTTAAGGTTTAGAAAACGTATAACTATGTCCCAACATATTCTTTTTAGTTGGTTTTTCAGAGATCTGGGTCGTAAAGATGCAGAACGTCAACTCTTAGCTCCAGGAAACCAGCAAGGATCTTTCCTAATACGAGAGAGTGAAACAAATAAAGGTGTTGTTTTATAATAATTGATAAACAGTTTTTTTCTGAAACCAGCATAAAAAAGTTGCAAGCCCATGGGTGGCGGAATTTTGAAAGGCACTGTGCCTAGATTTAGATGAATGTGGCGCTTGTATACTGTCCTTACTACTTTCTAAAAAAGGGAGAGTGGTGAGATCAGGATGGGGCGTTATGTAGGCAAGGACATCAACCCAGGAATATTCACTATCATTTACGCCAGTTTATTGGTGTAAATGATAACTTAAAGGGGTTATACAACCCATGCCCCCCATATGCCTGGGCCCCTCACGCACAATGTACTTACCGTGCTCCGCCGCACCCACGACGCTTTTGAAGCCTGCACGGCCAGCGCTGCGTCTCCCTGTCCAGTGGCGTAACTAGAGTGTTATGGGCCCCAGTGCAAACTTTGGATCGGCCCCCCCATTTTTACAAAGAGGCTGCAGATTTTCTTTACACTAAGGGCTCTTTCACACAAGCGGATGCCGTGCGGGTAATCTGCTGCGTGAAAGAGAGCCAAGTCCCGTTGCGGACAGCAGAGACACAGAGCATTAACATGATTGATAATGCTGTTTGCCTCTCTCCTTTTACTACAAAATTACAGTGAGATAAAGTTGTCACCGTGATTTTGTAGTAAAAAGATCACAGAGAGGCACGAAGCATTATCAATCATGTTAATGCTCCGTGTCTCTGCTGTCGGGAAGGGGGATTAGCGCAGCGGATCACAGGATCCGCTCGTGTTAAAGAGCCCTAAGCACAATGCATGGCTACACTCACCCAGTCCTAATAAAATCTGGTCCTACCTCATCCAGGGTGTCGCTGGCGTTGACGTGATGTCCACTGGTTCCAGAACAAGGTCCCTGTAGTCATAGAGAAAAAAATAATAATCACATAAGGAAGGGATGGTGACTGCCCCTGTGAAATCACCATCAGGGGCGCTGCGCTGGCCTGTAAGACTGAGCCATGCCAATGTATAGCAGGGTAATCTAGGACATTTCCCCTAAATGCTACCACAAAGTAATAATGCCCACATTGTGGTCCCTCACAGTACTAATGCCCACCTTGTAGCCCCTCACAGTAATTAAGCCAACTTTCTGGTCCCTTCAAAATAGTTATGTCCTCCTTGTGGCCCCTCACAGCATTTATGCCCAACTTTGTTCCTTTCACAGTAGTTATGACTACTTTTGTTCCCCCTCACTGTAGTTATGCCGATATATGTGACTCCTCACAGTAGTTCTGCCAGATCATGTGCCCCTCACAGTAGTTATGCCAGATATGTGCCCCCACACAGTAGTTATGCCAGATATGTGCCCCCTAACAATAGTTATGCCCACATATGTGCCCCCCCCCACAGTAGTTATTCCAGATTAGGTGCCCCCTCACAGTAGTTATTCCAGATTAGGCCGCCCCCCTCAGTAAATATGCCCACTTTTGTACTCCCTAACTCTAATTGTTGCCCCCCTTTTGCCTCCAGTCTGCAGCTTTAGGCTACATGCACACGACCGTATGTTTGGTCCGCATCCGAGCCGCATATTTTGCGGCTCGGGCGTGGACCCATTCATTACAATGGGGCCACAAAAGATGCGGACAGCACTCTGTGTGCTGTCCGCATCCGTTACTCCGTTCTGTGGCCCGGCCCAAAAAATTGAGCATGTCCTATTCTTGTCCGTTTTGTGGACAAGAATAGGCATCTTTATAAAGAGCCGCCCGTTCTGCAAATTGCGGAAGGCACACGGAGCGGCAAACCGCGGATCCGCGAAACACACATGGTCGTGTGCATGTAGCCTTATGGAAAGCTTTCAGCGCTCCTCCAACAACCAGCAGGCTCAGGGGGAGAGCCTGAGCTCAGAAGAACAGTGAAGCAGGGAGCAGAGAGGTCGCCCTGCTTCACTCTGAAAACGAACAGCCCGGCAGTGACAAGAACTGCCGGGTTAGTGCTTCCCCCCCTTCCTTCCTTGCCTCTGCACTCTCCCTGCCTCTTGCACCCCTTATGTTTGAAGAGCGCTCTGATGGGGCCCGGCATTCTCACTGTACTTCATGCCGGGCCCCGTCAGAGCGCTCCCATTACATATGAGTGCAGCTGTCTGGCTGCTCTGTTCATTTCATGGGACTCCACAGGGTACAGCGGCCCCATTCTCGTGATCACCCAGCATTAGGACCCCCATCAATCTGAACTCTATCATTTTTTTCTTCCTTTGTCTCTGTGAAAGAATCTCCTTTCATCCTTCTTCTTTCTCAACTATTGTTGATTTCAGGCTCCTACTCGTTATCTGTACGTGATCTAGATCAGAATCATGGAGAGGTGGTGAAACATTACAAGATTCGCAATATGGACAATGGAGGATTCTATATATCGCCTCGGATAACTTTCAAGAACCTCCACGAACTTGTGGAACATTATTCTGGTAAAAATTGCTTTCTTTTGAGATACTATCCAGGGCTTGCATTTTACACTTTCATATAAAACCCAAAAAATATTTGGCTGTGACATAATCAGATGAATTACATTTCAAGCATACTTATTTATTATTGTATTATTAGTATTGTATTTATGTATAATTCGGTACTATATGGTACATTTCCCTCTCCTTCTAGCTGCTTGTAGTTCTATTCCTGCCTACAAGCTTTTAGGCTTTCTGTTAGAGTAAGTAAATAGAGAATATAAAAGAGGGGAGAATGGGGGGCTGCTGCTGCAGTTTCTTAATGTGTTTTAGTGAAACAACAGCAGGGTGGATAAATCTGAGTAGCTCTGAGCATGCAGCACAAATCTTCCATCACACCAGGAAGAATCTGATTAACAAGCAAGAGGCTAGAACATGTGCATTTATAGCAGTGGAAATGAAAAAGACACAAATAGTCAGAAACACAATTACTAGCTCTATTACATCAAATATATGCTTGCTAAATGAGTGATTATGATTTTGTTTTGTTGTTGTAAAAACACTATCTATAGATTTGATTAGAATCATCCTTAAAAAGCTCTCTTTATGTAGAAGATGAGCGAATAGCCCAAATCTTCCACCAATTTTACAGTTCCTTATATACCATATAGCCTAAGGCCCCTTTCACATCAGCGTTTTTGCTTTCCGTCCTAGTTCCGTCCTTGGGGCTCTAGGATGGAAAGATACTGATCAGGATTATCCTAATGCATTCTGAATGGAGAGAAATCCGTTCAGGATGCATCAGGATATCTTCCGTTCAGTATGTGAAAGTTTTTGGGACGTTAATCCGGATCCGGAATTAAGCTAAACGTCATTTTGGCGCCAGGGTTACCTGAAAGCATGTTGAAGACTGATCGGGATCCTGATCAGTCTTTAAATGCTTTCAGGCGACTTGCGTCCTGATGGATCCGGCCGGCTGGAAGTGCCTGCCAGATCCTCAGAACGCAAGTGTGAAAGAGGCCTAAGTTGTGTTTTTTTTTCACAACTGCCAAGGAATTCACAGGTCATTTCATGAATATAGTGGTTCATGGAGTAACTGTCATATTTGGTATATAATTAAGGCACCTCCGATGGATTGTGCACCGAACTGAAGAAACCATGTCAGACTCACCGACCACAAAAGCCCTGGTGGGGTGATGAATGGGAAATTTCACGCAGTTCACTTCAACTGATGAAAAAACTAGGCGCAGGGCAGTTTGGGGAAGTGTGGATGGGTAAGTCCATTCATATTTATAAGGATCATAAACATTTTTAATGTTTTTTTGTGATTTGTAAATTAATATCATAAGTTAAAGTGTACCATTATTTTGCTAATATACAAATTAAGGTTATTGCTCAGAATATTTGTATTAACTGTATTTGTGCTTTTAACACCAGCCTTAAGGAGCCACCCTTACATATTCAATAGCTCATGGTCGAATTATCATTTGGCCAACAGTTATGTTTCTGGACTCCCTCCTGACTGGCTCAGCAGAACGTGTATGTGTATTCTATGGGGAGACCAGAGAAAGCCGCTGTCAGGCACTTCTCGTTCTCGGCAGGTTTGGCCAACCAAAAGACTTATGTATATGGCCAGCTTTATACAATGACCTGAAATATTATGGGTGTGTGGGATGAGAGGCTCTCATAATCTGAAATCCTGCCAGCTCAGGTTAGTTCTAAAAAGCCTTTTTCAAAAAAAAAAAGTGTGGAAGGACAGGTACAACAGATATGAACTTTGAGTGACCTATAAATATCTAAACATTAGGCATTGCAGCTAATATTCTGTGAAGTTCAGTAGAGCATTTTTTGGGTCAGAACTCGACCTTAGTCAAGAAAAAGTTATTGCCTGATAATTGCCCCTCCCATTCTCTATGAAATCTGTTAAATGTCAGTGAAGTGTCTTACACCACTATTGTGTAATAAAGTTACAAGTTATAGTGCACGGGATAGTTGAACCATATTCTGCAACTATATATATATATATATATATATATATATATATATATACACACTAGCAGAAGGACCTGGCTTTGTACGGGTATATATCATCTATTTTATTTAATGTTTGTGTGTGTCGTTAAAAGATATCAACAGTATCCCTCATAACAGTAACATCTACAGTACCCTGCCCCCCTTAACAGTGACCTCCACAGCCCCCCAGCCCTTAACACTGACCCGCCACAGTGCCCCGCATTCTTAAAATGGGACCTCCACAGCAGCCCACCCCCTTAAGTTTGACCTTCACAGCAGCCTGCCCCTTTAACACTGAGTTCCACAGCACTCCACCCCCTTGACAGTGACCTCCACAGGGGCTCGCCCCCTAAACCGTGACCTCTACAGCACCCACCCCTTAACACTGACCATAGGTTACAGTCCCCTTAACTGTGACCTCCACCATTCCCAGGCCCTTAACAGAGACCTCCACAGCGACTTCCCTTTTAACCGCTTGCCGACCGCCGAACGCACGGATGCGTCCAGGCGGCGGCAAGTTTGTTCCTCCTGGACGCATCCGTGCGTCATCTCGCGAGAGCCGAGATCTGCTGTGAACGCGCGCACGCGCACGCGCGCGTTCACAGCAGAGCGCGGCTCTGCAGTTGTACTACAGCCTGCCAGCGATGATCAATCGCTGGCAGGCTGTAAATGTAAAATAAATGAGATCAAAGTAGTATATCAGACGCTGTGTTGCTAACAGCGTCTGATATACCTAATACCTGGTCCTCTGGTGGTCCCATTTACTGGGATCGACCACCAGAGGACCAGGTAACTAATGTAAAGTTGCACCAAACACTACACTAACCCCACCCCCACCCCCTCACTTTATAACCACTATTAACCCCTTGTTAACCCCTGATCACCCCATATAGACTCCTGATCACCCCCTGTCACTGATCACCCCCTGTAAGGCTCTATTCACATGTCCATATGTGTTTTGCGGTTCAGCGGATCCACAGATCCGTGCCACGGATCCGCGGCGCGGATCCGCAAAACACGGACACCGTCAATGTGCTTTCCGCATTTTGCAGATCCGCACATTGCCAGAACTATATAGAAAATGCTTTTCTTGTCCGCAGTTGCGGACAAGAAAAGGGCATGTTCTATATTTTTGCGAACGGAAATGCAGACCCGTAAGTGCGGATCCGTAATTCCGGATCCGAGCGGGACAAAGTCTGTCCCCATAGAAATGAATGGGTCCGCAATTCCGTTCCGCAAACAGAATTTCGGACGTGTGAATGGGGCATAAGGGTCCCTTATCACCGCCAGTTAGTTAGCTACTTGTTAGGTAGCTAGCGCCCAGCCCACCGCACCGCAGTCACTGATTTTGGCAGAGATTTTTCATCCACATTGATTGATGCGAATGAAAAAATCTGTGCCGTTCATTTTATTTTTATTTTTCAGCCCAGAGGCTGAACGGAAAAAATCTCATTACCCGTATGCTCAATATAAGGAGAATCGCAGAAACTCCTAATGCTGGCCATACGTGTAATGATTGCGGAGACCCTCAAATGCCAGGGCAGTACAAAAACCCACATGTGACCCCATTTTGGAAAGAAGACACCCCAAGGTATTCCGTGAGGGGTATGGGGAGTTCATGTAAAATTTTATTTTTGTCACAAGTTAGTGGAATATGAGACTGTAAAAAAAAAAAAAAAAATCAATTTCCGCTAACTTGTGCCAAAAATTTTTTTCTGTGAACTCACCATGCCCCTCACGGAATACCTTGGGGTGTCTTCTTTCCACAATGGGGTCACATGTGGGGTATTTATACTGCCCTGGCATTTTAGGGGTGCTAAAGCGTGAGAATCCAAATGCGTAAAAATGCCCTGTGAAATCCTAAAGGTACTCATTGGTTTTAGGGCCCCTTTGCGCATCTTGGCTGCAAAAAGTGGCACACATGTGGTATCGCTGTGCTCAGGAGAAGTAGGGCAATGTGTTTTGGGGTGTATTTTTACATATACCCATGCTGGGTGAGAGAAATATCTCTGTAAATGACAACTTTTTAAATTTTTTATACAAAGTTGTCAATTTACAGCGATATTCTCTCACCCAGCATGAGTATATGTAAATACACCCCAAACACATTGCCCTACTTCTCCTGAGTACGGCGATACCACATGAGTGTTGCACTTTCGCAACCTGGAGTCGCTAAAGGGGCCCAAATTCCAACGAGTACCTTTAGCTTTACATGGCTGCTCACAATTAGCCCGCCCAAAATGCCAGAACAGTACAAACACCCCACATGTGACCCCATTTTGGAAAGAAGACACCCCAAGGTATTCGCTGAGGGGCATAGTGAGTCCATGAAAAATTTAACTTTTTGTCAAAAGTTAGCAGAAAGGGAGACTTTTGAGAAAAAACAATAAAAAATCAATTTCCGCTAACTTGTGCCAAAAAAAATCTTCTGTGAACTCGCCATGCCCCTCATTGAATACCTTGGGGTGTCTTCTTTCCAAAATGGGGTCACATGTGGGTATTTATACTGCCCTGGCAATTTAGGGGACCTAAAGCGTGAGAAGAAAAATGCATAAAAATGCCCTCCTAAAAGGTACTCATTGGTTTTAGGGCCCCTTTGCACATCTTGGCTGCAAAAAGTGTCACACATGTGGTATCGCCGTACTCAGGAGAAGTAGGGCAATGTGTTTTAGGGTGTATTTTTACATATACCCATACTGGGTGAGAGAAATATCTCTATAAATTGACAACTTTGTATACATTTTTTTAAAAGTTGTCATTTACAGAGATATTTCTCACACCCAGTATGGAATATGTAAAATACACCCCAAACACATTGCCCTACTTCTCCTGAATACGGCGATACCACATGAGTGACACTTTTGCAGCCAAGATGCAAAGCCCTAAAACCAATGAGTACCTTTAGAGATTTCACAGGGCATTTTTACTCATTTTGGATTCTCACGCTTTAGGGCCCCTAAAATGCCAGGGCAGTATAAATACCCACATGTGAGCCCATTTTGGAAAGAAGACACCCCAAGGTATTCTGTGAGGGGCATGGCAAGTTCACAGAAATTTTTTTTTTGGCACAAGTTAGCGGAAATTGATATTTTTTTTTTTTTTTTACAAAGTCTTATATTTCACTAACTTGTGACAAAAATAAAATTTTACATAAACTCACCATACCCCTCACAGAATACCTTGGGGTGTCTTCTTTCTAAAATGGGGTCACATGTGGGGTATTTATACTGTCCTGGCATTTTAGGGGCCCCTAAAGCGTGAGAAGAAGTCTGGAATCCAAATGCGTAAAAATGCCCTGTGAAATCCTAAAGGTACTCATTGGAATTTGGGCCCCTTTGCGCACCAGGCTGCAAAAAGTGTCACTCATGTGGTATCGCCGTACTCAGGAGAAGTAGGGCAATGTGTTTTGGGGTGTATTTTTATATATACCCATACTTTGTGTGAGAAATATCGCTGTAATCGACAACTTTTTAAATTTTTTTAAACAAAGTTGTCAGTTTACAGAGATATTTCTCTCATGCTATGGGTATATGTAAAAATACACCCAAAACACATTGCCTACTTCTCCTGAGTACGGCAATACCCATGAGTGACACTTTTGCAGCCTGAGTGACAAAGGCCAAATCCAACAGTACCTTTAGCTTTACATGGCTGCTCACAATTTAGCCCGCCCAAAATGCCAGAACAGTAAACACACCCCACAAGTGACCCCATTTCGGAAAGTAGACACCCCAAGGTATTCACTGAGGGGCATAGTGAGTCCGTGGGAGATTTCATTTTTTGCCAGAAGTTAGCAGAAATGGAAACTTTATTATTTTTATTTTTTTCCTCAGAAAGTGTCATTTTCCGCTAACTTGTGAAAAAAATGAAATGATACATGAACTCACCATGCCCCTCCATGAATACTTTGGGGTGTCTTCTTTCTAAAATGGTGTAATTTGGGGGTATTTATACTATCCTGACATTCTAGCACCTGAAGAAACATGACAGGTGCTCAGAAAGTCAGAGCTGCTTCAAAATGCCGAAATTCACTTTTTTGCACTATAGTTTGTAAACGCTATAACTTTTACCCAAACCAATAAATATACACTTATTGTATTTTTTTATCAAAGACATGTAGAACAATAAATTTTGCGAAAAATTTATATAGAAATGTAGTTTTAAAAAAAAAAAATTACAACAGAAAGTGAAAAATGTCATTTTTTTGCAAAAATTTCGGTAATTTTTGATTAATAGCAAAAAAAGTAAAAACGTCAGCAACAATGAAATACCACCAAATGAAAGCTCTATTAGTGAGAAGAAAAGGAGGTAAAATTCATTTGGGTGGTAAGTTGCATGACGGAGCAATAAACGGTGAAAGTAGTGTAGTGCAGAATTGTAAAAAGTGGCCTGGTCATTAAGGGTGTTTAAGCTAGGGGGGCTTAAGTGGTTAACAGTGACTGCCACAGTACCCCACTCCCTTAACAGTGACCTCCACTGTACCCCAGCTCCCTTAACCGTGATCTCACAGTACCCTGCTGCCTTAACAGTGACCTCACAGTACCGTGCTGCCCATTCAATAGTGGCCTCTACAGTCCCCTCCTCCCTTAACAGTGACCTCCACAGTGCCCGCCCTTTTAACAGTGACCTCCGCAGGGGACTGCCCCCTTAACAGTAACATCCACAGCGCCCTCCCCTTTAACAGTGACCTCTAAGCGGCCGCCCCTTTATTAGTGACCTCCACAGTACCCCGTTTCCTTAACAGTGATTTCCAGAATAATTCACCCCTTAACAGTGACCTCCACAGCAGCTGCCCCTTTAATAGTGACTTCCACAGTCCCCGCCCGCTTAACAGTAACCTCCACAGCACCCGCCCTCCCCTTTAACAGAGACCTCTACAGTGGCCGGCCCTTTATTTGTGACATCCACAGTACCCTGTCTCGTTAACAGTGACTTCCACAGTACCCCATCTCCTTAACAGCGATTTCCACAACACCGTGCCCCCTTATCAGTGGCCTCTACAGCAATCTGCCCCTTAACACTGATCTCCATAGCGGACCGTCACCTTAACTGTCACCTCCACAGCAGCCTGCCCCTTAACTGTGACCTCCACAGCACTTTGCTCACTTAACAGTGTCATCCTAAGCACCCTGCCCCTTTAAAGCTGACCTACAGCATTGAAAAAAAAAATGGCTGGGTTGTTATGGAAACCCAGTGTGAAACTGGGTGTATGTGGAGACTAAGGGCCTGCAAGATTCTATTGGCTGATAAGGGTCATGTAACCTTGTGAATGGCAGTTGGGATAGGAGGAGAAAGACCTGCAGGCTTCAATTGGCTAATGCATTTTTGGGAATATCTCAGGAACGGTACATCCTAGAGAGCTGAGAACCAGTCTAAAACCTTCCCGGACACCTGATGTACTTGTGTGCCAAATTTCATGATTGTAAATGCGACGGTGCAGATTCCTTTAGCGGACATACAGACATACATACACTCAGCTTTATATATCTAATACCGTATTTTTCGCCCTATAAGACGCACCGGCCTATAAGACGCACCTGGGTTTTTGAGGAGACAAATAAGAAAAAAAATATTTTTAACCAAAAGGTGTGCTTTTGAAGTAATGGTGGTCTGTGCATGACAGTATTATGGGGGGGATCTGTGGATGGCACTGTTATGTGGGGGAGATGTGGATGGCACTGGTATGGGCCAGATCTGTGGATAGCACTGTGATGGGGGCATTTATGAATGACACTGTAATGGATTGGATCTGTGGATGACACATATATAGCATCTTATGCTATATGTGTCATCCACAGATCACCCAATGCAGTGTCATTCATAAATGCCCCATCAAAGTGCTATCCACAGATCTGGCCCATAGTGACTGCAGGGCGGAGCCTGGCATCACATGGCGGGCGGCCCGCCGCTAACAGCTTGACTGCTTTCAAAACATTTATAATCTTTAATCATGTCCCCTTATTCCCTATAATCCCAGTACAGTAGCGCTCTGCTAACCTGCTATACCGATCCTCTAGCAGGCAGAGCGGTGCGGCGGCAGGCTGCTGTGTAACGTCCTCACTGGCGTCATCTGCCTGCTCCTTTCACTTTATGAATGAAGCAGGAGGAGCAGGCAGATGGCGTCAGTGAGGGCGTTACACAGCAGCCTGCCGCCGCACCGCTCTGCCTGCTAGAGATTGGTATAGCAGGTTAGCAGAGCTACTGTACTGGGTTTATGAAATAAGAGGACATGATTAAAGATTATAAATGTTATGGCAGTCACGCTGTTAGCGGCGGGCCGCCCGCCGCGTGTTGCCAGGCTCCGCCCCCTCCTCCTTCCATGCTGATACATCGCATGCTGTGCGATGTATCAGCTTTAACTATAGGAAAATGGTAGCATTCGCCATATAAGACGCACTGCCATTTCCCCCCCACTTTTGGGGGGGGGAAAGTGCGTCTTATATGGCGAAAAATACGGTATATATAAAGCTGAGTGTATGTATGTGTGTGTGTGTATGTATGTCTGTTAAAGGAATCCGCACTGTTGCACTTACAATCACGAAATTTGGCACACAAGTGCATCAGGTGTCCAGAAAGGTTTTAGACTGGGTCTCAGCTCTCTAGCACGTACTGTTCCTGAGATATTCCCAAAAAATGCAAATATGGCACATCACATGACCTACATTAGCCAATAGAAGCCTGCAGGTCTTTCTCTTCATATCCCAACTGCCATACACACGGTCACATGTCCCTTATCAGCCAATAGAAGCTCGCAGGTCCTTAGTCTCCACATACACACAGTTTTACACCAGGTTTCCCAGCCATTTTTCTTCACTGCTATAGGCCAGCTCTAAAGTGGCAAGGCGCTGTGGATGACACTGTTAAGGTAGCGGAGTGCTGTGGAGGTTACAGTTCAGGGGCAGGTAGGGTGGCCATTTAGGCCACCCTCAAAAGACGGACTTTAAAACCCCACCCCCAGGTCCTGCTAAGCCACGCCTGGTCAGCTTTCAAGTGGCAGGGCACTGTGGATGACACTGTTAAGGTAGCAGAGTGCTGCAGGGGTGGGAGGGAGGGTTACTTTCTTTCTGCAGCTCAGGCTCAGACAGCACAGTGCTGCTCTCTGAGAGTGAGCTGTTCAAAATAACATCCCTGTGTCCGTCCAGGCCCTGAGCCTGAAAGCCGGACTGTCCGGCCTAAAACTGGACCTCTGGCCACCCTAGGAGCAGGCTGCTGTGGAGGTCACAGTTAAGGGGACGGTCCTCTATGGAGGGCAGTGTTAAGGGGCAGATTGCTGTAGAGGCCACTGTAAGGAAAGGGGTGTTGTGGAAATCACTGTTAAGGAGATGGGGTACTGTGGAAGTCACTAATAAAGGGACTTCCGCTGCCGAGGTCACTGTTAAAGGGGCGGGCTGCTGTGGAGGTCACTGTTAAAGGCATGGGATGCTGCCGAGGTCACTGTTAAAGGGGTAGGCTGCTGTGGAGGTCACTGATATTGGAGCAAGATGCTGTGGAGGTCACTGTTAAAGGGGACAGGGAACTGTGGAGGTCACAGTTAAGGGGACGGTCTATGGAGGTCAGTGTTAAGGTGCGGGGTGCTGTAGAGGTCACTGTTAAGGGGGTGGGGTGTTGTGGAGGTCACATTTTAAGGGAACAGAGCTTTGTAGAGGTCACTGTTAAGGGGGCGGGTTATTGTGGAAATCACTGTTAACGAGATGGGGTACTGTGGAGGCCACTAATAAAGGGGCGGCCGCTGTGGAGGTCACTGTTAAAGGGGAGGGCACTGTGGATGTTACTGTTTAGGGGCCAGGCCACTGTGGAAGTCACTTTTAAAGGGGCGGGGTACTGTAGATGTCACTGTTATAGTGGATACTGTCGATATCTTTTAACGACACACACAAAAAGTATGTGAACCCCTAGACTAATGACATCTCCAAGAGCTAATTGGAGTGAGGTGTCAGGCAACTGAAGTCCAATCAATGAGATGAGATTGGAGGTGTTGGTTACTGCTGCCCAGCCCTATAAAAAACACACACCAGTTCTGGGTTTGCTTTTCCCAAGAAGCATTGCCTGATGTGAATGATGCCTCCCACAAATGAGCTCTCAGAAGACCTATGATTAAGAATTGTTGACTTGCATAAAGCTGGAAAGGGTTATAAAAGTATCTCCAAAAGCCTTGCTGTTCATCAGTCCACGGTAAGACAAATTTTCTATAAATGGAGAAAGTTCAGCACTGCTGCTACTCTCCCTAGGAGTGGCCGTCCTGTAAAGATGACTGCAAGAGCACAGCGCAGACTGCTTAATAAGGTAAAGAAAAAGCTAGAGTGTCAGCTAAAGACTTACAAAAGATATTCTATTCTGTGTTGCTATTTGTTCAAGATAAAATGAATAGCAATACTTTTTATATTCATTTAGGGGGGCATTATTGTTTGTTGTGGTTTTTGTGTCATTTTTAAGTCTTTTTTGCTTGGTGACGGTGCGCTAAATTTATGAAATGGCGCACAATTATTTTATGGGTGCACAAAGTTTATGAAATGGCACATGGTAATAATATATTTGGTGCAAGAGCAATGTGATGAACGCCTTTGTCTGTAAAACTACACCAGGGGGTTGTCTAGCATGGAGATGTGACTATTTTGCAACCGTAGCAAAAGTCGCACATAGTAAATGTGCCATAATTTAGGTGTAATTCCAGTTCTCGTACTTACATATAGACCATTTAAAAAAACTGGTGAACTGTGGCCTATACAGACAAAAGTTGCAGGATTTTGTGCAGAAAGTTAGGTGCACCAAAATTTGTGACAAATTACCACCTGAAAACACACTCTGATAAATGCCCCCCAGGATCCTGATCAGTCTTCTAATGCTTCAGGCGACTTGCGTTCTGACGGATCCGGCGGGACGGAAGTGCCTGCCGGATCGTCAGAACGCAAGTGTGAAAGGACCCTTAGTCTGTTTCTGCATTACACTTTGGGTCAGATTTACTAATCCCTTCGACGGCGTAAACTTAGTCAAGCTGTCTAGACATGCACCGGATTTATTACAGGGCTCAGGCTGGATGATAAATGTAGTGCAGAGATAGACTTCTCTGACTTTTCTCTGACTTTGTACCAGCTATTGGTTGGCTTACTTTGAGACTTTACACCAAAATGTGGCTCAAAACGTTTCCACCCCCTTTTGCATAACTAAAAAAAGATTTGTAGAAACCCAAGTTGCACCCAATTGCTCCAATCTGGAGCGCAGACACATTTGTAAATCTGGGTCTTTGTTTTCTTGGGCAGGATACTACAATAAGCACACCAAAGTTGCAATAAAGAGCCTTAAGCAGGGCACCATGCCCCCAACAGCTTTCCTGGCAGAAGCCAATCTAATGAAGCAGCTGCAGCATCCACGACTGGTCCGCTTACATGCAGTGGTAACTGAAGAGCCTATATTTATAGTGACAGAATTCATGGAAAATGGTAAGACGTGATAAAGATAAAGGTGTTGTAATAGAAAGCTAACTTCTGAATCCTCCCTGGGTAGCACCTAGAATACTTGCTGACAAACATTTTTTATGTTATGCCCCAGAAAGCATTTCATGAATGACACTGACATTGAATGCTGTACCAGTTCAGTTCACTTCACTGAAACTATGGTGCCTACCCTAAATCACAATTCCTTCTGCACCACACTTGTCACTTTGCATTTAGACAAGAAGTGTCTCTAAAGGCCTCCTCACTGCTTAACTGACAGAAGAAAAGGTTCCTTCCCGGCAATCTCCTGCCCATAAGTGAAAGTGAACAGTGCATTTCAATGCAGTGATCTCTTCCTCAGTACGGGGAGGAGCGATCACTAATGCCATCGCTCATCCCCATACAGAATCATTGTTTGCTGGCATCAGAGTGTGATTAGACAGCACAATCTGCTGCCGGCAAACAATGATTTAGGTGTCCGCACAAATTGTCTTATTAAACTCTCGTTCATCCGGTATTAGGTGGTACCTTTGCACTGGCAGATCATTGCTAATGAGCGCTTGTTAATGATTATCTGCCCGATGCTCGGCCAGTGTAAAGGAGCCTTAAAGGGGTTGTCTCACTTACGTAAGTGGCATTTATCATGTAGAGAAAGTTAATACAAGCCACTTACTAATGTATTGCTATTATCCATATTTCTTCCTTTGCTGGCTCTATTCATTTTTCCATCACATTATACACTGCTTATTTCCATGGTTACAGACGACCATGTAATCCATCGGTGGTGGTCGTGCTTTCACAATATAGGAAAAAGCACTAGCCTATGTGCATTCCTACAGTCCCGGCCACCAGAAAGGCTGACGCTTTTTCCTATAGTGTGCAAGCACTGCCACCACTGATGTATTGCAGGGTGGTCTGTACCCATGAAAACGAGTAGTGTATAATGCGATTATTGAAAAACAAATCCAGCCAGCAAAGTAAGCAATATGAATAATAACAATGCATTTGTAAGTGGCTTGTATTAACTTTCTCTACATGATAAATATAACTTACTTAAGTGAAATAACCCCTTCAGGGCTGGCCTTAGGTCATCAGGCGCCCTGTGCGAGCTAATGTTGTGGTGCCCCCCGCCCCCACTGCCCAGGTTACACAAAGAGGAAAACAATCTTTGTAAGGCCTCATGCACACGATAACTGAATTGACTGGTAACAATAATGTATATTAAATACATTAAATACAGAAAAAAAAAAACTTATAACTGCTATCTTTTTAACATTGGTTTTTAGAGATAATATAATGTGCACATGCAATAATAACTGGGAACACTGGCATTTGGGCTCCAGCATCACTTAGCACCAGGAAAAAAAGTTTTCTGGCTGCCAGCTCACAGAAGGAAGAGATTGCGAGTGTAAGAGTGAGTCTGCACAGAACCTGATGCCCACTACTGACTAGTGTTGAAACCCTGAGCGCGAGTACTGCTACAACGGGAGTAGTGGTGGCAAGAGAGATCATAGAACGGAAGTGTTGAGGGATTGCGGTGTAGCCCTGTGTGGTGCCAATGGGGCCTGCTTAGGGTGCACTTTGCAAGTCGGACTGATATGTGCTGGTAGGCTGCAAATAGAATAAAATAAATGCTAGGTGAAGCTGCCATGGGACAAGTCGGTAGACTGGAGCCACAAGCTGGAAGATCTACGTAGCAAGGCTCAAGTGCAGCTGCTGAGAAATAAACCTGTGAGCCGGTGGGGAACCATTGCTGGTTCTGTGTGGGCTGTGGATGTACCAGAAAGACAGCACTCCTTAGGCTCCATTCACACCACCGTTTCTCCTTTCTGTTCTCCGGCTCCGTTAAGGAGCAGGAGAACTGAAAGGATGGATTCTGTTCATAACTGACACCTAACTGACAACAACGTAGCCTAAATACCCCATGGACTATAATGGGGTCCGTTTGGTGTCCACTCAGAACATGATTTTTGAGCGGAGACGAAAGTACTGCATGCAGGACTTTCGTCTCCGCTCAAAAATCATGTTCTGAGCGGACACTAAACAGAGCCCATTATATTCTATGGGGTCTTTAGGCTCTGTTGGCGTCAGTTAGGTGTCAGTGATGAACAGAATCCGTCCTTTCCGTTCTCCTGCTCCTTAACAGAGCCGGAGAACGGAAAAGAGAAATGGTGATGTGAACGAGCCCTTATCTGAATAATGGATGGATGTTCGTCCTGACTCGGAACGAACATCCATCCATTAAATGCAGGCAGGGGCCTAGCTAGCAGCCATGAAAATGTACCAAGGCAGGCACAGCAGCATCCAACTAAGTGGCCTAGCACTGCTGCCCTTGGTACATTTTCATCATGGCTGCTAGCTAGGCCCCCCTGCCTGCATTTAATGGATGCTGCTGTGCCTGCCCTAATGCCCTTGGTACATTTTCATGGGAGCTAGCAAGCTAGGCCACTGCCTGCCTGCATTTAATGGAAGACAGTACTTCTCTCATCATTTTTAGAAGATCACCCCAGTGACCCCACCGACAGACTCCAGTCTAGACACACACTGTTGATTCATCATCATTGATCACAGGTCACCACCTACCCTAACAGCTGTCTTCCTCAGTTGACCTGTCTGTCCAGGCCTACAGTTGATGTCTCCTCTCCTGCTGCTGGCTACCAGGCTGCGTGACCTGCGTCTTCATTCTGGGGCTCTGGTTGAGGGCGGCTGACACAGTCAGTCAGCTCACCTCTAGGTAGGACCTGCGGCTGCTGCACTCCTGTCTCCTGCTTCCCGCCGCCGCGGCACTGCTCGTTACGCCCCGTGGCCTGCCCTGAGTCTATAAACTTGCAACTTGCTGTGAGGCAGAGGGCAGTGCCAGTGGCAGCCGGGTTACCTATCACGTCAAGCAGCAGGCTGGGTGGATGGGCGGGACTTGGGAGGCTGCAGGCGCTGCGCCTGAGGCGCAAGACGTGCAAGTGAGGTAAAGAAGAAAAAAAAAGTCATTCCTTTTTTTTCCGCAGGGGGTGCCGGCGCCCTGAGGCAGCTGCACCCGCTTGATATGGTAGCGCAGCGCAGGCCCAGGCTGAGACTGAGAGTGATAAACTAACTGCGTCTGCCGTCTGCGAGCTGTGTTGGCCGCTCGGGCGCCCCTGTTGCCATGGCGCCCTGTGCGGCCGCACAGTTCGCACACCCCAAAGGCCGGCCCTGAACCCCTTTAAGGCAACTGACATCCATCTTTGAAGAAGTTCGATCTTATCTGTCTATTGACAAATTCCACTGACCTTTTTCTCCATACTACAGGGAGCCTGGTAGATTATTTGAAGACACCAGAAGGCCTCAAACTTAACGTCTATAAACTAATAGACATGTCTGCTCAGGTAAGGCGTTAAATAACAGAATGCTGAAGATGACAGGGAACAGAGAAATGGTAGGTCCCAGGAAGAAATAAAATTTTGGGGAACCAGAATTTGATTAGAGAAACAATGCCCATTAATAGTTACTTAAATTTGTTTTGAAAAACACAGTATTTTTCATGTCCATTTTTTTTTAAAGGGGTTGTCTCATCATGGACAATGGGGGCATATCGCTAGGATATACCCCCATTGTCTTATAGGTGCGTGTCCCACCGCTGGGACCCGCACCTACTGTATATCGAGAACGGAGCCCCGCAAGTGAAGGAGGGCGCACTGCGCATTCGCAAGCACCCTCTATTCATTTTGTATGGGGGTGGCGAAAATGGCTGAGCACTCCCTCGGCTATTTCCGTCAACCCCATAGAAATTAATGGGAGCAGGGGCTGTGCGTGCGCGGTACGCTCCCATTCACTTCTATGGGGAGCCGGCTTGGTGCTGACCGGACCGGAGTCCTTCAGCCACCACCTTGCGGGGCTCCATTATCGATATAGGTGCAGGTCCCAGCCGTGGGACACGCACCTATAAGACAATGGGGGCATATCCTAGCGATATGCCCCCATTGTCCATGATTAGACAACCCCTTTATTTATCACCTGTAGTCATTAACTGTAATGTACTTTCATAATCACTAGGTGGCAGAAGGAATGGCATTCCTGGAGCGTAAGAATTATATCCATCGAGACTTGCGAGCTGCCAACATTTTAGTATCCGAAAGAGTGATCTGCAAAATTGCAGATTTTGGTCTGGCTCGTATGATAGAGGACAATGAGTATACCGCCCGGGAAGGTACCTAACTATACAAACCTAGCCTAGTAAAAGAAGTAAAAGTGCATTATGTATACAGCATTCATAAAAGGAATTTATTTTCTACATTTATTTTACATTATGTAATGGTTGGAGGAAAAGTGTTGTGAGTTATGGGTTCTGAGGCCACTTTCCTGGGGCAGTGGAGAGCTTATTAGACCACCTGTGATAACTGGTAAACAGTACAGACGGCAGTGGTTTACCTGCAACTTAGGCAGACCACGCAACTGCTATGGGGCTTGGGAGAGAGGGGGCCCGCTACTGAACTTCTCTTTCCTGTGTGAAAACAATGCAAGCAGCAGCCACCACTGAGGGACCTCAATGCAAAGAGATGATTACAGCTTCCATGTTAATTGCATAAATACTGTACCTATGAACTGAGCTCCCCCTAGTGGTGGCCACAGGCAAACCAGTTTATAATAAAAGGGAATCTCGAGATTTATCAATGTATTTTTGTCAGTTGTCTAGTATAAATACATTGAGAAATATGGTGGTCATAGTGAGCGCCATAATTTTGAAGCATCTGTTCCACTTTTTCCCACATAAGTCAGAAAAAAAGGTTGAGGCCAAATGCACTTTTTTCTTTACAGTTTGTATTTAATTTCTTCATTCATTATAAAACAAACAAAAAAAGGGTTTAAATTTGACAGAAATCTAGGGTGTTGCAATTTGCGTTCTTCACTGCCTGCGAGTGATTGATGCGTATATACTTGGAAAGTATTTTATAAAACATAACATTTAAAAGGTATCCCTACCTCTAGAGTTTGCTATTTAAAATTTGGATAGATGCATGAGGGACTGGGTCATGACTAGAGATGAGTGAATTTCTCAAAAATTCGATTCGGTCGCTTTGCCGAATTTTCCGAAAATATTTGATTCGATCCGAATTTATTTGTGGCGAATCACGTTAAAACAGCTATTTCCTGGCTGCAGAGTGCCTGTATAGAGGTGTAGAACACTGTGCCTTGCAGTAACACGCATAGGGAGTCTGTTGTGGTAGTGAAACAATACTGTAAGTCAGTATGACACGCAGATAACAGGCGTTGCTCTTAGAATCACTGCACTCTTCATTTATTTGGGCAGTTACGGGGCCAAAACTGACACTAACTCAAGTGTGAACTCAGCTTTACAGGTCAATGTTAGCGTCAAAAAGAAGCGCACACCTTTTACACCATCGTCAGCTGATTCCACATGTCTACAGAACCTGTTCTATTAAATGCTTATACAAGTAGAGGCCCCTGACAGTGGAGAGACTGTCAGCAGTAAGTTTATGTTGACGTCACTGATTATTTTGCCCATCCTCTGATTCGTCAGAACAATAACCCCCCCAAAAACAGATTCTGTCTGTTAAGCATCCACCTTCACTCGGTCAGCATTTCGTCAGCATTCCATCAGTATTGCTAAAGCCAAAAGAAAAAAGGAGTGGATCCAAAACAGAGATGACACGTGAACGGAATATTTGCATGTCTTCTGTGTTTTGTAGTCACTCCTGCTTTCGGCTACCAAATTATAAGCTAAATCTGATGGGACCACTTCATACAGGCCTTACAGCTGATACATAGACAGGATCCGTTGTGCTTCTCATTTTTCCTTCCTTCTGACAGATCAGAAGAAGGGTCAACTAAATGATGATGTCAAACAGGCCAAAAAGGCAAAATAGTGGCCCAGTCATGAAGTGGGGAGGGTGGGAATAGCATGAGAAGTCCACAGAGTGGCCCAATGACATAGTAGTGAGGTGGCAGCAACATGAGGAGACCATAGAGTGGCCCAGTGACATAGTGGTGAGGTGGCAGCAGCATGAGGAGATCACATAGTGGCTCAGTGACAAAGTGGGGAGGTGGCAGCAGCATAATGATACCACGGAGTGGCCCAGTGATATAGTGTTGAGGTGGCAGCAACATGAGGAGAACACAGAGTAGTGATGTGGCAGCAGCATGAGGAGAACACAGAGTAGCCCATGACAGAGTGGGGAGGTGGCAGCAGCATGAGGAGACCACAGAGTAGTGATGTGGCAGCAGCATGAGGAGACCACAGTGGCCCAGAGACATAGTGTTGATGTAGCAGCAGCATTAGGAGACTATGGAGTGTCCCAATGACATAGTGTCGAGGTATCAGCAGCATGAGAAGACCACAGAGTGGCCCAGTGACATAGTGTTGAGGTAGCAGCAGCATGAGGAGAACACAGAGTAGTGATGAGACCACAGAGTACTGAAGTGGCAGCAGCATGAGGAGACCACAGAGTGGCCCAGTGACATAGTGTTGAGGTGGCAGCAGCTTGAGGAGACCACAGAGTAGTGATGTGGCAGCAGCATGAGGAGACCACAGAGTGGTGAAGTGGCAGCAGAATCAGGAGACCACAGAGTGGCCCAGTGACATAGTGTTGAGGTGGCAGCAGCATGAGGAGACCACAGAGTGGCCCAGTGACATAGTGCTGACAAATAAAGTGGCCTCCTCAAAGGGCCAGAGTATACGGCAAGTGTCACACATGAGCTGCCACTGGCTAACATCGAAGTTACACAGGGGAGTTCCTCTGTCCGCTTGTATCATCAAGAAATCGTTTATGGCCTTTCTCTGTTCATATAATCGGTCCAACATATGGAGGGTGGAATTCGAACGGGTGGAAACATCGCATTTCAGCCTATGTTGGGGGATGCTGTTCTGCCGCTGCAGCTCAAGGAGGGTGTGCTTTACGGTTTACGAGTGGCTGATGTGCATGCAAAGTTTCCTGGCCATTTTCAGGATGTCTTGCAGATGGGCGGAAGACTTCAGGAACCGCTTTAGAACCAGATTGAACACGTGCGACATGCAGGGCAAATGGGTCAGCCCTCCTTGACACAGCACCGACACCATGTTCTTCCCGTTGTGGGTCACCATGGTTCCGATTTTGAGTTGTCGAGGAGAAAGCCAGGATTCAATTTCTTGATGAAGGACACGGAGCAGTTCCTCCCCTGTGTGACTCCATTTGCCAAGGCAAAGTAGGTGCAGAACAGCGTAGCACCGCCGTGCGCTGCACATGTGGTATGCTGGTGGGCACTGTGACTTGTCCCTGCAGTGGAGGATGAGAACACAGTGGAGGAATGAGGAGGCAGAGGCGGACATTGTCTCAGGACCAACGGCGTGAGAACATGGAGTCTGAAGCGGCGCCACCTGGCCAAGTTGCTGGTGTGGCTGGGCAGGAACCACATTTACCCAGTGGGCCGTAAAGGACATATATTGTCCTTAACCGTAGTTACAGCTTCACACATCGGCACTGCCGTGCACTTTGGCAGACACCAACAGGTTCATGGACTGGCCCACCTTCTGTTCTACATATGTGTGCAGGGCTGGTACTGCCTTTTTGGCAAAAAAATGACGGCTTGGGACTCTCCACCTCCGTTCAGCACAAACCATCAGTTCTCTGAAAGGTGCAGAGTCCACCACTTGGAAAGGGAGGACTGCAGCACCAGCAACTTGGCCAGGAGCACGTTCAGCTTATGCACCACTGGATGAGTGCACGCATACTGTTGTCTCTCGGCAATCGCTTCGGTGATCGATTGCTGACAGAATGACTGACGAGGAGTAGTAGGAGGAGAAGAAGGAGCATCAGGATCAGCAGATGATGGGAAGGACAGACAGCTCCTTTCGGCTGAGGTGGTGGAGCCTTGACTGCATGAAATTGGGTTTGTGCCCCTGGGTGATGCAGCAGACTGGACCACCACATCGGAGCCACGGTTCTCCCAGGCCTCTTTATGGTGACACTGCATGGGTTGACGCAGGGCGGTGGTGCAAACACTGGCACCCTGCCCACGCTTCACCTTCTGCCTACAAATTCGGCAAATGGCCATGTTCACCTCCTCCGGTGTTCTTCCAGATTCCTATACCCTGGCAGAATACTATACCCTGAAGTGACACGGCCGCACCGGAAGTGATGCAGCTGCACCAGAATCAGCTGGAGGAGGGTGTGTTGGAGCTGTGCAAGTGCACATCCTCTGGATTAGTAAAAGTTATTGCACCGCCATGGGATAAGCAACCACTATATGGTGATGTACAGTTTTGCGCATGCGCATATAGTGGTTGCTTCTCCCGCAGCAGTGCAATAACTTCTACTAATCCAGTGGATGTGTGCTTGCGCAGCGCCGCACACACCCCCTCCTTCAGCTGATTCTGGTGCCGTGTGTCACTTCCGTTGCGGCCGCGTCACTTTCGGGTATTGCATTCTGCCAGCGTATAGGAATCTGGCAGAACGCCGGCACCCTAACAAAAAACTGCCACACCGCCGACTATAGCATTTCCCCCCAACACTGCGTACTGACTGCCTGCTACCGCTGCCTCCGTGAACCCCTGCACTGCTACTTCCCAGGCAGGTAGACTCCTGCTCAGCGGGCGCTCTACCCCGGGCATGTTTGGCTCCCAACCTCCCACTGCTGCCATCCTACCTGCTCCCAGCCATGCTATCACCTTGCTGGCTCAGCCGCTGCCACCCTCTTCTCCTGATGATTATGAAGCCCCTTCTTCACCCGGCTCCCAAGTGCGATCGGCTTTATCATCATCCAGTACTGTCTGCACGTCACTGATGTCCCCCTCAATGGTCTCAGGGCCAGGAGCCTGACAGCTGGCATCATCAGCTCCCACATGACTCTCATCATCAATACTTGCCCGCCTACTGGAGAAAGCGTCTGATCTCTCCTCCAGATCTTGGCTGGGCAGTAGCTGCTGACTGTCCTCTAGTAGTTCGTCCTCGCTAAAAAGTGGAGTGGAGCATACGGCATATAATACTTCTCTAGCAGAGGGAACAGAAAAGGACAAAGGCAGGTTGAGTTCAGGTGAGGGCACAGGGCCTGCTCCTGGGCCATGTCAACTAAGCGTTGTGTCTGAAGAACCCACCGAGTCTTGGCTGGGGGTGTCTGATGTCACTTGCGACGAAGTAGAAGACCGAGTCAACCATTCAAGCACCGCTGGGTTGCTGGTCAAGACACAAGATGACAGCGGGAGCTCAGGCCTCTCGCTGCGACTCCTGCTGCTACCCCCCCTTCTTCTGCTGCCTGCGACAGAAACATTTTGGCTGTCACTTGTCTGTCGGACATACTGTTAGATAAAATAATTAAATTAAAAGTAAATTAATACACTCCAAAAAAACGGTAGAACAATGTAACTTGACCGCAGAGCAGCAAATAAAACATACTTGTTTTTTCCACTAATATACCCCAAAAAAAGCTGTAGTACAATGTAACTGCACCACAAAACGGCAAATAAGATGTACTTTTTTTTACACTTATACACACACCAAAAAAAGCTGTAAAACAATGTAACTGCACCGCAGAACGGCAAGTAAGATGGCCTTTTTTTTAGACTTATACACTTCAAAAAAGGCTGTAGTACAAAATAACTGCACCGCAGAACGGCATATAAGACGCACTTTTTATACTATTACAACACCCCCAAAAAAGTGTGTAGTACAATGTAACTGCACCACAGAACGGCAAATAAGATGTACTTTTTTTTTACACTTATACACCCAAAAAACAGCTGTAGTACAAAGGAAATGCACCGCAGAACAGCAAATAAGACGTACTCTTTTTTACACTTATACACCCCAAAAAAAGCTGTAGAACAATGTAACTGCACCACAAAACGGCAAATAATATGTACTTTTTTTTACACTTATACACACACCAAAAAAAGCTGTAAAACAATGTAACTGCACCGCAGAACGGCAAATAAGATGGCCTTATTTTTAGACTTATACACTTCAAAAAAGGCTGCAGTACAAAATAACCGCACCGCAGAACGGCATATAAGACGCACTTTTTATACTATTACAACACCCCCAAAAAGTGTGTAGTACAATGTAACTGCACCACAGAACGGCAAATAAGACGATTTGCTCATCTCTAGTCATGACTATCTTGGTAAAAAAACACTGTATATCTGTAAAAGTGCCTATATTCTACTTGCTGCTGTTATTTACATTTTTTCTGTAACTTTATTTTACCATGTTGCTGTATACTTCCTTGATCTTTTGGGTTGTAGGCAAGCTAAGAGCCCACCCCATGTGTCTGTATATACCTGGCAAGCTAATCCCTCTTCTGAGTATATACGGGCCACTGGTTCCTACTGCACATTTGCTAATCAGGGCCACTGGTATAATTTAAGAATACCAACCAAGTATACATAAAATTCAGGGATTGTGCATGCCGCATACCCATCACATTGGTTGGCTGGGCAGAGAAATAGTGTGCATACGCAGAACTCTAGCGCGCAGGCAAAAGCCCAGGGAAACAGTACACAGGGGACACAGCAGTGTGCATAACCAGCAACCATGAGGAGACATGCTGGGAGCAGAAAGCCAGATTTTTTGCAACCGCTCACACTAAAAACTGATGTAAAATACGAAGACCAATGTTCGTTCAAAGTCCATCTGTAGCTACAAGTCAACCATTGGCCTCAGTGGTCACATCTGTAACACCCCAGAGTGGTGTTACCACTTCTGCACCTTGCTACTGTCTTTATTTGTCTAACCTCATGTCATCTTGTGTATTTATTCCAGGTCCTCCACAATGTAGGACCTGGAATAAATATGCAACTGCTATGTTCATATGTAATATGCCTGGTTCACCAACAGATGGCAGCAAAAATGGCAGAGCTGTATGTAGATAGAATGGAACCTTCCATTCCATTCTAACCCCCCTCTGCAGTTTCTAGTTAGTCTAGATTACCCCCTTCTAAGGGAAGGGTGTGCAGGGACACATCTCTGCTGGACCTGCCCATGCCAGCCAGAGCACCCTAAGCTCTGCTGGCCATGGAGGCCAAAAGTCAAGAAACAGATATAGCAGAGTAGAGTTTGCCTGCCAGTTTCATGCTAAAGCCTGCTGGAACCAAGACAAAGCCTGTAAACCGTTTTGGAGAACGTTTATGCGAAGTAAGGCTGATATTGAACTTCATCTCAAGGTCTGGACTAGAGGGCCCTAGGGGCAGGCCGCCCGTTGCAATTTTGGCGTCACGAACAGGATTTACTTGCGTGCCTCTAAGATAAAGGCCTACAGAATTGTCAGAAACCCCCTAAAGAGGACTTTACTATGTTTATTGCATAGTAACAGCCACAGGAAAGTGCGTAATGGCTACCGAGGGTTTAATCCGCCATCTTTGCCTGTGATGACGTATGTTCTTCTTGTACCTCAAGAGAGGGAAAATAGGGAAACGCCCAGCCCAAGAGTGGGAATCGACAGCCCTGCCCACCGGGAACTACCCAATGCAAGTGTAGGAAGTGAATACGCCACATCCAAGAGTATGCTCTTTTTACCAGTGTGTGCAGGAGAGACAGAGGAAGACAAAATGGTGCGACCTCTGCGGCCCAACTGGGGTGAAATGGTGTGGAAGATGGCATAGCCTGAGGTGCAAGTGCCCTGCAAGAAGTACGCCTTTCCCAAGTGCAGAGGAACCTGGAGAGAAGGTCCGAGATGTCTGCTGCGCCGGCTGGTGCTGTGTAGGCGGCTGGAGTGTCCACTCCACTGCCCCAGGAAGAGTGGTTCGTTTACACAGTTGAACCCCATGGTCCCGCCGGAAGTTACAGCTCATGCCCAGACAATGTGGAGCTACCAAAAAAGCATCGAAGGCGGCCGGGGGATCTGAGGCTGGAGCGGCACAGAGGGAACGTCCTGTGGTTCTCCGTGGAATGTGGCTCTGGTTTGCTGATGGATGACGAGAGCGGCAAAGAACTATTCGTGGTACACAGGTCTGTGAAACGCCGCTACCTGCCCCAGACCATCATAGCTTTTACGCTGAGGACCCCTCAGAGTACACCTCCGTGGGCTCCCTCAAGGAACCATTCGCCACCGGGGTGAGCCTCCTGTTCAAACCCCTTGTCCCGCTGCCAGTAGCTCCGTGCTGGCAGGAGGATCCAGCCGCCGCAGGCCACGTGCGCTGCCTCCAGGAGACGGCGGAGGGAGTCCTCCGCTTCCAAGAAAAGCCACAGCCTCAGCTGGAGCTTCTGATCCCAGGTCTACCCCCACCGCCAACTGGGATGCTTGTCAACCGCCACCTTTTCCTACCACCCAACGGTGGTCAATTACCAGTTACCATGAAGGATGGCATCGGCTGCAGTAAGAGGGCCCCGTTCTTCATCACCACCACTGGAGATCTCTTGGACACAGCCCCTATAGCCGGAGATCCTAAGCTTTCCTGCCCCGGCAGGAGGTTCAGGCACTGCAAAGGAAAATGTGCCTGCCACCATAGCCAGCGTGACCACCCGTTCCCTGCCGCAGTCCTCCACTAGAGGTCAACGGAGCACCACCATGGCAGGAAGTTTGGCTTACAAGAGGCAGGAGGGCCCTCTGATGTCTTTTAGCAGCAGTAGTGAAGAGGACTTCAGGTACCTCCTCTAAGAAGCTCCTCCATTGGATCCTGAAGAGAAAGCATGGACTAATGGGAGCCACATCTTGGACTACTCTTGACGGGTGAAGACGCGTTGGCTATTTTGTTTGTTTGTTGCCCATGGTTTGGTCCTCATCCAGATAGACATATTTGTCAAGACTCCCCCCATCTGCAGAAACATTCCAAGTTGCGCATGACTGCGCCCAATTTCTTCCCCCCCCCCCCTTCTCAGGATAAATGGGAGCGCCTTTTGCTCAAAGGGTTCTCATTACCATTGCTGTTATTTTCCCTTATATCCATGTGGATTACTAATAATGACATTATTACCTTATGTAGTTTACAAATGACTTTTGCACTACTTGTCCCGGTATTGGTGCACTTGTTCCGGCCATACTGAAGGAAAAGACTCTACTGTGAATTCAATTGCACTATGCTATTGTATCATATATTTGCACTGTGTTTTTGCACTAACCCTTTTAACATTTCAGCAACATTCAAGTATTTAGCCCATTGTATGTACTCTCTTACAGGTACCACAATGTGATCAAGTATGCACTTTTAAATGGACCTTGGACTTTATGTAGTTAGCCAGATAGCTAGCGTCCTTACTTTATTGCTCATATGGACTGCCTCTGAGGACATCAATGTAGGGTCACAAGCAGGTCTAACAACGTCAAGGGTAACCCCGCTGCTAGAAATGTGTGTGTAGAGGGATTAACCCTCGTGGGAGTTCTGGGAGAGATCCGGCTCCTCCTCCTAATTTGGTGTGTCCTAAGGCTTAGTGAGCAGCCTTATGGAAATGTATGTTTAGCTAACTGTTTAGTCATCAAGGTGACCGTGCGAAAAGCTTTATATAGACCTTGGTGCTAGGAAGGGATTACAGGATAAAGCTACCCTTCTATTTGCAGGTGTCTAATCGTGGTAGTATCGTGGAGGGATTACAGTACATGACAGGCCCATGCTCCATATACAACTCTGGCCCAGTCCTGTGTGGAGTATTTGAGTGCTTAGTGCAGTATCTTTTTGGTTCACTGGTTATACTGAGAGGGCGAACTGTGAATAGACCCCCTAGTCATACGGGCAGGAACCTAGTGGTAGCTGTTTCTATGTCAGTCTATGTTTGTAATAGTCTATAGTCTTATGCAGCCCTTTAACCTTCCTTGGGTACCCTTAGAGTACAACCTAAGCACAAGCCGAGGACTGCTTGGTTTTAAGTAAGGGGAAATGTAACACCCCAGAGTGGTGTTACCACTTCTGCACCTTCTACACCTTTCCTTTAAGTAACAATAATGTTGAACAGGTGTGCCCAAACTTTTGCATGCCACTGTATATGTCAAAATGACCAACATAAAGTAGGGAACAACTTAACAAATTTATTTTGGTGTCAGTTTTCATATTTAAAGAATAAGGAGTTATAGTGTGAAAAAAATGACTCCCCAAATAAAACTAAAAGAAAACAAAATAGCTAAAAAACATTAAGAAAAAAAAAGCCCAATGTGTCACATAAAAAACATCTTGAACATTATTTTGGCGGTCCTACAAATAAAAAGGTTACATCCATTAAACCATCATGTTACACTAAACTCCAAAAAAGTATCTGGTCATTAATCCTTTAAAGACTGGGCCTATTTTCATTTTTTATTTTTCCTACCCATATTCCAATAGCCATAACCTTTAAAAATTTTTGTTTACATAGTCATGTGAGGGCTTATTTTTTGGGGGACAAGATCTATTTCCTAATGGCACCATTTAATTTACCATGTCTTGTATTGTAAAACATGCTTTGTGGGGTAAAATTGAATTCCACCAAGGAGCATGAGTATAAGACAGCTCCAGTCCTGAACTTCCAGCCCTGCCGGGGTCGCATAGCATTATATTGATTTATGATGCTATGTAACCCTTAGACGTCCGGAATGTATTGGATAACACTGATATAATGCTGTCAGTGTTATCCAATTCATTCCAGAACTGTAAGAGTTACATAGCATCATAAATCAATATAATGCTATGCGACCCTGGCAGGGCTGGAAGTTCAGGACGGGAGCTGTCTTATACTCCCGCTGTGAGTCTGGAGTGCACAACTAGCTTGTCTGAAAGCGGCCTTAGAAAAAGTTTTTTTCTCTATGGATTATATACCACTAAGGACATGTTCACATTTGTGTTCGAGGATCAGTTCAGGGCATCAGTTGTAGGTTCCACCAAAATACGGACACCTGAACATAAACAGAAAGGACGAGGGTCTGGTCAACTCTGTTGGTTTCAGTTATGTGCCAAATTTGGCACTTTTGTTATTTTCGTTGTTTTGCTTATCTCACAGAAAACAGCAACCGAAATAACTAGCGTTGATATGAATGCAGACTAATACCAATATAACACGATTCTATATTTCTATGAACACAGTAAACACACAGAAACTGACAATTGCAAGCAGCACTATGGGACAGCTCGTTCCTATACACTTGAATAGGAAGTAGCCGTCCCATTGAGGTGAAAGGGACAGCTTCTTTTAATTATACCTGCTCACCGCTGCGATATCGACGGCGAGCAGGTAAACAATGAGGGGAAGGCTGCACTCGGACAGAGTGCGGCCTTCTCTTCAACCAGCTGATCGGCTGGGGTGCTGAGTGTTGGACCCCTGCCGTTCTGATATTGATGACCTATCCTGAGGATAGGTCATCAATATTAAAATCCCAGGAAAACCCCTTTAAGGATGTTAGGAATTAAAAATGTTAAAAGCAAATACACAAAAAACTACAAATCTGTTCTTTACTTTGCACTAGATTATTATTATAGATTCGATTAGTAAAAGGTTATTATTATTTTTTTTTTTACTGCAGGTGCTAAATTCCCAATTAAATGGACAGCTCCTGAAGCAATAAATTATGGAACATTTACAATTAAATCAGATGTATGGTCATTTGGTGTTCTCTTAACTGAAATCATCACACATGGGCGAATTCCTTACCCAGGTAAGATGACAGAAAAAGTATGTGAAAAGATTAAAGTTTTAATCATCCTAAGAATTCATGGTATAAATGCTTGATAATTGTGGGTTCCGAAGACTACAGAGAGAACAGGGGGCTTTCTATATTGCCCAATGACTTCAGTGTAGAGGGTCGCGTTTGCCTCTCTAATGAACTCTATGGAGGCTGTGATGAGAATTGGAAAATGGGAGTCTAAGAGCAAAACATAGAATGGAGTACACTTCACTATGACCTCCAGCAGAGGCAAATTATTTTAGGACATGAAAAGCTCATGATTATTGGGTTCACATTCATTTCTCTTATTCTCTCTCCTTGAGGTCCCTTAGATTTACTACTATTATTGGTACCCTAGTAGTTATGCTCTTGCGTGCAATTGTTTGGCCGCTGCAGACAGCGACATTATCTGCGCTACATCTCCTGTGTAATGTGTGTGCAGCCTAAAAATATCTGTGACATTCAGTGTACTTTTTCCCTAGACGGTGTCTGCTGCGGACAGTGACATTACCTGTGCTACATCTCCTGTATAATGTTTGTGAATCCTAAAAATATCTGTGACATCCAGTGTACTTTTTCCATAGATGCTGCGGACGGCGACACTATCTACGCTACATCTCCTGTTTAACGCGTGCGCATACTAAAAATATTTGTGACATCCAGTGTACTTTTTCCGTAGACGCTGCGGACAGCGACAATATATGCGCTACATCTTCTGTTTAACGTGTGCGCATACTAAAAATATCTGTGACATCCAGTGTACTTTTTCCGTAGACGCTGCGGACAGCGACATTATGTGCGCTACATCTCGTGTTTAATGTGTGCGCATACTAAAAATACCTGTGACATCCAGTGTACTTTTCCGTAGACACTGCAGACAGTGACATTACCTGTGGTACCTCTCCTGTATAACGTTTCCGCATCCCAAATATCCGTGACATTGACTTTAATTTTTTCTTAGCCGCTGTTGACAGCAGCGCCATTATCTGTAGTACCTCTCCTGTATAACGTTTTCACATCCCAAATATCTGTGACATTGACTGTAATTTTTTCTTAGCTGGTGTTGACGGCAGCACCATTACCTGTGGTACCTCTCCTGTATAACGTTTCCGCATCCCAAATATCTGTCATATTGACTGTAATTTTTTTCTTAGCCGCTGTTGACAGAAGCACCATTACCTGTGGTACCTCTGCTGTATAACATTTCTGCATCCCAAATATCTGTGACATTGACTGTAAATTTTTCTTAGCCACTCTTGCCAGCAGTGCCATTACCTGTGGTACCTCTACTGTATAACGTTTCTGAATCCCAAATATTTGTGACATAGATCTTACCGATGGTCAGCTCAGCAGCAGGCCCTCGCCCATAATTTTTTTCCATGGGCAGATCAGCAGCAGTCCCTCGCCCCTAATGTTTTAGAGAGTCAGTCAGCAGACCCTCAACCATAATTTTTTCGCTGGTCAGCTCAGCAGCAGGCCCTCAACCATAATTTTTTCAATCGTCGGCTCAGCAGCAGGCAGTCACCCCTAATGTTTTAGAGAGTCAGCTCAGCAGCAGACCCTCACCCCTAATGTTTTAGATGGTCAGCTCAGCAACAGACCCTCAACCATAATTTTTTTGATGGTCAGATCAGCAGCAGGCACTCGCCGATTATGTTTTAGAGGGTCATCAGCAGGCCCTTGCTCCTAATGTTTTTGAGGGTCACCAGCAGGCTATCAATCATAATTTTCAAGGGTGTGTATGATGCCCTCCTTTATGTGTAATAAAGGGTGTACTGGAGTGCCGTTCCTTGTCATTTTTGGCAGCCCTTTTACTTAGTGCATAGGCTTTATGAGTGTAGGGGTCCCACTACCTGAACAATTGTACCACAACGTGAATCAGGCCCTCCTTTATGTGATATACAGGTTGTATCAGAGCAGGGCTGGGACAAGGTCCACCACCAACAGAGGCTGAGCTGCCCAAGTGCGCCCCCCCCCCCCCCCCAACTTGTGGAGTCTTTACTAAATACTGTTGTAATCGCACATAAATATGCACAGTTTAATGTATCAATTAATGACGCACTGTTATGGAGGATTTGTGGATGACATTGTTATGGGGGGGATCTGTGGATGACACTGTTATGGGGGATCTGTGGATGACATTGTTATGAAGGGGATCTGTGGATGACACTGTTATGGGGCGGATCTATGGATGAAACTGTTATGGGGGGGGATCTATGGATGACACTGTTATGGGGTAATCTGTGGATGACACTGTTATGGGGGATCTGTGGATGACACACTGTTATGAAGGATCTGTGGATGACAATGCTATGGGGATCTGTGGATGACACACTTATGGGGGATCTGTGGACAACACTGTTATGGGAGATCTATGGATGACACTGTTATGGGGGATCTGTGGAGGACACTGTTATGGGGATCTGTGGATGACACACTGTTATGGGAGATCTGTGGATGACACTGTTATGGGGATCTGTGGATGACACTGTTATGGGGGATCTGTGGATGACACACTGTTATGGGGGATCTGTGGATGACGCATTGTTATGGGGGATCTGTGGATGGCACTGTTATGGGGGATCTGTGGATGACACACTGTTATGGGGGATCTGTGGATGACATTGTTATGGGGGATCTGTGGATGGCACTGTTATGGGGGATCTGTGGATGACACACTGTTATGGGGGATCTGTGGATGGCAGTGTTATGGATTGTGACTCACAATGGATATTGGGGGCCAGCAAATTACAAGGAAGGCGGGGGTGGGGGATGATTGATAACATACATATCTAAATGGCTGGGGGTGAGGGCTTGACTTGAGCATCTACTGATCAGAGCATTAGAATAGCAGGAATAAATAACATCTAAATGTCTGGTGGGGTAGATGGGGGTAGGACAAGGGCTGATGGGGGAAGGGGACTGGGTTAGATAATCTATACTGACATACATATGACACACACATATATACTGACATACATATGACACACACATATATACTGACATACATACA
The DNA here is from genome assembly GCA_033119425.1 of Bufotes viridis. Classification (NCBI taxonomy): domain Eukaryota; kingdom Metazoa; phylum Chordata; class Amphibia; order Anura; family Bufonidae; genus Bufotes; species Bufotes viridis. Next base: position 269,740,045 of record CM065591.1, read on the forward strand.
GACATACATATGACACACACATATATACAGACATACATATGACACACACATATATACAGACATACATATGACACACACATATATACAGACATACATATGACACACACATATATACTGACATACATATGACACACACATATATACTGACATACATATGACACACACATATATACTGACATACATATGACACACACATATATACTGACATACATATGACACACACATATATACTGACATACATATGACACACACATATATACTGACATACATATGACACACACATATATACTGACATACATATGACACACACATATATTGACATACATATGACACACACATATATACTGACATACATACAGACATACATATGACACACACATATATACAGACATACATATGACACACACATATATACAGACATACATATGACACACACATATATACAGACATACATATGACACACACATATATACTGACATACATATGACACACACATATATACAGACATACATATGACACACACATATATACAGACATACATATGACACACACATATATACAGACATACATATGACACACACATACATACTGACATACATATGACACACACATATATACAGACATACATATGACACACACATATATACAGACATACATATGACACACACATATATACAGACATACATATGACACACACATATATACAGACATACATATGACACACACATACATACTGACATACATATGACACACACATATATACAGACATACATATGACACACACATATATACAGACATACATATGACACACACATATATACAGACATACATATGACACACACATATATACAGACATACATATGACACACACATATATACAGACATACATATGACACACACATATATACTGACATACAAATGACACACACATATATACTGACATACAAATGACACACATATATACATATGACACACATATATACAGACATACATATGACACACACACACATACTGACATACATATGACACACACATATATACAGACATACATATGACACACACATACTGACATACATATGACACACATACATATATACAGACATACATATGACACACATACATAAAAACACACAATATGCACATTACATTACTGCCATTCCATTCCCTTTAACCCCTTACATTTTCTGCACATACAGTCTCTGGTGACTTGGAGGGAGAGGCAGGATGCAGAGTATTCCTCCTCCTCCTCCTTCTCTGTCCCGACGCTGCTCTTCTCTCTGTGCTGGGGGAGGGGGTTGTGAATCTCTGGTGCACACACAGGCAGGAAGTCAGGGGCTGGGGAAGGTATGGAGCTGCAGCACACTGCACTAGACTGAGGGAGGGAGGAAGAACACCACTAGGGGGCGCAGGACCGGCTGTTACAGCAGCAGAGCGCAGAAATGGATGCTCTGCTGCTAATATAGCTACACGGCAGCAGCAGGGACTTGGTGAGAGTGGCCTGCGCCCTGAGGCTTGAGCGCCCTGAGGCTGGAGCCTCCTCAGCCTCTGTGTCGGCCCGGCCCTGTATCAGAGTGCCTCTTCCTTGTAATTTTTGGCAGCACTTACACTTTATATACAAGTAAATATACAGGAAAGAAAGTTTCCTAACAATTTTTCCACTAAAATCGATTTTATCTTCGGTTTTGTGGGTATTATTGTCAGTCTGTAAAATTGGCTTACTACTCGGACAACATTGTTCCCGTGTGAACCAGACACCCTCCCCTCTTCAGAACAGGGGGTGCCTGGTTTAATGCTCGGGTTCTCCCATTGACTTCCGTTGTGCTCGGGTGCTCGGTAGAGCACCCGAGCATCCCGAGGTGTTCTACTCGAGCACCCGAGCACTTTGGTGCTCGATCAACACTAGTTGCTATCACTAACCCATCTACTTCACAGGCTGTTAAATAGCATGACATTTATAGCTTAGTCTGCCCTCCCTGCTCATAGAAAGGTTGCTGGCACAAAGTAACAGTCAGACAGGTTTTATGGGTTCCACTGTCCTTGCATTTAGATGTCCATGAATGGCAAAGAGATAAGTTTAGAGTTAGGTTCCCATCTGTATTGAGATCACCTTGCTGTGGTGGATAGACACATATTTTGGATCAAAATATATTTTCTGAGCACCTCATATTTGACTGTATATTAGAAGTGGTATTATTTTATATATGGATCATATACTGTACTTTTATAGAATGTTGCTATACCTTGCTTCCTCTTTAATTATGACTATGTGCACCTGCATATTCATATAACCCTGCAGGTTGCACCGACTGATTGTGTTTCTGTTCTAAGAGAGAAAAGCTCCATAATACGGCATCTGAAAGAGCATGCCATATTTTATTCCATAGAAATCTTACAGAAGAAAACTGATATGCCCCCCATATGAATTCAGAGGCTTTTTGAGGTACCATAGGACCTGATGGACTTCTATGGCTGCAGCATTATGAAGTTTGTACAGGACCTAAGAGACAGAATTAACTAATTATCTTTATTATCAACACCTTACCATATACCCTATTAAAGGGGTTATCCAATACCATAAACTGCCCCCCATGTGCAAGGCCCCTCACAGGGAATATACTTACCCCACTCCCTGTGCAGCTCCTGGTACCGCACCGCCGCTGCTGCTCCTTGCCGTGCGCAATACATCTGGGGGAGCAGCCAATGGTAGGCAGTGTAAGTATATTCCCTGTGAGGGCCCGGCATATGGGGGCAGTTTATAGTATTGGATAACACCTTTAAGATTTGTTTCACACTTGCGGTTGCCAAGCCGGAATGCTGTTTCGGCAGCAAACAGCTTGCCGAATGCTGTCAGAATGCTGTCCAGCCCCATTAACTATAATGGTGTCTGGCGGTGATCTGACAAATATGCCAAGATATGGCTGGAAAATACCACTGCACGCAATGTTTTTTGTTTGCCCAATTTATGGCATTCTATCCTGAAACAGCCTGCCGACATTGTGAGACAGGCCTGAGACTTTGACTGGATGATTTTGATCCCTGGAATCATGAACCCCTTCTATTAACACTGTAGACCACCTACAAACCTATTGCTATAGTTCTAGAGGGCCACTCCATTATTTGGAGGCCTACGTGTTTTTTTTTTAGTAGGTGCAGTTTCATGCCTCATAATATCTGTGTACACTGAAAACAACTTTATTAAACGTAATTTTATAAGCAAATGTATTTTACAGGCATGACTAACCCTGAAGTGATCGATCATCTTGAGCGTGGGTACCGCATGCCAAGACCAGAAGATTGCCCTAAGGAACTTTATGATTTGATGCTTCGATGTTGGAAGGACATCCCTGAAGAAAGGCCTACATTTGAATTTCTTCGCTCCTATTTGGAAGATTTTTTCACAGCTACAGAGGGCCAGTATCAGGCTCAGCCTTAAAGAGTCACTGTACTTTCACACAATTTCATTTCCTTTAATAGAGAATGGAGAAACTAGCAAATTTCTTCATTTAAAAAATAGGCCTGCATCCACCTGAAAAAAAAGTTGTAGTCATGACCGCTAGGGCTCTCACTTCCACTTAATTTGCAGTCCACTGCCTGTTGTCAGGAAAGATCAGTCCGTAGTAACAGAGACTCAGAAGAAATCTCACGGGAAGTGGGGGCATGTCAGAGCTAGCTGAGATCCTGAGCCTGATAAAAGAACTACTTCTACACTGCTTTTGAAGATTATAGGAGCCTCCTGTGTCTGCAAGTGTGATTTCCCCCCTCCTTATCTGTTCTGTCAGCTCTGGAGCTGAAAACAAACATAGTGAGAAGTAAGGGAAAGGACATCACAGCAGTACAGTGCTGGTAAATTTCATAGAAGGGAGACATCCACTGCTTGTGAGAGAAATAAATCTAGTTGTGCAGCTGAAACAGAGAATAATATGACTGAAAGAAACATTAGCGAAGCCCATAAAAGACCATTTCCTTAACAGTTATGATTGTACAAAGAAACAGTCATTCTGCAAATTTATTTTGAAAACTCGTGTACGCTTTAAGCTGTTATAGACATTAGATTTCTGTCAGAGGATATCATCTGCCTTCTGACATCCCTGAAAGATTGTGTGGTTAATAACCACTTTTTGCTCATCTTCTTTCAACTAGCATTGTTGTAGAGAACTCAGATATACCAATGATGACACTGATGGTACTGCCATGGGTTTCCAGGCTTAAAATGGCTTCTAAATTGCAAAATAACAAAGTTTGCTATAAAGTTACTTTACCAATTACACTCTGGTCCACTGCCACTCCTGATGTCCCTTGGAGAGGCAACAGGAACACGAGAAGATGCACAGAACCAATCATGGTGGAAAAAAGGGAAAGCGTGAAAACAAGTATAACACAAAGTTTGTTGTGTGGTAAATTTTCTTCTAGTCTTCTATAGAATAGTTTTCCATGAACAGGATATACCTTATATAACTCTTGCCCATTCCTTATTTGCATAGCTATATGCACACAGAATAATCCCAAATAATACCGTATATACCGTATATATATGTGATAATTTTGCCTAAATTCAGATGTGAAAAAAAGGAAGCGAAAATTTTATTAAACTGTGTGTATAAAATAGTTGTGCATTTTAAAGATTAAATAACTCCTGAATTTTTTTGGACCTTAAATGGCACCTGTCAGCAGATTTGTACCTATGAAACTGGCTGACCTGTTGCATATGTGCTTGGCAGCTGAAGACATGTTCATACGTGCTTACATTGCTGTGAATTGTTAAAATATGCAAATGAGCCTCTAGGAAGTTTCCAAATATGCAAATGAGTCTCTAGAAAGTTTTAATATATGCAAATGAGCCTCTAGGAGCAACGGGGATTATTACACCTAGAGGCTCTGCTCTCTCTGAAACTATTGTACCCCTTGCATTTTGATTGACTTTAGGAGAAGTCAGGGCCAGACGTGATCACATGTACACTGTGAAAAAATGGGGGTATTGGCAAACACCCCACTTGGCTGGACCTGTAAAGGAAAGTTGACTTACCTGCCTCCCAACAGCGGCTGCCAGCTCCTTCTCTTCAGAGCCTGCGACGCTCTGCTGTGCTCCGTCGATGTCAACATCCGGTTTGACATTGCCACAGCCAATCACTGGCTGTGGCGGTGACTGGCTTCCCTTACGTCATGACAAATGGTCACATGACACAAGGGGATCTGGTTTCCGCCATGGCCAGTGATTTACTTTGTAATGTCAAACCAGATATTGACATCCAGGGAACCCAGGTAGACAGGGATGTTTAAAGACCAATACTTCAAACCAACTACAAATTAAATGAAGGGTGAAGCAAGTACATAGTGAGAGGTCTTCGGACAATTGTGAGCTGTCAGGCATCAATAGACTACAGGTCAGTTCCAGAGGACCATGCATATGCCATACTTCAGGTATTCAGGCGAAAATCTAAGGCACACCACACGTCGTGATATTCTAGACTTTTGCTTTAATTTCAGATCCAGCTTCTATTTTTAGCACATGGGCTACAGATCCCTTGATAAAGGTCACAACTGACCGAAACGTCGTGACTTCTGTGTATGACCCTATGCTATGCCTTATATAAAATACTGGATATAATATGATGGATGACACAAAGTGTTGTAAAAAAAATATATTATATGAAATTAAAGCAAAAGTATTGAATATCACGACGTGTGGTGTGCCTTAGATTTCCTCCTGAAATCCTGACTTGATCCTCTATGAGCACCCACCCCACATAAAGGTATGCAGATCTCAATCCCTTTCAAGTATACTTCAGGTATTGTCCAGGCATACTCACTTGCCCAATATGACATTAGGCATAGAGAAATTCAACTGCTCACTAGGCAACTGTCTGATGCTCAGCTAGTACAGTGCATGGGTCCTACTAAGTAGAAAAGGTCCTGTTGATGATACTCATTGAGTGCTGAACGGCCACTGCTACACCTAGAAAGCAGTTGTGTTTCTCAAGCTCAGTGTAAGGGTATGTTCAGATGGCGGATTTTGAAAACACACAGTTTTTTTCAGCTTCCCTTTTTCTGCTTCCCATTCATTTCAATGGGAGAATCAGTGCGGATTCTGCTCCAAGATACAGTATGCTTCTTTTTTCCACATTGTTTTTTCAGAGTGGAAAAAAAGTTCTCCTGCCATTAAAAAGAATAGGAGGCTTTTTAAAGATGTTTTTTGGCGCAGATTCCACGCGGAAAATGCATGAAAGAGATAGGTAATAACTGCTAGATTGGTGGGCATCAATTGGTTTAATAAGGGTCCCACTGTTTTGTTCAAAGTATATAGCACAGCTATCTTTGTCAGTGCCACAGACTTTGAATAGAGCAGCAGAGCACATTCAAACCCTTCCTAGCTATGTTCCAGCTTCTGGAGCGAACCAGGTTCCCCCATTGTGGCTATCAGTGGGAGTCCCAGCAAACATTTTTTTTTTTTTAGCTGTGGTCCAGCAGCTGGAGTAAAGTAGAGTGTCCCATTCTGGCGATCAGTTAGTGTTTCAGGATTTGTACCGCCACCAATATACCGTGTATCACCTATCCAATGGATGATTGCTTCTGACCAAAATACCCTTTTAAGGCCTGCTGCACACAACCGTATCCATTTTGCTGTTTGCAAATTGTGGATCTGCAAATTATGGATGCCGTTCATGTGCATCCTGCAATTTTTGTGGGACCTACAGAGACAGGGGGCGGTAACACTGGCTGTTCCCAGAGACATAGGCTTAGTGCCCTAAGGCCTCCTGCACACAACCATAATCATTCTGCGGTCCGCAAACCACAGATCCGCAAAGTACTGACACCGCCCTTGTGCAATCCACATTTTTCTCAGTCCGATAAATAGAAATGGCTATCCTTGTCCGCAAAACAGACAAGAATAGGACAGGTTCTATAATTCATGGCCTGGCTGCAAGGATGTAGACAGCACATGGAAGACATCTGTGTGCTGTCCGTTTTTTTTCCCGCAGACCTATAGAAATAAATGGGTCCATGTGCGATCCGCAAAAAATGCAGATCAGACACGGACCAAAAATATGGTCATGTAAACGAGGCCTAAGGAAAATGGGCTAAAACAAGTGACTACAGTCATCTCTGACAGATTGTTAGAGTTATCCAGGTTGCCGTGGACCAATCAGATTTTTGGCAACAGCTTTTATAGAATAAGGCCTCATGCAAAAAAGGTATCTATGGTCTCAGACATTCAGCTCGAGAGGGTGAAGCAAAGTATGGGTCAGATGTCAGATCCTTTGTGGAAAAAGATTTCTATGTGGACGACTGCTTGAAATCCACACCCATGAACGAGACCGCAATCAGTCTCCTGTAAAGGGCTCAAGAGATGTTCGCTTTATCTAATCTGAGGTTGCACAAAATCGCTTCCAACAGCCGTAAGCTAATGACCACTCAAATGATCTAAATGATTTGGATCTTAGCACCGACTCCCTTCCCATGCAGCAGAGCCTCGGGTTGCCCAGGGATTTAAAGGCAGACACATTCACCTTCCAAATCAGCAAGGAAGAAAAGCCATTCACACGCAGAGAAGTCCTGTCCACCATAAACAGCTTATATGATCCTCTGGGATTTGTAGCATCTGTTACCATCCAAGGTAAAATGATGTTAAGAGACTTCACCACAGAGACGTCTAATTGGGATGATCCACTTCCCACGGAGAAAAAGGACCTGTGGACAGGTTGGAAGAAGTCTCTCGAAGCTTTGACCAGCCTTCACGTAGCAAGACCCTGTGCTTCCGTGCCATCAACTGAAGTCAAGATGCAAAGACCGTATATCTTCTGTGACTCTTCAGTCAAGGCGATTGCAGCCATAGCATACCTAAAGACCATAGACGTCAAAGAACAATGCCATATAGGAATTATCATGAGCTGGACCAAACTGGCGCCACTCCACAAAGACACACGATTCCCAGACTGGAGCTCTGCGCTGTTGTGCTGTTGTGCAGTGGAGTTGGCTGAACTTAAACATCAGGAATGAACCTGGAAATCGAAGAAGTTGAGTTTTATACGGACAGCAAGGTAGTCCTAGGATATATTTGCAACAAAACCAGACGCTTTTACATCTATGTCAGCAATCGGGTGCTAAGGATCAGGAGATCCACTTGTCCTAAACAGTGGCACTACGCAGCATAATCCTGACTAGATCCATCGCACCAAGCCACCTTAAGGACACAACATGGTTTACTGGTCCTGCATTCCTGTACCGTTCAACGTCTTGCAGCTTCGGATCTGACACGTTTGAATTGGTAGACCCAGATGCCGATGAAGAAATCCGACCTGAAATATCTGTTCTACATACAGTGACTTCAGACCACCAACTCAAATCCCATCGTTTCGGCAGATTCTCCACCTGGATGTCGCTTGTTCGTGCTATAGCCTGTCTAGTTAATTTAGCTCAGTCTTACAAGTTGGCATTACCTATGAGTCAGAAGCCCTGCAAAAGTTTGCATTACTGCAAACACACCTTTACCACTGCTAATCTGGAAAAGTCCAAAAACATAATAATTCGCACTATACAACATGAATGTTATGCTAAGGAAATAGACTACCTCAGCAAAGGTCAAACAGTCTCCAAGGATAACGCTTTGAAAAGGCTCGATCCCATCATTGACCAAAATGGGTTGCTAAGAATAGGAGGCCGTCTTTAAGAAGCCAAAGTGGAATTTGTGGAGAAACATCCCGTAATAATTCCCAGACATCATCACGTCACACCCTGCTTGCGCGACATCGCCACGTTTAAGTGAAACACCAGGGCCGATTGTTTACCGAAGGGAATCTACGAGCTGCCGGACTATGCATAGTTGGGGCAAAGAGGTGTGTAAGCAAGCTCATCTTCAACTGTGTTACCTGTTGCAAACTTCGTGGCATGTTCCAGAACCCAAAGATGGTCAGTCTCCCAACTGAGAGACTCAGTACAGATCTGCCTTTCACAAACGTTGGTCTGGATGTACTCGGTCCTTAGTCAGTGGCTACACAGCACACTAGAGGTATTCACGCCAGTGCTAAGCGCTGGGCGGTCATGTTTACTTGTATGTCCTGAAGAGCTGTCCATATAGAAGTGATCGAATCCATGGACACTTCAAGTTTCATAAACGCATTTCGACTGTTTATTGCCATTAGAGGGCCCGTGAAGCATTTTCGTTTGGACAGAGGCACGAATTTTGTTGGGGCAGTGAAAGGATGCGAGGAAGGATGCACCTGGACCTTTAATCCACCGCATTCTTCTCACATGGGCGGCGTCTGGGAAAGGATGATAGAAATAGCAAGGAAAATCTTGGATTCAATCTTCTTGCAAGAAGGGAGTACGAGACTCACAGATGAAAGTTTGACCACATTCTTGGCGGAAGTCTCAGCCATCATGAATGCAAGACCGTTGACTACCCTTTTCAGCGACCCTGAAGATCTGACTATCCTCTCTCCTGCCATGTTACTCACACAGAAGACCAGCACCCCAAATGCTCCTCTTGGAGAATTTAATGACAAAGACCTCTATAGATGACAATGGAGGCAGGTGCAAAGTCTTTCTAATGAGTTCTAGAACAGGTGGAGGAAGCAGTATATCTTTACCTTACAATCAAGAAGGAAGTCGCAAACTAACAAGCTGAACATCAGACCTGGGGATGTCGTGCTCATGAAAGACAGCCAGTCGCACCAGAATGAGTTTCCACTGGGCCTCATCACCAACACATTCCCAAGCAAGGATGGGAACGTACGCAAGGAAATGGTCAAGGTTTGGAAGCTTGGCGAGTGTAAACTATTCCTCAGGCCAGTAGCGGAACTTGTTTTGCTGTTTTCACCTGAGGGACCTAGTGGTGTTCTGCCCAGCAGGGTTAGAGATCATTACAGATCACGTCTGCCTCAGTCTTGGTATTTCTGAAGTGTTTAGTGCATCCCCCACACCATTACACCACCACCACCAGCCTGCACAGTGGTAACAAGGCATGATGGATACATGTTCTCATTCTGTTTACGCCAAATTCGGACTCTACCATTTGAATGTCTCAACAGAAATCGAGACTCGTCAGACCAGGCAACATTTTTCCAGTCTTCAACAGTCCAATTTTTGTGAGCTCTTGCAAATTGTAGCCTCTTTTTCCTATTTGTAGTGGAGATGAGTGGTACCCGGTGGGGTCTTCTGCTGTTGTAGCCCATCCGCCTCAAGGTTGTGCGTGTTGTGGCTTCACAAATGCTTTGCTGCATACCTCGGTTGTAACGAGTGGTTATTTCAGTCAACGTTGCTCTTCTATCAGCTTGAATGAGTCGGCCCATTCTCCTCTGACCTCTAGCATCCACAAGGCATTTTCGCCCACAGGACTGCCGCATACTGGATGTTTTTCCATTTTCCCACCATTTTTTGTAAACCCTAGAGCAGATTGTGAAATACTCAGACCGGCCCGTCTGGCACCAACAACCATGACACGCTCAAAATTGCTTAAATCACCTTTCTTTCCCATTCTGACATTCAGTTTGGAGTTCAGGAGATTGTCTTGACCAGGACCACACCCCTAAATGCATTGAAGCAACTGCCATGTGATTGGTTGACTAGATAATTGTATTAATGAGAAATAGAACAATAGAATAATTCTTTAGGTGAGTTTATGTCCATATTCATGAGAGGTGGGGTTACACAGAGCCTGGAGAGGAAGAGAAATAGAGCAGCCATCTTAGAGGGAGCTGAGACTGAGGAACTGTGGGAGCAGAGGATCTGACGGCATCCAGGTGTGAGAGCCTATCTCAGTGACCAGAGAGGCAGCTAAGTAAAACTGATTGTGTCCAAGACCCTGATCCTGTGCAGAGAAATGAGGATTGCTTCCAGGAATACTGATGAGAGCTGAGAAGCAAAGCTATATACACTGCGGCACCGCATGCTTGTTGGAGAGGCATTTGTTCAGTTCCGAGTCACTAGTGGAGGCAAAGCAGAGTCGGGTTGGTAAGATCATGCACGCACCTCATCACAGTGTTGGCGCCTAGAGACTGAGACCCGGCCTGTAGTTTGTTAGTTAGGGTCTCTATTTGTGTCAGGCCACAAGTGTTGCTATTGTTTATTGCAAGGACTCCATAACTTAAAGCATAGGCGTTCGCAGCCTATTGCATTAGGGTGTGCACCCTAAAGCACAAACACACACACCGCGCACGTGTGTGTGTATGTATGTATGTATATATTATATACACATACACACACATACATATATATATATATATATATACAAAAATACACTGTGCATACATACATACAGACCTGCACTATCAATATAATGAAGGGAGAAGAAATCATTTTTAAACGTACCCGAATTTTTCGCACTATAAGACACTCTGGCCCATAAGATGCATCTAGGTTTTAGAGGAGGACAATAAGAAAAATATATTTTTTATTATACCTGAGGTAAGACCACCAATCAGACCCCCAATGTTAATCAGACCTCAGATAAGAGCCCCAGTGCCTAATATCAGCCCCAGTGCCTCATATCAGCCCCCAGTGCCCCTCTTCAGTCCCCCAGTGCCCATCTTCAGCCCCCTAGTGCCTCATATCAGTCCCCAATGCCCCCTCTTCAGGGCACTGGGGACTGATATGAGGCAGTGCCTCATATCAGCCCCCAATGCCCCTCTTCAGCCCCCCAGTGCCCCTCTTTAGCCCCCAGCAGCCTCTCTTCAGCCCCTCAGTGCCTTATATCAGCCCCTAATTCCCGTCTTCAGCGCCCCAGTGCTTCATATCAGCCCGCAGTGCCTCGCATCAGCCCCCAGTGCCCCTCTAAAGAGAGCTATGGGTTCCAGTCTCTCTCAGCCCCCAGTGCCTCATATCAGCCCCCAGTGCCCCTCTTCAGTCCCACAGTGCCTCATATCAGCCCCCAGTGCCTCATATCAGCCCCCAGTGCCCCTCTTCAGCCCTCCAGAAGCCTCTATTCAGCCCCCCAAGGCCTCATATTAGCCCCCCAATGCCCTTCTTCAGCCCCCAGTGCTGGTCACCTATAATGGAGCTTTGCAAGTTCTTACCTCGCCATCGGAGGAATCTCGCAAGCTAAGTGATTGGGGTCTCATCACCGAAAAAATTCTGTTTTGGCAAAAGCTGGTGGTGAAGTTGTTTTCCTTTTTCGTGACTTCGCTGTATCCTGGGGAGCCCACACCGGTACAAGTCTTACACAGACTAGATTACTGACTCCAGGAGGAGGTCCTCCTTCTAACAACTCTATAGCTTATATTCCCACAACTCCATCCAAGCTGATTGTATAGTGAACAGGCTCGATTACGGACTCTAACAGGAGGACCTCCTTCTAACAACTGTGCAGTTTATATTACTGATAATAGAGGAGGACTTCCTTCTAACAACTCCATTCTAGTTGATTCTATAGTGAACAGGCTAGATTACTGACTCCAGGAGGATGACATCCTTCTAACAACTCTGCAGGTTACATTTCTGAGTATATAAGAGGACCTCCTTCTAACAACTCCATTGTAGATAATTCTATAGTGAACAGACTAGATTACTGACTCCAGGAGGAGAACCTTTTCTAACAACTCTGCAGTTTATAATACTGATAATAGATAAGGACCTCCTGCTAACAACTCCATTCTACTATATGACTGACTACAGAGTGTGGACCTCCTTCTAACAACTGACTGTTAGGGCCCATGCATACAAACATATGCCTTCTGAGACATAGCATCCATGAGCAGGCCATATGTCCCAGAGCAGCATCAATCGTGTCCCATGATCATACGAGTCCAGGACAGTAGTCCCGCAGGTAGCCTGACGAGCACAGCATTAAACTATGAAGCTGTGCGCTCTGGGACATATGCCCTGCTCATGGACTATATGTCTCGGAGGGCATACAGTATGTTCATGTGCATGGACCTTTGATAGAATAGCAGGTGAAAGAAGGTCCTTCTTCTGGAGTCAGTACTATGGTAGAATGGGAATGTTAGGAGGAGGTATAAGGTATGAGTTTTAGAGGTGTTAAAAGGAGGTCCTCCTCCTGGAGTCAGTAATCTAGCCTGTACACTACAGAATCAGCTAGAATGGAGTTGTTAGATGGAGGTCCTTCTCTATTATCAGTAATATAAACTGCAGCGATCTTAGAAGGAGGTCCTCTTCCTGGAGTCAGTAATCTAGTCTGTAGAGTACAGAATCAGCTAGAATGGAGTTGTTAGAAGGTGGTCCTCCTCTATTATCAGTAATATAAACGGAGTCAGTAAGTAATCTAGCCTGTTCACTAGAATCAGCTAGAATGGAGGTGTTAGAAGGAGGTCCTCCACCTGGAGTCAGTAATCTAGTCTCTTCTATACAGAGCAGACTAGAAAGGAGTGGGCAGAAGCATGGTCGTCCGCAGAAATTTTTCCATGCCCCCATAGGACCCCTAGTAGAAATAAGGCCTCCTATAGTGCCCCCATCAGTAACAAGGCCCCTTTGTATTATTGTTATAATGACCCCCTCTATATTATTATTATTGCCCCCTCTGTATTATTATTATAATTATTATGGCCCCCCTGTGTACTATTATTATTATGACCCCCTCTCTATTATTATTATTATAATGGACCCCTCTCTATTACTATTATCATGGCCCCCTCTGTATTAGTATTGTGATATATAATGGCCCACTCTGTATTCATAATAATAATAATAATAATACAGAGTGGGCCTTTATATATCACAATACTAATACAGAGGGGTCCATTATAATAATAAAAAAATACAGAGGGAGCCTTTATATATCACAATACTAATACAGAGGGGGCCATTATAATAATAAATAATACAGAGGGAGCCTTTATATATCACAATATTAATACAGAGGGGGCCATTATAATAATAATACAGAGGGGGCATTATAATAATAATACTAATACAGCAGGGGCCATGATAATAATAATACAGAGGGGGTAGTAATAATAATAATAGAAATACAGAGGGGGTAATAATAATAATAATATGACCCACCCCCTCTGTATTATTATTATGCCCCCCTCTGTATTATTATTATGCCCCCCTCTGTATTATTATGGCCATGGCCCCCTCTCTGTACTATTATTATTATTATAATGCCCACTCTTTATTATTGTGGCCCCCACCTCCATATTGCCCCCCAGTGCTGCCTGACTTAGGGTACTGTGGGGAGTCGCTCTGGTAGACAGCGGTGCGGGTGCAGTTTAGAGGCAAAACAAGGAGTCCAGATTGTGCAACAAACAGTGTTTTATTCACACTTGCACACAAAATGAAAAACAGTCTCTTGGTGACAGTTCACACACAACGGAAATAACGTAGCCAAACAAAAACAGTCCAACACAGGTTCAGTCACCTGGGAGGTGTAGGTGCAGGTTCGCACCACGCTGTCGGCCCAGCCGCAGGAGAATCCAGCTTCAGGTAGCCAGGAACAAAATACCTCCTTGCTGAGCTCTTTCCTCCTGGACAGAGAACTCCCAGCCCTGTTAGCAGCTCCAGGATAATCACACTCCCCAGACACAGCTGCTGGCTGCGTTTTATATCCAGCCCAAAACATGGACTGGACCGTGGGGAGCAGCCACCCACCCTACTCTTTAGCTGCTCCCAGTAAGAGCCGGCCCGGATCGGCTTTGCAGCCATGCTATTTAACAAAGCCAAACAGCACTAGCTGCTGCAGACAAAAACCCGGCTCTCACCTCACCGAGGCCAGCAACCTCGGTGACACGTACCTGCCATCACATATGACACCTTGCACCTTACCACATACCCCCCTTTGTTCAGCCCTGAGGGGTGAACACACGTGAGGCAGTGGACGCGGGACAGGGCATCTGCGTTGCCCTGCAAGCGGCCTGCCCTGTGTTCCACGGAAAACTTGAAATTTTGAAGAGATAGGAACCACCTGGTGACCCGAGCATTCCTCTCCTTGGCCTGACTCATCCATTTGAGGGGGAATGGTCGGTCACCAGACGGAACCTCCTCCTAACAGGTAGTAGCGGAGAGATTCGAGTGCCCACTTGATAGCCAGGCACTCCCTCTCCACTATACTATACCTGGACTCGGCGGGACTGAGCTTACGGCTCAGGAAGACAACGGGATGTTCTTCCCGTTGACCTCCTGCGACAGTACCGCACCGAGGCCTACCTCCGAGCGTCGGTCTGTACGACAAACTCCTTGTTGAAGTCGGGTGTCACCAAAACCGGGGACCCACACAGGGCCGACTTCAACGCGGAGAAAGCCTCCTCCGCCTTCTCACTCCAGCTAACCCTCCCAGACTTTCGCCCCTTCAACAGGTCTGTCAATGGCGCTGCTATTGTGGCAAAGTGGGGCACAAACCTCATGTAGTAACCTACAATCCCCAGGAACGACTTTACCTGCCTGGTGGTGACCGGTCGGGGCCAGTTACTGAATGGCCTCTACCTTAGTTACCTGAGGTTTGATGACTCCCGCCCAATTACATATCCCAGATATTTTGTCTCCTCTAACCCTATGGAGCACTTCTTTGGGTTAGCGGTCAGTCCGGCTTTCCTCAGGGCATCCACTACCGCCTGCACCTTGGGTAAATGGCTTTCCCAGTCGGTGCTGTGGATGACTACATCATCCAAGTAGGCCGAGGCGTACCGGCGATGTGGTCGCAGCACTATGTCCATTAACCTTTGGAAAGTGGCGGGGCGCCATGCAGGCCAAAGGGTAACACCTTGTAGTGATACAGGCCCTGCGGGGTAACAAATGCGGTTTTTCCTTAGCCGACTCCGTTAAGGGTACCTGCCAGTACCCTTTAGTGAGGTCCAGCAC
Organism: Bufotes viridis; assembly: GCA_033119425.1. Lineage (NCBI taxonomy): Eukaryota > Metazoa > Chordata > Amphibia > Anura > Bufonidae > Bufotes > Bufotes viridis. The sequence continues at coordinate 269,755,792 of CM065591.1, forward strand.
AGAAAAATAACGGGCTTGTCCTAAACTTTCAACCAGCTCGTCTACTCGGGGCATGGGATACGCGTCAAACTTGGATACTTCATTTAACTTGCGAAAGTCGTTGCAGAACCGCAACCTCCCATCCGGCTTGGGTATTAGGACTATGGGACTGGCCCACTCACTTTTCGACTCCTCAATGACCTCGAGCTTCAACATTAACTGTACTTCCTCCGCGATGGCCCGTCGCCGAGCCTCGGGTACCCGGTATGGTTTTAACCGGATCTTGGCCTGAGGCTCAGTGAGCGATGTCATGTTGGATGAGAGGCGTGCGGCCAGGGAGGTCCGAGAACACATCCGTGTTCCGACTGATGAACTCCTGACTTCCTGAACTTGTTTGGAAGACAGGCTGTCTGCAATTTTTACCGTGGTTACTGCTTCACAGGCCTCGAACTGTGGGGCTGGACCCTTTTCACCTAGAAGCCCTGGCCGGGGGCTGTGGTCGTCGGCTGTGTCCCTATCTTTCCACGGCTTAAGTAAATTCACGTGGTACACCTGCTCCCGGCTTGCGCCGCCTGGCTGGTGTGCTTTGTAATTTACTTCCCCTACCTTCTCGATCACCTCATAGGGGCCCTGCCACCTAGCTAGGAATTTGCTGTCAAGGGTGGGTACCAGAACCAAAACCCGATCTCCCGGATTGAAGTCCCGTACCCGAGCCTGACGATTGTACACCCTACTCTGGGCTTGTTGCGCTGCCTCCATATGCTCCCGGACCAAGGGCAACACCCTTTCCATCCGGTCCTGCATTTGGGCGACATACTCAATGACACTTTTGTGGAGGACAGGCGGTTGTTCCCACGCTTCCTTGGCGATATCCAACAGGCCCCGAGGGTGTCTGCCATAAAGCAGTTCGAAGGGCGAGAACCCAGTAGAGGCCTGGGGCACCTCTCGCACTGCGAACATGAGATAGGGCAGAAGCAGATCCCAGTCCTTCCCATCTCTAGACACCACCCTCTTTAACATATTTTTTTAGAGTTTGGTTAAACCTCTAAACAAGACCGTCTGTTTGCGGATGGTAAACGGACGTCCGTAACTGCTTTATACGCAACAATTTACACAGTTCCCTCATTACTTTGGACATAAAAGGGGTCCCTTGGTCTGTCAGAACCTCTTTTGGCAGGCCCACACGGGAAAACATCTCCATTAACTCTTTGGCAATGAGCTTAGCTGAGGTATGTCGCAGAGGCACCGCCTCCGGATACCAGTGGCATAGTCGAGAACTACCAGAATGTGTTGGTGGCCCCTGGCAGACTTTGGTACAGGCCCAATTAAATCCATCGCGATTCGCTCAAGCGGTACTTCAATAATTGGCAGAGGTACCAGGGGACTACGGAAATGTGGCTGGGGGCTAGTTATCTGACAGGTCGGACAGGACTTACAATAATTCTCTACCTCCTTGAACACACTGGGCCAATAAAATCGCTGCAGTATGCGGTCCTGGATTTTCTGCCACCCCAGGTGTCCCCCAAGAACATGTTGGTGGGCAAGCTCCATGACAAGCTTGCGATACGCTGTGGGCACCACCAACTGTTCAACAGGTTCGCCTCGGATTTGGTTCACCCGATACAACATATCCTGCAGAACAATAAACCGTGGGAACATTAATTCAGCCCCTGGTTTCTGGGGTTTCCCATCAATTTCCAGCACATTCTCCCAGGCCCTGGTTAGGGTTTGGTCCCGGTGTTGTGCGGTCCCAAAATTTTCCCCGGAGACATTGAGGTCTGCCAACTCAGGTCCCGGTGGCAAGTCCTCCGTGTCTCCCACCATTACACTCAGTGGGGTTGTCTCCCCCTCTACCGCTGGAGCAGTGGTCACCCCTACCGCCGGCCCTTCAGACTCGGGCTCCCAGGGTTCTGGCCTTCCAGCGGTATCAGGCCACTCTACTAGGGTCACCCCTGTCTCGGGTCCCTCAGATACCTTTATTGCCGGCCACAGCGCCGGAAAACCGGGAAGTCCCTCCCAAGTATTAGTTCGTGTGGGAGTTTAGTAGCGACAGCCACCTCGTGGGTCCACCTACCAGCCGCTGTGGACAAAGTCACTAGTGCAGTGGGATAGTCTTTCAGGTCTCCGTGGATGCACAGGACCCCGACTTTACGGCCAGTATACTCCGCCAGGCCGTACAAGTGCAGCCCTTACCAGGAGACTAAACTCCCGGAGTCCAGCAGAGCCACCGCCAGAGAGTCTCCCACCTCTACCTGACACAGGTGGTTATGGTCCTGCACCTCCACGGGTGCCAGTTGCGCACAGCTTCCGTGCATACAGGAGTGGCGACCCCGTAGTTCATATCCATCGGCTCATCCCGATGCGGACAGTCGGCCCTGATGTGGCCTGGCTCCTGACACCTCCAGCATACCACGGGAGGCGGACTCGCAGGGGGTATATTCCGGGCAGGCCGCTCTGTCGCGGACGTCGGAACTGGGGCAGAGGCCTCCGGGGTTTGACTGACCCCTTCCCCGCAAGAGTCCCCTGCAGGTTTCTGGTGGCCTCGTGGCGCTCCACCAGGTCGACCATCTCCAGGGCATTGGTGGGCGATACCTGGCCGATCCAGTGCTGGAGGGGATAAGGCAGGGCCCTCCAAAAGATGTCCGCCAACAGTCGATCCAGCATGGCAGTGGGACTTAGTAGATCGGGCTGCAGCCACTTTTGCAGCCTGTGCAGCAGATCGTAGAACTGCGGCCTAGCGGGTTCAGTCGTTTTAAAGTCCCACTGGTGGACTCTTTGGGCGCGGACCAGCACGTTCACGCCCAGTCTGGCTAGGACCTCTCCTTTCACAGTGTCATAATCTGCCGCTTGGTCATCCGACAAGTCGAAAAACACCTGCTGGGGTCCGGAAGCCAGGAACGGAGCGACCACCTCAGCCCACTGGTCACGGGGTAACTTTTCCCTCACGGCGACCTTCTCAAAAACCGCCAGGTGCGTCTCAACGTCGTCTGCGGGGGTCATTTTGGGATCGCCGCACGGACCGCTTTCCGGGCATCTTGGACGTGGTGGGACGCTCCTGCCGCCTGTAATGCCATCACATGTTGTAGCAGTAGTTGGTTGGTCTCCCGCTGCTGCACGTTAGCCTCTATGAGAGCCTTCACAGCAGCCTCCATGTTGCCAGAAACTCCTGCTTGCAGCTTTGCTGGCTTAATATATTCCATACACTTTAGAAAAACAAAACTTCGGCGTTCACGCCAGCCTCACTGCGCATGCCCGCATCCGACACCAAATGTGGGGAGTCGCTCTGGTAGACAGCGGTGCGGGTGCAGTTTAGAGGCAAAACAAGGAGTCCAGATTGTGCAACAAACAGTGTTTTATTCACACTTGCACACAAAATGAAAAACAGTCTCTTGGTGACAGTTCACACACAACGGAAATAACGTAGCCAAACAAAAACAGTCCAACACAGGTTCAGTCACCTGGGAGGTGTAGGTGCAGGTTCGCACCACGCTGTCGGCCCAGCCGCAGGAGAATCCAGCTTCAGGTAGCCAGGAACAAAATACCTCCTTGCTGAGCTCTTTCCTCCTGGACAGAGAACTCCCAGCCCTGTTAGCAGCTCCAGGATAATCACACTCCCCAGACACAGCTGCTGGCTGCGTTTTATATCCAGCCCAAAACATGGACTGGACCGTGGGGAGCAGCCACCCACCCTACTCTTTAGCTGCTCCCAGTAAGAGCCGGCCCGGATCGGCTTTGCAGCCATGCTATTTAACAAAGCCAAACAGCACTAGCTGCTGCAGACAAAAACCCGGCTCTCACCTCACCGAGGCCAGCAACCTCGGTGACACGTACCTGCCATCACATATGACACCTTGCACCTTACCACAGTACTTACATAAACAATAAAATAAAAATACTCACCTATCTTCCTCACTCCATCACTGCTTCTGGTCTGAGTTCGCGCGTCCTGGCGCAGGCGGTCACAAACACATCACTGTAGCCTCCTGCGCCGCATCATCACATCATCTCGCGAGACCCGGCGCAGGAGGTCACAGTGAGGTAATCGCGATTTTCTGCGCTGCTCTACTGCCTCATAGGATTCAGGCCTTGTGGCCTGAAGCCTATGAGGCAGAACGGAGGGGACGGGAGCCAAAGGCTCCCATGTCCCTCATTGAAATGCCTGCTGCCCCAGGGCAATCCCAGGGCAATGCCCCCCCCCCCCCACGCTACGGCACTGGGCAGAACTCTCTTAGTTCGCAGATTTCCGGGGGGCAGAAGGAGGTCCTCCTGTATTTGCTGTGGCTTATTGAATTCATATTGGTCCTCTCTCTGGAGTTCTTAATCTAGTTGGCTGTGGCAGATTAAACTGTGAAATTAAAAGGTTTTAAAAGTGCCATTTTGACTGACTACATGTCTTGGTGGTGTTTTATTGGCAAAACCACACAGCCATTAATGAGATTGTTAACGGCTGCGCACTTTTGACACAAAATGGCCGTGCTGTGTGAACACAACCGTAAAACTCAGAATTTGATCATGTATTAAAAATGTTTTAGACGCCAATAGTAACCCTGCGCTGGCGCTTGATGCGCCTGAGCTGGCGTACAACAGCCTTAAATCTACACCAGCTCAGTTGCTGGCTTAGACTTAGATCATTTTCTACGCCAAAACTGTCGGAAATGATAAATGAGATGGGCCAGCCAGGGCCACCCCTTCCCCGCCCACGCCATTCCTGTTCAGTGGCGTAACTAGAAATGACTGGGCCCCACAGCAAATTCTTGAATGGGGCCCTTTCCCCCAGTTATTTTCATTTCGCCCCCTTTCCTGTGGCTAGTAAAGATGGCTCTCTCAGACCAGGCCCGGCAGCTGTTCCATCCGTTTTCTGCACTGTCTATACTGCCACTGTATATAATTTCATTGTGTAATAATGTTGAGGGGCCCTGACAAAATCTTTTACTACTTCTCCTTCTCTTGGATGGGCCCCTTCTGGGTCAGGGCCCCAAAGCAGCCGCTTCCCCTGCTTCCCCTATAGTTACGCCCCTGCTCCTTTTTTTAAAATGGTGTCAGTGACTTGGAAGGGGAAGAAGTCTCAGATTTTGCCGCAAATCACCTTTGCGGAAAAATCTGCGCCAAATATAAACCAAAAAGTGGTATATATTTGGTCATAAATGACCCCCTTAGTTCTATTTTTATGTATGTGTGAAAACAAGCAGAATGGAATTTTTTCCATTGGATCGATAAAAATATATATGAAAAAATAATAATATAGAAAATTCATAATTCTAGTAAAATAGTTTCCTGAATTAAGAATGCAAAGAATTTTATAAGTAACATCAAGAACAGGAGAACCTCCTCCTAACAACCCCATTCTAGCCTGCTTTATAGTGAACATACTAGATTTCTGACTGCAGTGTAGGGTGACCACATGTCCCGGATCAGCCGGGACAGTCCCGCATTTGGAGTGTCCCGGAATGATCAATGAGCTGCCATTACAGCGTGCGCACAGCCGCGCAGGGCAGGGGAGGGAGAGGTGTGTCCCTTCCCCTTCCTTTGATAGGCAGTGCAGGGCCGGCCGGCAGCCTATCAGAGGCCAGCGGACCAGCGCAGGCGGCGCGATGTCGTCACCGCGCCGCCTGACTCGAGCCCTGACTGAGCCGCTGTGCTGCTGTACAGTCAGAAGCGCTGGAGGCGGGACAGGACACAGCCTGATCGCGATTCTCTGTAGCCAAGGACTCAGGACAGGAGGTAAGTATAAGGCCTTATTCACACGTCCGCATATATGTCCGCATGTATTCCGCAATTCTGCGGAATACATGCGGACCTATTGACTGTGAATGGTGCACGGAACGATTCGGAGAGCACACACTGTGCTCTCCGCATAAGTTTTTGCGGAGCGCGCCGCCGATCTTACGGCCGCAGCTCCGCAAAAAAGTAGAGCATGTCCTATTCTTGCCCGCAATTGCGGACAAGAATAGACATTTCTATGGGGCCGGCCAGGTGTGTTTATGGATCTGCAATTTGCGGATCCATAAACACTACGGACGTGTGAATAAGGCCTAAGTCAAGTGTTTTTTTGTTGTCATTTGTCAATAGCTGTGTCTGGTGGCTGGCTACTGGGCCTGGGGGCTGGGGCACATGATGGGGGGGGGCCTAATTATGGTATGGCATTGGCTACTTGGACTGTAAACAATGGAATGGAGTGGACTGGCTCTTATTGGGCCTGGGGCACGTGATGGGGGGGCCTAATTATGGTATCGCATTGGCTACTTGGACTGTGGACAATGGAATGGAGTGGGCTCTGGCACTTATTGGGCCTGGGGCCCATGATGGGGGGGGGGGGCCTAATTATGGTATGGCTACTTGGAAAATGGAGTGTGGACATATGGCTAGTGGCTACTGGCACTGTGTGTGGCACATTATAGGGGGGGGGCCTATGCTATGGCTACTACTGGCAGTCAGTGTCAGTCTGGCACTTAGGATGGAATAGGTTATGTTGTGAATTTGGCTTTTGGGTGGGGGGCAGGGGGAGCTTAGGCACATTCTTTGCACAGGGGCCCCCTGCTGTCTGTATCCGCCCCTGCCATTAGGTTAAAGCGTCTCTCCTCCACCCAGAGGCGTACATACAGGGATCACCTGTGGACCCCTGGCCGATGCAGTAGTACAGCTCAGACTCAGGTGTGGGCCCGTGGCGGCAGGTGACAGGGAGATGAACGCTTCCATTGTGGAATCGTTCATCTACATAGTGATCTGTATCACCGTCCTCAGGACAGCGATATGGATGGCAGTGCTGCGGCCGGGCAGGGGAGGGAGGCGTCTCCCTTCCCTGTCGCTCTGACAGGCTGCTGGCGCCGCCTGACCCATACAGCGCGCGGGGGGGGGGGGGATTGGGGGGGTTGGTTGTCACTTCATACTAGCAAATGAGAGGGGGGGGGGGAATGTTTGGCACTTCTTACTGGCAAATGGGGGGGGGTTGGCACTTCATACTGGCAAATGAGGGGGGGGGTTTGGCACTTCTTACTGGCAAATGGGGGGGGGTTGGCACTTCTTACTGGCAAATGAGAGGGGGTTGGCACTTACTGTCAAATGAGGGGGGGTTTTGGCACTTCTTACTGGCAAATGAGGGGGGGTTGGCACTTCATACTGGCAAATGAGAGGGGTTGGCACTTCTTACTGGCAAATGGGGGGTTGGCACTTCTTACTGGCAAATGAGAGGGGTTGGCACTTACTGGCAAATGAGGGGGTTGGCACTTCTTACTGGCAAATGAGGGGGGTTGGCACTTCTTACTGGCAAATGGGGGTTGGCACTTCTTACTGGCAAATGGGGGTTGGCACTTCTTACTGGCAAATGAGAGGAGGTTGGCACTTACTGGCAAATGAGGGGGGGTTTTGGCAGGTCTTACTGGCAAATGAGGGAGGTTGGCAGTTCTTACTGGCAAATGAGGGGGTTGGCACTTACTGGCAAATGAGGGGGGGTTGGCACTTCTTACTGGAAAATGAGGGGAGGGGTTGGCACTTCTTACTGGCAAATGAGGGGTTGGCACTTCTTACTGGCAAATGGGGGTTGGCACTTCTTACTGGCAAATGGGGGGTTGGCACTTCTTACTGGCAAATGAGAGGGGTTGGCACTTACTGGAAAATGAGGGGGTTTTGGCACTTCTTACTGGCAAATGAGGGGGTTGGCACTTCTTACTGGCAAATGAGGGGGTTGGCACTTACCGGCAAATGAGGGGGGGTTGGCACTCACTGGCAAATGAGGGGGGGGGGGTTGGCACTTCTTACTGGCAGATGAGAGGGGGTTAGCACTTACTGGCAAATGAGGGGGGTTGGCAGTTTTACTGGCAAATGGGGGGTTGGCACTTCTTACTGGAAAATGAGGGGGTTGGCACTTCTTACTGGCAAATGAGGGCGGTTGGCACTTCTTACTGGCAAATGAGGGGGGTTGGCACTTACTGCCAAATGGGGGGGGGGGTTGGCACTTCTTACTGGCAAATGAATAGGGCTGGCACTTACTTGCAAATGAGGGGGGTTTGGCACTTACTGGCAAATAAGGGGGGTTGGCACTTACTGGAAAATGAGGGGGGATTGGCACTTCTTACTGGCAAATGGGGGGGGGGGGGTTTGACACTTCTTACTGGCAAATGAGGGGGGTTGGCACTTGATACTGGCACATGGAGGGGTTGGCACTTGATACTGGCCCATGGGGGGTTGGCACTTGTTACTGGCATATGGAGGGGGTTTGGCACTTGATACTGGCACATGTGGGGGTTTGGCACTTGATACTGGCACATGGGGGGTTGGCACTTGATACTGGAACATGGGGGGGTTTGGCACCTGATACTGGCACATGGGGGGGAGAGACACTTGATACTGGCACATTATTGGGAAGCACAGCGGCACAGAATTGGGGGTAGTAGGATGTTTTGTCCAGAAGATAGTAGTATGATGGAAAAGTAGTAAACTAAGACAGAAACAGAAAATGGTGACAAAATGGTGTCTGGTCTGAAGGTCTGAAAGGAGAAGACTAGGTCAGGGAATATCTACATCGAAGGAGACGTCACCACTGGATGTAAGAGGTACGCCGCGATTTATGGGTGGGGCTGTGTGTGGTTTGAGGGTGGACGGGGACACAGGGGCCCCGTAATCTCCTATTGCCCGGGGAAATGCCCCTTCCGAGACCATGAAGGGGGCCCCATGGATCAGTTTCGCACAGAGGCCCCATGGATTGTGTGTACGCCACTGCCTCCACGATGGACATTTACCTCAGATACCAGAGCTCCCCTAGTCTCCCACCCTCTGCACAAGTGGCACATAACACAGTAGACTTACTGCACTACATACATATATTCAATATACAGCACCTCAAACAGCCTATATTCATATAAAAAACTTGATAGATTATTACAGAAACTCCCTAGTTTATTATTATAGATACGATCAGAGCTGAGATGACTTCTAGGTATAGAGGAAAGCTACTAGTGTCCTCTTCTCCCCAGGACCTACCTTCTCAAACGTGCTGCAGGGACCCCCATATTCAATCATCTGGTAGCATCTTGCTGCTGTGTGAGCAGGTAATATTTGAATGTATCCATATGGTGGCCCCCAAAATAAATTTTACTGGTGGGCCCGACACTGATCATAGTAATGCCCTTATGGAGCTAAGCTGCAGTGTAAAGCAGGACAAACAATGTGTATCTCTAGTGCATGTAGCTGACACAGAAACACTTACTGTACCTAAGTGCACAGGGCAGAGCATGGCAGAGTTACACTGTGTCGGTGACTGAGAGGGAGAAAATTTAGGTTCATCTGTAGAGCTGAGAAAGCATCAGAACTGGGGGTTTAGCACTGGAAATGAGGGGTTCCCTTCACACCCAAAACACATATTACTGACAGCACAGTCACTTCTTACCTAAAGTCATCATTTCTGCAGAAGTCACTCTCATCATCTTCTACACTGTCACTTGCAAGTTGCTTGCAGAGGAATGAAATCCTGACTCCTGTGTCACAGGACACTAAAGTTTCTCTGCTGGGCGCTAGACAAGCCATTCAACAGCACGCTCTGCAAGCCCTGCTAATGCTCATTGGCAAGCCCAGCACCCAGCAGCGAGACAACATAGAGCTCTAGTTGGGACTCCACCGGGTGCAGCACTAGCTACTGATGGTGTGCTGAATAAAAGAGGGCCCCCGAGGACAGGACAGAAGAAGCAGGGAGCTTTAAAGCATAGCCTGAGCCCCAGACAGGGACTCAAGACAGGAACGAGAATTAAGTGTAATTAGAAGGCGGGACCTTTTGTCCAAGACCAAGCCCCCTTCCTCCAGGGGCCCCATAGCAGCTGCCTGCTCTGCCTACGTTGGAGGGACTACTGACTTTACCTCTTAGATTTTTTTTTCACTAGAATTTATATAAGGCCTCATGCACACAACCATATCCGTTTTGCGGTCTGAAAATCGCAGAGCTGCAAAAAATATGGATGTGGTCCATGATACATTCACATTTCTTGCAGACCCGTTGACTTTAATGGGTATGTGGTCCGGAGATAGTTTCTGTCAATACAAAACTTTACCCTATCCACAGAATATCTGGGACCACCACTGATCACGAGAACTGGATCCTATGTCCTATTATGAATGAAGTTGCAGGTTAAGCGTGCACATAGCTACTCTCTTCACTCTCTATGGGACTGCTGAGTACAATGCTCAGCTATTTCCAGAAGTCCCATAGACATTGAATGAATCAAAAGGGAACATGATTGACCTACCATTCCATTTCTTTGGGGACACAGGATCCCCATTCTCATGATCATCGGGGACCCAGCAGTCCCCACCGATCAGATACTTATCCCCTTATCTTGTAGGTGGGGGATAAAAAAATAAGTTGAGCTGTAAAACCAAGAAAAGCAATCACTATCTGATCAGCAGGGGTCCGACTCCCTGCACCCCCATCCAGTTGACTATGAAGATTCATAAAGAGGCTCAGACACACCATTACTTAATATACACTGACTTCTTTATTAACTGCGAGGTATTAAATGTTGAGTAGATGTTCTCATTAGAAGTCAGGGCACTGGTCTTAAATGTGGCCCTGTTGATGATAGGCCTTTGACTCATCATGAAGAGTCGGGCCTTCAGCACTCAGGAGAGGAAAAAACCCCAGTGGGGGAAACCTCTAGGGAACCATGGCTAAAGGACTGCCCTTCCCCTAGGCAGGGGAGGAAAACGATGTAACAAAGACAGTAGAAGACGTTTTTTCCTCTAATCAATGGTGAATGTCAAGTGAGTTGACTTCTGCAGAGACCAAGCCTAGAATCTGCCTTTTGATGCAGCAGGAAACTCACATCTTCGGTGAATAAATTTGACTGGGGAAAGTCTGGTGAATGACAAGTCCAGTGGTGAATGAAGAGACCGAGCCCGGAATCTGCCTCTTAATGCATCAGGAAACTCACTTCTTTGGTGAATACATCTGTATGCGGAAAGTCCGATGAATGTCAAGTCCATGGTTATTGCAAGCCTGGAATCTGCCTTTGATGCAGCAGTAAACTCACTTCTTTGGTGAATACATCTGTCTGCGGAAAGTCCGGTGAATGTCAAGTCCATGGTTATTGCAAGCCTGGAATCTGCCTTTGATGCAGTAGGAAACTCACTTCTTTAGTGAATACGTCTGACTGTAGAAAGTCCGGTGGGTAAGTGCAGAGACCGAGCCCGGAATCTGCCTCTTGCTAAAGCGCAAGTCATCATGTCCATGATGTAATTGACTTGTGGTAGAGTCATTACCTCCAACTATATCCCATATTCATTGGCAGGACACAGTGAGACCTCCGCTCTGGTACAATGATCTGCAGATGCAAAAAATATAACTAACTATGACTGAACATGGAGCAGCGTAAAATTACATATAAGTGACACACAATTTACTCCCACTGTGGGTCATTGTAATCCCTTTAACTGTATTAAACTTGGGCCCATGTTTCTAACAGCGATACCAACGCTTGTCAATGTCATTGACTGTTATAGCTGTTATTCTTGTTCTTGGATCCACTGCTGTATCCAACATAAGCAGAATACACCTTATAATTGTGGGCTGATTTATTTTCATATATTTTTAGAGGGTTTGGAGCTCAGTTTTCCTGATACAAATCACCAAAACCCTCTGCTTTCTTACACACTTCCATTGTTAAAATTCTGGGAGCCATTGCTCAAGGTGATTTACATATCAAGGTCAAGGGAGCTCCCCTAGTGGTGACTGCAGGCAGCTAGAATTTTATCATACTTATATGCCATGTATCAGGTGATTTAGATGATTTTCCACTAATGGCCAATTGTCTGCTCATCTTTGTGGATAATCTAAACCCTAAATTATTCTGTGTCATCACCCTAATGTCTCCAGAACTTAGCATCATGTCTGTTATTATTATGAGCTCCTGTCATAAATCACATTACATTTTATGACTCCGGTAACAAGGATCTTACCTTATTTAGGGATCTTTTTGGTTCTTAGGACCAAAATCTTCTAGCAGTGGTCACTGGTGAAGATCAGGAGATGGTTTATTATGCACCTCATTTTGTCTCAGACCTCTGGTGATCCGATCTACTGCAATTGTCTTCTTAACCCCAGGTTGTTTTTATTTCCAGTGATGACCAGTGGATACCTCTGTGTCCAAGTTATACAGAAAACACCATAAATATAAAAAAGCAGAAAAATCACAAATCATCAATATACCCAATGAAGATACAAGGTCTTCTCATGGATGTGGTCCCTATCATCTGATAGTCTAACACATGTTCCCGGGACACAACTGCCTGAATATCAGGTCTCTAGGACTGAGTTAAAATAATAAATTAGAATTTCCCCTCATTAATAGGTATAACTATAGACACAGACAATTTATGGGGCCCATAGTCCAATAGTCCCAATGTTTGTGGGGTGTGATTATCCTGAACCTTTGGTGGTTGTCTAAGTACTTACTACACATACATATATTATCACATGAGAAGACAATATTACAATTAGTACATAAAGATGATCAAACTTAGAAAAGTCACTGGTTACTTACCGATGCCAACAAGTCTGTGGGTTCTAGACCTGTACCATGGGTAAGCGATTGTAATCTGGGGTTGGGTAGAGACTGCAGGTTTCATGACATCCAGGTCTGTTTCAGTAATATCAAGCTTCTGTTCAGGGCGACCTCTTGGCCCATCATAGACTTGACATGTCATGAAAGACATGGAGTCACTAATTGACCTTTTTGGGAAAGCCTGTGATCCTCCCATTCTGCAGGCAGGCTATTCGCCGTGGGTTCACCGTCATCTGCCAGAAACTCAAAGGCAAATGCTATGGCGAACACCCAACAGTCATAAGTGTTTTTCTGCTGATCCACGTTGAGAAATGTTAGATGTTTCAGGGGCTCATTGACCCCTACACTGTAGATGTTATTAATCTGCTCACAAACAGATAGAGGCAGTTTGAGGATGCCTGCCCTAGGGGATGATGAGCGTGAGCGTACTAGTGATGAGGTGCCAAGGCTAGTAGTACTCACGGTTAAGTTGTCCCTTGGGGCTGGTGTGCAGTGGATGGGAAGACAGCACTAAATCCTCCGGGGCACTCTTGGTTGCAGGGAACATCAGCCAGATGTAGGTTGAGGTGCCCTTGATGGTATTTGGTGTTTAGGGTGCTTTGGTGGCTGGGCCCCTGTTTTCGTGATACCAGCACCGTTAGGTGCAAATGATGAGTGTAGTAGTAGAAATGATAAAGAGTCAGTTGTTATCAAACAGTTGAACATTTACTAAATCACTTGTCTTCAGGCGGTCAATACAGATACAGTTAATTTGTATGGCATAAGTAATGACTCAGAAATAGGCTCAATTGTATTCCTTTTATCAGGTTTAGGCAATTGTCAGTTGAGGAGTTCCCTTTAGGGTCGACACTTTACAGGCAAGACTGTAATTATTCTAAGTCCAAACTATAGCACTCTGGTACTAAATATGCTGGTTTCTACTTATCTTGAGCTATCCAATAAGGGTGATCTCCCTCGTGGCAGGCATCAGTCTTCTGCTTCTTTTTTTGCCGGATGCTTTCCTAAAAGGTTTAGGTTTTCCACTATGTCCTGGAAGGATTGAATAGTGGATAAAGACAATTCTGCGCAATAATTATCCATACATGTCCCGGCACTTCTAGAGTTGCTCTCAGGCACTGATGCTGGTGAAGTCCATAGGCTGGGTTCAGCTCTAATCCTCACTAGGATTACTCCATATTTAGACATAGACCCACGGTCTGGTGCTTGGCTGCTATAACGAATCTTAGTCTGTCTTCTCCAGGGTTGATCAAGTCCTAGAGCAGGCATCCTCAAACTGCAGCCCTCCAGCTGTTGCAAAACTACAACTCCCAGCATACCCGAACAGCCTACAGGTATCAGCCTACAGCAGGGCATTGTGGGAGTTGTAGTTTTACAACAGCTGGAGGGCCACAGTTTGAGGATGCCTGTCCTAGAGGAACAATTTTGCAGCTACATATTGGTTTGGTTTGGGCCTGTTTCTCTCCTCCATACAGACTCTTCTGATACACACTCTAACTGAACTACTACTACAACACACTGAGCTAGACACACCCTAAGCTATATAAATAAGTGGTGCCAGCACCACCTAGGGGCGAATGGGTGAAATTACATTGCCAGCCTGATAAATAGGAAATACCATACATTCAGTACATTAGATGAATACAGAGATTTAAAGTGTCCCTTTCACACAAATGTGGGACGCTGCACTAGGATGTCGCCATTTTTGAAGCAGGTGGTCAGCCAGTGCAACCTGTTCTGGTCATAGTGGATTTGTACGGCCTTCTTTAGCACACTGTACCCTGGAAAGAGAATAGCAGTAGCGGGCTTCAGGCCATCAAAGTCCCCAAATTGATTCTGCAGGAGATCCTGGGCCTTGTCAATGATATTATCGTCCAGCATGCCTTCCTGTCCGCTGCTCTTCAGGATGGATAAGTGCTCTAGAGACAAGTTGTTCTGTGCTCTCCGGGTATAGGCAGGGCTGGTTTTAGACAAAATGTGGCCCTGGGCAAAATCAAAAGAGGGGGCCCAAATCTTGTAATAATGTGCTAAAAACACAGTCCGACACCCCAGCCGATCAGCTGTTTGAGAAGACGGCACGTGCTGTTCACTGCTGCTGTCCCATAGACATACAGCAGCACAGCAGGAAGAGAGGAGGGAGACGGCACGTGCGCACAGCACTCGCCATCTGTTCAAACAGCTGATCGGTGGGAGTCCCGGGTGTCAGACCCCCGCCAATCTAATATTGATTACCTATCCTAAGGATAGGTCATCAATATGAAAAAAACAGGAGAACTTCTTGAAGCTACCCCCAATACTGTGCCTGTTCTGCTCTCCCCCCCCCCCCATGTCCACAAACAATACACTATACACCCAGACTGCTCTCATTAGTAATGGTGCCCCCAATAGTGATAATACTTCCCAAGATAGCCCCCATTCATAGCAATGTTCTCCATATTGGGTCAAACAATAACGTCCCTACAATTCCCTAGTAGTAATAATATAACCATAATGCTCCCAGTGCTCTAATGTCCCCCTGTAGTGCCCCCCACTAGTTCCAATATATAATGCTCCTCCATTCCTCCCCAGTAGTGCCAGGTATATATAATGATCTCTTTCCCCCCAGCCCTGCTGCCCCCAGCAGTGTGGACTTTTTTATATAAAAAAAACTAAAAAAAACTGCCTCCCTCCCTCCCGCCCCCCCGCCGCTGTCTGCGATGCAGACCACAGTTTTATTTGTGGCTTGTGTTGCTGCGTCCTGATGCATGCGGTCCCAATGACATCTCCTCTCCTGCTTGGGGTCTCACATGATGACGTCATTATGTGAAACACAGAACAGGAGATTGCAGTGATATCATTTCGTCTTCTTGCTCTGTTCTAATGCCTCACAGGCTTGAGACCTAGCGGCCTGAGGCTTGTGAAGTTGGACCGTGTCCCCCCTTTATGGGGCGAAGTGGCACCCTAGGCAGATGACTACCCTCCCCTATCCATCGTCCCGGCCCGAAGGTCTTATGCACGCGGCCGTCATGTGGCCGCTCCGTGCATTGGGGACCGCAATTTGGGCTTCCCAAATCGTGGGCGCAGGGGCGGACTGACCATTAGGGCACTCGGGCATGGACCGAGGGCCCGTGGCCAGTAGGGGACCCGTCCCCAGGGCAGACGCGGTGGCAGGGGACATCATTGCGCTCATCTCCGTGCAGCGGCAGAGGAGGGAGAGGCGTGTCCTCTCCCTGTTCCTCTGATAGGCTGCCAGCACTAGGCCGGCAGCCTATCAGAGGCCGCCGGAGCGGTACAGCTTGAGACACAGGCCGGAAGAGGCCTGCATCGCATCACTGGAGGTAAGTATAAGTGTTCTTTTTTTTTTCTTCTTGGGGCTACTGGCACTTAAGGGGGACTAATGGCACTTAAGGGGGCTGCTACTGGCACATAAGGTGGACAGCTACTGGCACATAAGGGGGACAGCTACTGGCACATAAGGGGGGACGGCTACTGGCACATAAGGGGGGGCTACTGACACAAAAGGGGGCTACTGGCACATAAGGGGCTACTGGCACATAAGGGGTAACTGACACATAAAGGGACGGCTACTGGCACATAAGAGGGGCTACTGGCACATGAGGGGGGACTAATAACACATGAGGGGGCCTAATGGCACATAAGGGGGGACTACTGGCACATAAGGGGGGCTACTGGCACATAAGGGGGCTACTGGCACATAAGGGGGCACTACTGGCACTTAAGGGGGCTGCTACTAGCACATAAGGGGGACAGCTACTGGCACATAAGGGGGGACGGCTACTGGCACATAAGGGGAGACTAATGGCACATAAGAGGGGCTACTGGCACATGAGGGGGGACTAATGGCACATGAGGGGGGACTAATGGCAAATGACGGGGACTAATCGCAAATGAGGGGGCCTAATGGCACATAAGGGGGGACTTCTGGCACATAAGGGGGGACTAATGGCACATAAGAGGGGCTACTGGCACATGAGGGGGGACTAATGGCACATGAGGGGGGACTAATGGCAAATGAGGGGGGACTAATGGCACATGAGGGGGGACTAATGGCACATGAGGGGGGACTAATGGCAAATGAGGGGGGACTAATGGCAAATGAGGGGGGCCTAATGGCACATAAGGGGGGACTTCTGGCACATAAGGGGGGACTACTGGCACATAAGGGGGGAATACTGGCACTTAAGGGGGCTGCTACTGGCACATAAGGGGGACAGCTACTGGCACATAAGGGGGGACTACTGGCACATATGGGGGGGGGGTTAATGGCTCATAAAAAGGGGGGGGCTACTGGCACATGGGGGGAAGCACAAGAGAGGCACTTATTACTGGCACATGGGGAGAGGCACAAGAGAGGCACTTATTACTGGCACATGTGGTGGCATGGAGAGGCACGTGTTACTGGCACATTATTATGGGGCACTATGGGAGCTTCTACTGAGGCCACAAGGAATGGGTATTTTATGAGGGGGGCTCTGTGTGGTACTAGTATTACCAGGGGTATTATCTGTTTCTGCAGTGTAGTATTGGGGAGCACAGCGGCACAGTATTGGGGGTAGTAGGATGATTTGTCCAGAAGATGGGAGGATGATGGAAAAGTAGTAAACTAAGATTTTTTTTTAAACTGCAGAGATGGAAAATGGCGACAACATGGCGGTCTGGTCTTAACCACTTGCCGCCACGCTAACGCCGATGGGCGTCAGCGCGGCGGCTCTCTCAGGTCTCAGTCATGCCTATCGGCGTCATCTCGTGAGACCTGAGATTTCACATGAACGCGCGCGCGTCGTGCGCGCGCGTTCATGTGATCGGAGCCGGGACAACTGAAACTACAGCCTGCCAGCGCTGATCATGCGCTGGCAGGCTGTAGATGCGGAAAAAAACGCATTTAAATCGCATATCAGGCGCTGTTTTGTAAACAGCGTCTGATATGCCTGCTGTCTGCTCGTCTGGTGGTCCCTTTGTTTGGGACCACCAGAGGAAACAAAGGTAAAGTGCACCAATCACTACACACACACCCCCCACCCCCATCACTGATTAACCCCTGATCACCCATGTCACCCCCTGATCACCAATGTCACCCCCTGATCACCCCTGTCACCCCCTGTCACTAATCACCCCCCTACAGGCTCATTCAGACGTCCGCATGTGTTTTGCGGATCCATGGATCTGCGGATCCATGGATCTACGGATCCGCAAAATACGGACACCGGCAATGTGCTTTCCGCATTTTGCAGATCCGCACAGAACTATATAGAATAGGACATGTTCTATATTTTTGCGGAACGGAAGTGCAGACCCGGAAGCGCGGATCCGTAATTCCGGATCCGAGCGGGACAAAGTCTGTCCCCATAGAAATGAATGGGTCCGCAATTCCGTTCCGCAAACAGAATTGCGCACGTGTGAATGGGGCATAAGGGTCCCCTATCACCGCCAGTTAGCTAGCTACTTGTTAGGTAGCTAGCGCCCAGCCCACTGCACCGCAGTCACTGATTTTGGCAGAGATTTTTTCATCCACATTGATCGATGCGAATGAAAAAATCTGCGCCGTTCATTTATTTTTTTTTTTCAGCCCAGAGGCTGAACGGAAAAAATCTCATTACCCGTATGCTCAATATAAGGAGAATCGCAGAAACTCCTAATGCTGGCCATACGTGTAATGATTGCGGAGACCCTCAAATGCCAGGACAGTATAAATACCCACATGTGACCCCATTTTAGAAAGAAGACACCCCAAGGTATTCCGTGAGGGGTATGGTGAGTTCATGCAAAATTTTATTTTTGTCACAAGTTAGTGGAATATGAGACTTTGTAAAAAAAATATATATATATCAATTTCCGCTAACTTGTGCCAAAATTTTTTTTTTTCTGTGAACTCGCCATGCCCCTCACGGAATACCTTGGGGTGTCTTCTTTCCAAAATGGGGTCACATGTGGGGTATTTATACTGACCTGGCATTTTAGGGGTCCTAAAGCGTGAGAATCCAAATGCGTAAAATGGGGTCACTTGTGGGGTATTTCTACTGCCCTGGCATTTTAGGGGCCCTAAAGCGTGAGAAGAAAAATGCGTAAAAATGGCCTGTGAAATCCTAAAGGTACTCATTGGGTTTAGGGCCCCTTTGCGCACCCAGGCTGCAAAAAAGTGGCACACATGTGGTATCGCCGTACTCAGGAGAAGTAGGGCAATGTGTTTTGGGGTGTATTTTTATATATACCCATACTTTGTGTGAGAAATATCTCTGTAAACGACAACTTTTTAAATTTTTTTACACAAAGTTGACAATTTACAGAGATATTTCTCTCACCCAGCATGGGTATATGTAAAAATACACCCCAAAACACATTGCCCTACTTCTCCTGAGTACGGCAATACCACATGAGTGACACTTTTTGCAGCTAAGATGCGCAAAGGGGCCCAAATTCCAACGAGTACCTTTAGGTTTTACATGGCTGCTCACAATTTAGCCCCGCCCAAAATGCCAGAACAGTAAACACACCCCACAAATGACCCCATTTCGAAAGTAGACACCCCAAGGTATTCACTGAGGGGCATAGTGAGTCCGTCTGAGATTTTATTTTTTTGCCAGAAGTTAGCAGAAATGGAAACTTTATTATTATTTTTTTCCTCAGAAAGTGTCATTTTCCGCTAACTTGTGAAAAAAATGAAATGATACATGAACTCACCATGCCCCTCCGTGAATACTTTGGGGTGTCTTCTTTCTAAAATGGTGTCATTTGGGGGTATTTATACTATCCTGACATTCTAGCACCTGAAGAAACATGACAGGTGCTCAGAAAGTCAGAGCTGCTTCAAAATGCGGAAATTCACTTTTTGCACCATAGTTTGTAAACTTTTACCCAAACCAATAAATATACACTTATTGGATTTTTTTATCAAAGACATGTAGAACAACAAATTTTGTGAAAAATTTATATAGAAATGTAGTTTTTTTTGAAAAATTTTACAACAGAAAGTGAAAAATGTCATTTTTTTGCAAAAATGTCGTTACATTTTTATTAATAGCAAAAAAAGTTAAAATGTCAGCAGCAATGAAATACCACCAAATGAAAGCTCTATTAGTGAGAAGAAAAGGAGGTAAAATTCATTTGGGTGGTAAGTTGTATGACCGAGCAATAAACGGTAAAAGTAGTGTAGTGCGGATTTGTAAAAAAGGGCCTGGTCACTAGGGGGGTGTAAACCTGTGGTCTTCAAGTGGTTAAGGTCTGAAAGGAGAAGACGAGGACAGAAAACATCTACATCAAAGAAGACGTCACTAGACGTAATAGGTAAGTGCCCTGTATTTCTGTAGTGATGGGATCAGAGGCATAACGATGGCGGTGTGACCAGGTAGCGGGATATAGGTGTGGCTGGAGGTATAACATGGGCGTGGCTGGAGGTAGGGCATGGGTGGGGCCTGGAAGGGGGCCCTTGATTTATTTTGCCTGGGGGCCCTGAGGGTTCTCAGTCCGCCCCTGCGTGGGCGACGTCTGTGTGGCAGCCGGGACGGATCGAGACCCATTCAACTTGAATGGGTCCGTGTTTCGTCCGCACCGCAAAAATATAGAACATGTTCTATTTTTTTCGGTGCGGAGGCACGGACAAAAACACCACGGAAGCACTCCGTAGTGCTTCCAAGGGGGTTCCGTGCCTCTGTTAAGCATGACAGGTCCGGATTGCGGACCCATTCAAATGAATGGGTCAACATCTGTGATGCGCGGAGCACACAGCTGGTGCCAGCATATTGCGGACCCGCTGTTTGCGAGCCGCAAAACGTCCACTGCCTAATTCAGAGCACATTACTGCAGGAGGTATAACAGAAGAGGACTATAACTCCCAACATGTCTAAGCCATGTTTTAATATCAGAGCACATTACAGGGGGAGGTATAAGAGGATGGGACTACAACTTCCAGCATGTCCAAGCCGTTAATATGTAATATCAGAGTACATATAAGAGGGGGTATACAACGCCCAGCATATCCAGGGTGTTGTAATGTACCCTGATATTATATAATAATGGCCTGGACATGCTCAGAGTTGTAGTCCTCTTCTGTTATAAATCCCCTTGTAATGTACTCTGATATTACACAACAAGCTGGACATGCTGGGAGTTGTAATTCTCTCCTCATACCTCGTCTTGTAATGTACTCTGATATTACATAACAGTATGTATAAGAGGAGAGGACTACAACTCCTAGCATTTCCCTGGCACTTACATTGAATCCATACTTCTTCCCATGCATCACTGGTCGTCTTCTTTACTTTACTGCACTGCTGAGCTCCGCCTCCTGCTCTGGTCACATGATGGTGAGGTCATTACAGGTCCTTCATCCCCTCTTCTCTGCTGAGCTCCGCAGGTCCTGTCACCACTAGGGTAATGATTTCTCTTACATGTGAGGGACCTTAGGGTACTTTCACACTTGCGGCTGTTCACCCTGTAGGATCTGTCCTTCTGTTATTTCGCTGTGTACCCAAGGGCGTAACTAGGCACAAAATTTGGAAACACCCCAAGCAACTTTCCCCCAAAAAAGTCAGGAGAAGGAGTCAAGAGTTTACTCATCAATGGCTGATGAAAGCTCCCCAGGCCCTTCCCCTCCCTCTACATGCAGCAGCGTCCTGATAGTCCTCTTCTCTCTCAGGGTTTGGGTCCCTGTAGTTTATTATCTTCTGTCCTTACTGTAACCTAATCATCTCTCCACTTACTGACCTTCCACTTACACACAGCAGCAAAATTAAACAGGAAGTGCTGCGGTGTAAAGCATGAGGGAGATACAGAACAGCAGACCAAGTTTATATGGAGACATGACTTCCTATACACAATGCAGCCAAGCTGCAGTCACTGATCATAGACCACATTGTATTGAACTGCAAATTTACAATAGGCACTGCATATAGGGTTGCCACCCGGCCGGAATCTCACCAGCCAAGCCAGTAATTAGTAGTGCCCCGCCGGTAATTTTTTTTTACTGGCAATTATAATTGTCGGTATTCCTATAAAGACTGTTACTAATGAGTGCTTCCATTGTGGAGTGCTTATTAGTACAGCCTTTAACGCCCGCCCCTCCCCCACTTATGTTAAGAACAAAAACCAAAAACTCACCTCATCCATTTGTCCGCACTGCGGTGAAACCCTCGCTGCTCACTGGATGTGCAGGACAGGACCTGCGCTCTAGCATGATGACGTTTCACAGCATTGACTGGAAGCAACAGGACCTGCGAGACGTCATCAAGCTTGAGAGCAGGTCCTGTCCTGAGCTTCCAGGGAGCAGCGAGTGTTCGCCATGGCACCATAAAATGGAGGAGGTGCGTTCTTTTTTTTTTGCTTGGAGAAGGGGGCATTAGTAATTCTGGGGGCCACTAATGTGGGCATTACAATTACTGGTTCACACTAATGGGGCACTATTATTCTGGGGAGTGCTAATTGGGGGCCTTGATATTATTGGGGGCACTAATGGGGGCATTATTAATTCTGAGGGGGCTCTAATGGGGACACTATTAATTCTGGGGGCACTAATTGGGGCATTATTAATTCTGGGGGGCGGTAATGGGGGCACTTTTAATTCTGGGGGGCACTATTTGGGGCATTATTAATTCTGGGGGGCACTAATGGAGGCATTACTATTACTGGGGGCACTAATAGGGCATTATTAATTCTGGGGGGCGGTAATGGGGGCACTTTTAATTCCGGGGGGCACTATTTGGGGCATTATTAATTCTGGGGGGCACTAATGGAGGCATTACTATTACTGGGAGCACTAATAGGGGCATTATTAAGTCTGGGGGACGGTAATGGGGGCACTTTTAATTCTGGGGGGCACTATTTGGGGCATTATTAATTCTGGGGGGCACTAATGGAGGCATTACTATTACTGGGGGCACTAATAGGGGCATTATTAATTCTGGGGGCACTGATGGAGGCATTGCTATTACTAGGGGAGCTAATGGGGGCCATTGTCTTAGGGCTCTTTCACACAAACAGATCCTGTGCGGGTAATCTGCTGTGTGAAAGAGTGCCAAGCCCCGTTCCGGACAGCAGAGACACGGAGCATTTACATGACTGATAATGCTCTGTGACCTTTTTACTACAAAATCACAGTGAGATAAAGTTGTCACTGTGATTTTGTAGCAAAAAGGTCACAGAGAGGCACGGAGCATTATCAATCATGTTAATGCTCCGTGTCTCTGCTGTCCAGAGCGGGGCTTGGCTCTCTTTCACACAGCGGATTACCTGCACGGGATCCGCTCGTGTGAAAGAGCCCTTATACAGGGATCTCAAGTCTCCCTGACGCCCGCATGTAAAACAATATATCCCGGAAAGGTTTACTCGCAGTAAACCTTTCTGGCAACCTTTAGCAGTGTCCCCTTCTCGGCCGGTCCTCTGACTCCTCGAGAACTCCGACTGGTGACGTCACGTCCTATGACTTGCCAATCTGAGCTTTAGCCCACCTGCATCTACTGCGCGTGCGCCAGCCTTAATCGAACTACCGCCACTGTGGCTGCGCGGCATCACATGCCACTGTCAGAAGCCTCGATTCCCCTCATTGCGCCGTCACCCAGGCCTAGTAGAAAGTTATTTTTGGTCATGCATTATATAATGTGTCACTATGTTCCCATATGTTTTGTTCATGTTATACTTGCCTTTATACAGCATCAGCACAGTAACCTTCTAATATGTTATGTTCTGCATATGTTTGGAAAATGTAATAAAAAGTTTGTGGGGAAAAAAAAACAAAAAAACCTTCCTGAAATGAGTTTTCGCAGGTTGAGATGTCTGCCTTATAGGTACGGGTTCCACACCTATATTGGGAATGGAATCCCCCAAAGTAGTGTCTGGAGGACTCCGGTCCAGCCACCACTAAGCCCTCTCCCCATAGAAGTGAATGGGAGTGCACCACGCATAATTGGCCACTGCTCTCATTCACTTCTATGGGTCTGACGGAACTAGCCGGGCCGACACTCGGCTATTTTCGGCTGCTCCATAGAAAATGAATGGAGGACGGCTGCACATGTGCAGTGCGCCCTCCACCACTTCCAGGGCTCTGTTCTCAAAATAGGTGCGAGTACCAGCGGTGGGACCCACACCTGTAAGACAATGGGGGGCATATCCTAGCAATATACCCTAACAACTAAACTTGGCCTGTATTTTTGGTTGGAAAAGGTGGCAAGTTGCAACCCTAACGGCATATAATGTATGTGACTGTATACCATTCAGTAGGATAAAGGCGAGATTTTTATTAGGTGCTTAGAATTTATACATTTGTCTCCTTCCACTGTAGCATGTTCTCTATTTGCTCCATCAGTCAGTCACGCATCACAATGATAACCGGCTCGTGCCCACTCTGCTACACAAAGGGCGGGAGTTTTCTCTCGCGATACATTAGTCATACTCTGAAGCAGGAGGGCTAAAATGGACACAGGACTAACTATCCTAAAAGTCAACCTAACTTACTTCAGATAGCGACAACGATCCGCCCACCCATTGTTCATTCTAACCGCTGATTGGATATCACGCTGTCCCCTTTAATGCCGACTCTCGAGCCGGTGCTACCATTGGCTGAGCCGGCATCGGCGTCAACCTACTCTTCTTTTGTAGAGCAGCGCGGAAGGCCCCGCCTTCTCATTGTTCTTTCGCATTGCTTATTGGACGGTGACCTGTCCATCTAATCCGGATTTTGGAAGCGGTGCTGGGATTGGGTGAGGTGGTTGAGCACGTAGGCGGACGCTGGGTCGCAGAACAGGAGTGGATCCGGAGCCCAGAAAGGAAAATGGCGTACACGCAGGGAACAAAGAAGAAAGTGTGCTATTATTATGATGGTAAGAGGCGCTTTAAGCGCACATAGTGAACGAGGGTGGGCATCGCTATGTGGGAGAGTGATGGATGCGAAAACCGTGCAAGGATCTGATGTGGACAGCAGGGGCTAGCGGGGTCGGGTGTAGGAGTGGGGCACACGATCCTGGGCACTGTATGTACCGGGCATCATTCGGGTCACCTCAGTCTCCTAGCTTCGGTTACTCTGCCTGCGAGCCAGTGGTCATGGGCACGGAAAGGGATGGAGTGCCTGCCGCGCCTCTGGCCTGCACCCGGCGGAGGGTTCCCTTATTACAGTACATGATAGGAAGCGGGGGCTTTATTAAAAATGAAAGGAGTGGGGCAGGTGCTCATGATAACCAATCAGATCTCAGGTTTTATTTTCCAAGGAGAGTCTAGAAATTGAGAGCCTGAAGCTGATTGGTTGCTATTGGCAGCTGCCCCACTCTTCCTCTGGCTAGTTTTGATACATCTTCACCAGGACATTTTGTTGCAGTTGTACAACTGAATCATCCCTAACAAGCAGCAAAACCAGTTCTCATGACTTGTAATAATTATCTGTTCCGACCTCCAAGGGTACCTTGACACTAGCGTTTTTCTTTTCCGTCCTAGAGTTCCGTCCTCGGGGCTCTATGCCGGAAAAAAACTGATCAGGATTATCCTAATGCATTCTGAATGGAGAAAAATCCGTTCAGGATGTCTTCCGTTCAGTATGTGAACGTTTTTCGGAAGTTGCCAAAACCGCAGCATGCTGTGGTTTTATCTCCGTCCTGAAATGCCGGAACACATGATGAAATGCTGGATCCAGCATTATGTCCCCTTGACTTACATTAGTGCTGGATCCGGCATTAAGAAATAACTGGAGGACAGATCCATTCTTCTGGTCTGCGCAAGCAGTGAAAAAAAATACAAGACGGATCCGTCCATCCGCATGGGAGATGGATCCGCACTTGCAATGCATTTGTAGACTGATTCACAAGCTGGATCTGTCTACAAATGCTTTCAGTTGTCATGCGGTATGCCGGATCCGGTGGGACGGAACTGTCTGCCGGATCCACACGCCGCAAGTGTGGAAGTACCCTAACTCTTAAATTCCTGCACAATATATGAAAAGAACCCAAAAACTAACCCTCTGCTATGGCTGGCTGCAGATGGGCCAGCTTTTCGTGGCCCACTGTATTGGTCACAATTCTTTCTTTTGTTAAAGGGGACCTCTGATTCTTCTGTACTGTACTCATGACATTAAGTACAGTACGGAAGACCTTCTGCTAAGGCAGGAACTCACAGTGCAATAAGTCATTATGATGCTGTGAGTTTCTATCAGAGGAGCAGTGTTCGGTCTGAGAAATGCAGCCATCACAGGGAGATTGTTACCCGGACTGTACGCGCTTGTGTGAAACTAGCCTTAGGGCCCATTCACACAACCATGCTCAATCCATGGTCCATGTGTCTACCAGAGCTCCCCTGACCTGAACTGCTTGCATCATAGTGATTAATGACAGTCTGTTCTTATCTGATTACAGGGCTATTGTACTGTACTCGCATCATCTTGTGAGTACTGTACAATAGATCTGCAATCACATATGACCTGACTGTCATAAATCATAATGCTGCAGTCAGTTCGGGTCAGGGAAGCCGCGGTCAGCCTAGGAGATATGTTTCCTGGGGTGACCACGGTCATGTGAATCTTCCCTGAAAGTGGTTTCTCGGGAGCATGTAAAAAGAAAGCTTTTAGTTCAAAGCTGATGACTGATGTCACGTACATTGCAGGCCAGAAACTCGGAAGGAGAGGCACCCTGGTGCTTACTGTAAGGTGCCTGATGAACAGCCGCCGCTAAGCATCATGGGGTTGGTGGGAAACGAGTGCCCTGAGCAGCTGAACCTGGACGTTCAGGCTGTAGCCATCTGGGCCCAGCTGATAAAATGGAAAGAGGACGGAGAAATTGAACATATAAGCTATTAGGAGCAATTCTGTATGGGGTAGGATAAGGGGATTTTAAAAAATGGAGTTGGGGTACCAGAAAACCCCAAACTAGGCTGCAAAAGATGTGTACTCCTTTACAAATAACAACCTCCCATTGAAATGAACAGCCCTTCCCCTGTACAATGGGCGCAGCTGTGTAGTCTCGGCACCGCTGCTCGGCGGGGTGTCAGACCCCCACTGATTGATGGCTTTGTAAATGAGTGAACAGCTCCTATAAGGGGTTACACATCCGTTCTTGGCTCAGCGTTGGCTTTTAGCCACCAGGCTGCCAACTGCAGTACTGCCTCCCATTGAAAACAGTGGGAGGCGGACACCATGTGGCTGCCACTGACTGGAGTCTTGGCTCAGCGTCCTTGCCAAAATTCCAGGTACAAAATCCGCCCTGTGAACAGCCCCTCGCTGTGACTCTTCTCAGGCAGCTAAGACTCTTTCCTAAACTTAACCTAGGGCAGTGACATCGCAGTCATCAGTCACATGGCCTAAGCCCTGCTCAGTCCCATTAAAGTGATTGTGGCTGAGCGCGATACCAAGCACAGCCACTATACGGTGGATGGCGCTCTGCATGGTGAGCCGCGAGGAGCTCCTCAAACAGCTGATCTGCGGGGGTGCCAGGAGTCGCCGATCACATAATCATGGCCTATCCTAAGCATAGGACATCAGTATAAAAGACCCACACTGCACAAGAAAAGACAAAGGTGACACCTAGTGACAAAAAAAATATAAGGACAGCCAGCAAAATCACAGCGACTATAAGATGCTTAGACCCTAAGTAAAGCCATGTAAACACATGATCATGACATAGCAGGGCAATAGCAAGGCTCAAAGGGCAAGTAGAGATAAACAGTGGGATACATGCCACCAGGTGCAACGCGTTTCAGCCCTGCTCACCATCAAAAAGAGGTGGGAGCTAGCAGAGGAACAATGTCCTTTAAATATTTGCCCTGTAAATGAAAGTACATCTGAAATAGAGGAAACATTATAGCCATAATCTTGAAGGGGTTTCGGACCCTACTAGAATTGTAGTTGTGGCCCCAAATATGTTCTTGTATCTTGGTGGATATTTTAACTTTGAAATAAAGATCAAAGTGGGGAATTTATCATCATGGGTGTATTTGAAGTTAAGATTAGAGATGCCATGCTAACCTGTGCCAAATTTATGAATGTGGGACAACATTTTTATATAAATGCGGCACATGTGCCATGTTGTTGCACTTAATGCAGTGACAGTATGCTTGGGGGGGGGGGGGGCCTTGCAACTGGCTGTGACTTTTTATTTTTTGCAACATTTTACAAAATCACACTTTATCAGGCTTCGTTCACACTTCATTTGAATCACAGACATGTGCTGTCCGTGGATTGATTTTAAATGGATCACTGGAGCATGCACTACTTTGGTCCATGATGTGGACAAAACGCGCTCATTGAAGTCTGTGGAAAAACCGCTATCACAGCACGGATGGCATCCATGTTCTGTCAGTGGCTTTTCCAGAACACTGATAGGACATATTCTGGAGATTAATTTTCAGCTGAGCAGGAGTGCAGTAAACGGGCACACGGACCAAACGCGGATTCTTCACAAATTAAATGTGAACGATGGCTAAACGTGATTTAAAGGGAATGTGTCATGCAATTTTACTTGTCTGGAAACATGAAAAATTAAATGGCATATCTTCCAGTGTTGACCAGCAGAGGGAGCTAGCATGAAAAAGTGGTGAATTCCAGCTACCTGTTTGGTTGCTGCAAAATCGGCCTGGCCCCCTCCCCTCTACTTGCTGGTGAACTCGCACTTCTCTTCCCCTTGTGACTGTGTGTGGGGGGGGAGGTCTTTTTAATACGACTGTGCAGCAAGGCTATCGCACACGGAACTATTAATTTCAATGGGTCCGCAATAAAAAACGGACAGCACATGGGTGCTATCCGTTTGCTGTCCGCATGCATATATCTGTCCTGCACATTATAGAACCTGTTCTGTTCTTGTCCGTTTTGCAGACAAGAATAGCTATTTCCATTTATGGGACAGAAAAAAATGCGGATTGCTAGAGGGCACTGAGCCCCGGTCTCTGGTGGCGGCCGGCGTTCCCGCCCCGGTCTCTGGTGGCGGCCGGCGTTCCCGCCCCGGTCTCTGGTGGCGGCCGGCGTTCCCGCCCCGGTCTCTGGTGGCGGCCGGCGTTCCCGCCCCGGTCTCTGGTGGCGGCCGGCGTTCCCGCCCCGGTCTCTGGTGGCGGCCGGCATTCCCGCCCCGGTCTCTGGTGGCGGCCGGCGTTCCCGCCCCGACTACAGGATGAAGGCTAGGTTATGCCCTGTTTTTGGCCACAACATGCAGATCGTGGACCCATTAAAGCCAGTGAGTGTTCACTGTGATGCGGGGTGCACACAGTCGGTGTCCCTATTTTGCGGATCTGTGTTTTTTTTTGGCCTGCAAAATGGACACGGACTTGTGAATGCACACTGGAAACTTTTTCCAGAAATTTTTTGAGGACCATGTCAAAGAATGTTGACTTGGCCCCTACGTTTCCCAGATCTCCATCTGATTAAACGCCTGTGCTGGAATAACAGCGCAGAGTGAGGCAGATGGGGAGGAGGAACTGGGAGGCATCTGTAGCCCAGAACTATCTATGCATGCTGCATCCTATTTGTAACGTCAAGTTTTGATTTGTTAGTGCCACATCAGTACCAGAATATAGGGTACTTGTTTCTAGAGCTTTAGAACTACAGATATGAGAGACTGTTCACATATACACAATGTCAAAACATGTATAACACTTCCAGACCGGGACAGTTTTTACCTTCCTGACCAAGCCTAATTTTGCAAACCATTTTTTTAAAATATGGTAATAACTTTGGAATGCATTTAGTTATCCAAGAGATACTGAGATTTTCTCATGACACATTGTACTTCATGTTTTCTAAATTTGAATTTCTTGACTTTAAAGTCACATAGATTCCTCATAAAGTAGTCAATAGTTAACATGCACTATTTGTTTACTTTATGTTGGTATCATTTTGTAAATGTCATTTTATGTTTTTAGGACGCTATAAGCTGTACAAGCTGGGCCCCTCATACATATTGTACTTGGCCCGCTCCCCAGCACCCTCGTCGCTATTTTTCAGTTTTAGGCCTCTTTCACACTAGCGTTTTAGCTTTCCGTCCTAGAGATCCGTCGTCGGGTCTCTAGGACGGAAAGCTACTGATCAGGATTATCCCCATGCATCCTGAATGGAGAGAAATCCGTTCAGGATGCATCAGGATGTCTTCCGTTCAGTATGTCAAAGTTTTTTGGACGTTGACAAAAGCGCAGCATGCTGCGGATTTGTCTCCGTCCAAAAATCCGGAAGACATGCCGCAACGCCGGATCCGGAATTAATGCCCATTGAAGGGCATTAGTCTGGATCCGGCCTTTAGCTAAACGTCGTTTCCGCGCATTGCGGAACCGGCGTTTAGCTTTTGTCAATAGTTACTATGGCAGCCAGGACGCTAAAGTCCTGGTTGCCATAGTAAGAGTAGGGAGCGGGGAGCAGCATACTTACATTCCGTGTGGCTCCCGGGAAGCTCTAGGATGACGTCAGGCGCCCCAGTGCATAGATCACGTGATCGCATGGATCACGTGATCCATGCGCG
This sequence comes from Bufotes viridis, assembly GCA_033119425.1. Taxonomy (NCBI): domain Eukaryota; kingdom Metazoa; phylum Chordata; class Amphibia; order Anura; family Bufonidae; genus Bufotes; species Bufotes viridis. Next base: position 269,785,718 of record CM065591.1, read on the forward strand.
CGGGGCGCTCTGACGTCATTCAGGAGCGTCCGGGGAGCCGCACGGAATGTAAGTATGCCGATCCCCACTGCTACTATGGCAACCAGGACGCTAGTAGCGTCCTGGCTGCCATAGTAACACTGAAAGCATTTTGAAGACTGATAAGTCTTCAAATGCTTTCAGTTCACTTGCGTTGTGCAGGATCCGGCGTGCATTCCGGCGACGGAAGTGCACGCCGGATCCTAACAACGCTAGTGTGAAAGAGGCCTTAAGGGTCTGCGCATGCGTACACCGGAAGGACGGCTCCGTCCTTCAGGTATTTCTTAATGCCGGCATGTGTTCCAGCATTTTGGCCGGTGATAAAACCGCAGCATGCTCTGCTATTTCCTCCATCCAAAACGCCTGACAGTGACTGAACTGAAGACATCCTGATGCATCCTGAACGGATTTCTATCCATTCAGAATGCATTGGGATAAAACTGATCCGTTTTTTTCCGGTATTGAGCCCTGATGACGGAACTCAGTGCCGGAAAAGTTTGCTGCAAGTGTGAAAGTAGCCTTAGCCTTATTTTTACCTGTGTTTATAATATGATGGGTTATCCATTTAACATGAGTTTTGTGTTCTTTTCATAGGGGACGTTGGCAACTATTACTATGGGCAGGGACATCCCATGAAACCTCACAGAATCCGTATGACACACAATCTGCTTTTGAACTATGGACTGTACCGCAAGATGGAAATCTATGTAAGATCTTGGTATAAATGATAAGGGGTTGAGGAGATGACATGCACATAACCAGGGATCAATTCAGGATATCGGGATAATGAGTCTTCTGTGCGCTTGCATCTGTTTGTGACAGTGGTTTACATTGTGTGTATTGCATATTCAAAAAGATAGGTCCTGAATAGGGATGAGCGAATTGATTTGCTCAGCCAATAGAGTTCTTCAGGAGTGAGGACAGCCTCCTACAGCTAAAGAAGCTCCCCTTACCCCTTGATAGACAATGGCATAGTTCTGCTGAAATGAAAAAAGAAAAACAGACAAAAATTCTTTAAAATACAAAAAAAAAAATGCACTTTTCTGATGGGAGCGTTCTTTTAAAGAGCCAGGACAGGAAGTAGGATACATGGAGTGTCCTCCGTATTCTAAAAAACACCAACTTGTTAAAAAATAAAATAAAAAATACATAGAATATTCAGTTAGGAGCACATGCTTAAATATTTGTAAGAAAGCGTTCTTTTAAATCTGGCATTGGACCACCTAGTTGCTGGAAGGCCTGTATTCTGTATTTACAGGGATTGTTCACCCTTGGGTCGGACCTGCAGTGGTAGTCATACTTGCCTAATCCCCACTAATGTGTTCCAGCTCCGTTATGGCTCTGCAGGTCTCCCTGGGTCAGCATCCTTTTTGATGCGGGTACGTGACCACTGCAACCAATCGTTGTCATGTGACCCTGGACCTGCCACATAGGTTACTGCTGCGGCAGCGTTTTAAGCATGGCCACTGCTGCTCCATTCAGCTCTATGGGTTTGAAGAAGATAGCGGAGTTGTACTTTCCTAGTAAGTAATGACGTATCTTCAGGATAGGCACTCACTAACTGTTTGGCTGGGATGCAACAACCTTCACCCCCACAATCAGCTGTTCGGTTGTAGCTGAGGCGCCCAGTTCTGTGCGCTACACAGTTGATGGAACTGTGTAGTTCCAGCACCAACTTCCACCGCCAGAGCTACACTTGATTGGGGGGTTGAACAGCTAGTGATGGCCTGTCCTGAGGATAGGCCATCACTTAGTGAAAGCTGGACATCCCCTTAAAGAACTGTCATTATTTCGGTGCCTGATAATAAAATATAACTTGTTTGGAGGCAGGGTGGATTTGATTTAAATCAAACTGATTTAAATCAGTCAGTAAGGCTTGATTTAAATCATAGTTTTCTACATAAAGCTACTTTCACAGTTGTGTTTGGGGATCTGCTTGTGAGATCCGTTTGAAGGTCTCACAAGAGGCCCCAAACTGATCCGTTCAGCCCAAATGCATTCCGAATGGATGCGGATCCGTTCAGAATGCACTGGTTTGGATCCATACCGCTTCCTTTCCGTTTTGGAGGCGGACACCAAAACGCTGCTTGCAGAGTTTTGGTGTCCGCCTAGCGATGCTGAGCCAAACGGATCCATCCTGACTTAAGTCAATGGGGACGGATCTGTTTGCATTGACTTTCAATGGGGGTCAGAATGTATCCGTTTGGCACTTAGCATTTTTTTCCACATATAATACAAACCGATCCGTTCTGAACGGATGCATCAGTTTGTATTTTCAGTGCGGATCCGTCTGTACAAGTACTGGACGGACCCGCACCAAACGCAAATGTGAAAGTAGCCCTAAGGCCTCATGCACACGACCGTTGTTTGATTCCGTGTCCGTTGCTCCGTTTTTCGTGATTTTCTGCGGACCCATTGGTTTTCAATGGGTCCGTGGAAACCTCGGCAAATGCACAGTTTGTCCTCCGCGTCCGTGGTCCGTGATTCCAGTCCGTCAAAAAAATATAACCTGTCCTATTCTTGTCCGTGAAAAACGGTTCACGGACCCATTCAAGTCAATGGGTCCGTGAAAAATGCGGATGGCCATCCGTGTGTCATCCGCGTTCCGTGTCCGTTTTTTTTGCGGATCCCTTGGCAGGCACTTGGGAAAAATTGTCAGCCTGTCTTTTGGTAAAATCTTTTGGGTCATGTCCGCAAAAAAAACGGAAGACACACGGAAACACAACGGAAGGCAAAAACGGACACGGATCACTGAACAACGGAACCCCTTTTTGCGGACAGCATAAAAAAACGGTCGTGTGCATAAGGCCTAAGACTAATTCTTGCTGGTATAACTTATAATATGCAAGTAGATGAAGATTTGCAGTGAAGAAGAGGCATATGATCTCTGCTGAGTCAAATTCAGTTTTGAGAACTGCAAAAGTAAACCAAGCATCTGTGATAATATCTTGTAGGCAGAGAAACTGCCCAAAAATCTAAGAAAAACCTCTGGGAGAGCATGACATTGTGAATGGATTAATGGAATTTATTTACAAAAATAAATTAAACATATACAGCCTTACTCTACATAATTAAAAAACAAATTTATTTCATGATGGAATAACCTTTGGATGGCAATATATTTTCCTCCAAAAAGCATTTTATATAAAAAATCCAATTTAAATAAAAAAAAATCTGATTTAAATCAAATCCGATTTTTTTTTTTTTTTTTTTTTTTTAAATCATTGATTTTTATCCCCCCTGTTTGGAGGTAATGTTATAAAAGTTATCCTGCTTGTGAAAGAAAAAACGTGTGACATGTTAGGAAGCAAAAATGAACAATACTCGCCCCTCCTTTCCACAGCGAAGTGCAGCGAGCTGTTGCCACTTTTTATTTGTCTGACAAGCAAGCTTTGTCTGACAAGCTGTAAAACGCCCTTCGCCCAAAAAAGTACAGGAGCTTCTTTGGGGCGTTTTGTCGCTCGTATTGTGATTGACGCCAGAGTGGTCAATCACACGAACGAGCGTACAACGTGGGAGGAGGAGCATAGCCCTGAGTGCCTGGGGAGAGCACCGGGAGGAGGAGCACTGCCCTGAGTGCCTGGGGAGAGCACTGGGAGGAGGAGCACTGCCCTGAGTGCCTGGGGAGAGCACTGGGAGGAGGAGCACAGCCCTGAGTGCCTGGGGAGAGCACTGGGAGGAGGAGCACAGCCCTGAGTGCCTGGGGAGAGCACCGGGAGGAGGAGCACAGCCCTGAGTGCCTGGGGAGAGCACCGGGAGGAGGAGCACAGCCCTGAGTGCCTGGGGAGAGCACCGGGAGGAGGAGCACAGCCCTGAGTGCCTGGGGAGAGCACCGGGAGGAGGAGCACAGCCCTGAGTGCCTGGGGAGAGCACCGGGAGGAGGAGCACAGCCCTGAGTGCCTGGGGAGAGCACCGGGAGGAGGAGCACAGCCCTGAGTGCCTGGGGAGAGCACCGGGAGGAGGAGCACAGCCCTGAGTGCCTGGGGAGAGCACCGGGAGGAGGAGCACAGCCCTGAGTGCCTGGGGAGAGCACCGGGAGGAGGAGCACAGCCCTGAGTGCCTGAGGGGAGCAGTGGGAGGAGGAGCACAGCCCTGAGTGCCTGGGGCAAGCACCGGGAGGAGGAGCATACCCCTGAGTGCCTGGGGAGAGCACTGGGAGGAGGAGCACAGCCCTGAGTGCCTGGGGAGAGCCCTGGGAGGAGGAGCACAGCCCTGAGTGCCTGGGGAGAGCACTGGGAGGAGGAGCACAGCCCTGAGTGCCTGGGGAGAGCCCTGGGAGGAGGAGCACAGCCCTGAGTGCCTGGGGAGAGCCCTGGGAGGAGGAGCACAGCCCTGAGTGCCTGGGGAGAGCACTGGGAGGAGGAGCACAGTCCTGAGTGCCTGGGGAGAGCACTGGGAGGAGGAGCACAGTCCTGAGTGCCTGGGGAGAGCACTGGGAGGAGGAGCACAGTCCTGAGTGCCTGGGGAGAACACCGGGAGGAGGAGCACAGCCCTGGGTGCCTGGGGAGAGCACTGGGAGGAGGAGCACAGTCCTGAGTGCCTGGGGAGAGCACTGGGAGGAGGAGCACAGTCCTGAGTGCCTGGGGAGAGCACTGGGAGGAGGAGCACAGTCCTGAGTGCCTGGGGAGAACACCGGGAGGAGGAGCACAGTCCTGAGTGCCTGGGGAGAACACCGGGAGGAGGAGCACAGGCCTGAGTGCCTGGGCTCGGGCATAAAGGGGAGGGGGAAAGGCTGATTCAGATGCTGCTTTCTCCTGAATGGTAGCAGCGAGAAATATGCAACTTGTCTTGTTTGAAAGCTGACATTCCAGGCTTTCACACAAGACCAGAATGACAAGCAACAGAGGAAAAATCCCTTTTAGAATTTGACTCTGTAATAATGCCGGGTAAAAACTGCTTTTACTTTTACTTTCAGCTGCATTCACTACATCCCTATTTCTCCGGATTGCTCAGTACAGTATTAGAACAAAGTTTTATGCAAATCAACTTTGGATGTTTCACCTGAAGTCGGTTCGCTCCTCCCTAGAATACACACTGCTCTGGGGTAGTGGGGGAAGTTACCCGCATTCTGATTGGTCCTAAGGGTTGCCAAGGGCTGAATACAGACATCAGAAAGGTCAAATTAGCTTAAAAATACAGCTTCATGAATATTTTCCCATCAAATATTATTTTTGGTAGTAAAATGGCAGTTACACTTTAAAAGTATGGCTCGTTGACAGTAAATTGCTAATATGGTTTGTGCTGACTTTTATTTTTTCCTTTTATCAGAGACCTCACAAAGCTAATGCGGAAGAGATGACGAAATATCACAGCGACGATTACATCAAATTTCTTCGCTCTATTAGGCCAGATAACATGTCTGAATACAGCAAGCAGATGCAGAGGTGTAAGTGCTTATCTTAAAGTGGTTTTCTGTGATGATTAAAATCTGACATCCTCTTCTTGTTTTTTAGTTTTGTTTTCATTTTGAAGCGCAATATAGCCACTTCTCAATCACTGTTCTCTGCCGCGCTGGTTCGGTGTTCCTGCCTCTGTTTTCAAACAGCAGATGTGACGTGCCTGGATACGGCACATGACTGCTGCAGCCAATCATTGGTCTACAGCTCAGGACAGTGATTGGCTGCTGTGGTCACATGTCATATTTAGGGACATCAGTGCTGTGGTGGGTGGGAGTACCAGACCAGAACTGGAGAAATGGTTTTGTTTTTTCTATCTTAGTCTTTGTAGGGGTTGTCCAAGATTTTTATTTATCTTGGACAACCCCCTTTTAACATTTTTTTTTCTCTCTCGTTACAGTTAATGTAGGGGAGGACTGTCCAGTGTTTGACGGGTTGTTTGAGTTTTGCCAGTTATCAACTGGAGGCTCTGTAGGTAAGTGTCCCGTGGGCAGCATGATTTAGTGATGTGCCCGAACTCCATTAAATGGGCTTTATTCTTGAGCACTGCAGTGTTTTAGAGAAATTACACGCAATAGCGTTCAGTTTTAGTGTTGGACCTTGATTGACTGTTCTCTCCCCATACGCTTATGGAAAGGAGAGTTGGGCCTCTTTCACACGGGCGTCCTGTTTGAGGCGGGTGCGTTGCGGGAATATGCGCGTTTTTCCCCGCGCGGGTGCAAATGTTTGTAACGCGTTTTGCACGCGCGTGAGAAAAAACGCCTTGTTTGGTATCCAACCCGAAGCCGGACTTCAGTTTCGGGTCTTCTGGAGAATTGTTTATTTCCCCTTATAACATGGTTAGAAGGGGAAATAATAGCATTCTTAATAAAGAATGCATTGTAAAATTAAGTGGAAGGGGTTAAAAATAATAAAAGTTAACTTACCTTAGCCACTTGATCGCGTAGTTACGATCTCTCCTCTCTTTCCCTGCATCAGGTAAGATCTACAGGACCTGTGATGACGTCACATCACATGGTCCAATCACATGGTCCATATTACCATGGTGATGGACCATGTGATTGGACCATGTGATGTGATGTCATCACAGGTCCTTTAGATCTTAGATGATGCAGGGAAAGAGAGGAGAGATCGTAACTACGCGATCAAGTGGCTAAGGTAAGTTAACTTTTATTATTTTTAACCCCTTCCACTTCATTTTACAATGCATTCTTTATTAAGAATGCTATTATTTCCCCTTATAACCATGTTATAAGGGGAAATAATAGAGATCGGGTCCCGTTGCCAAGCAACCATGCGGGGAAATCGCAACGCATCCGCACTTGCTTACGGATGCTTGCGATTTTCCCGCAGCCCCATTCACTTCTATGGGGCCTGCGTTGCGTGAAAAACGCACAATATAGAGCATGCTGCGATTTTCACGCAACGCAGAAGTGATGCGTGAAAATCACCGCTCATGTGCACAGCCCCATAGAAATCAATGGGTCCGGATTCAGTGCGGGTGCAATGCGTCCTCCTCACGCATTGCACCCGTGCGGAAAACTCGCCCGTGTGAAAGGGGCCTTGGGCCTCCTGTACACGGCTGTATTTTTGATCTGTGCCCAGTCAGCATTTTTTTGCGGATTGCACATGAACCCATTCATTTCTATGGGTCTGCAAAAGAAAAGCGGACAGCACAGGGATGGTCTGTGACCCAGGTGGACCTTCATTCATAAATTGCTAGCAGGAGTAATAAAGGAATGGCACAACATAGTCATAAGAATAAATACTCCAGAATTGTCATTTCGTGTGGAATACACTCATTTGCTACAACAGACACGTCGAGAGTGGCGGCGGGTCCTCTCTGAGTGTCCGCAGTCATCTGGTGCCATTGGTGGTGCACACGAGAATCTTGAAGGAAGGAAATGCAAGGTGAATAGCCACTTGTGGTTGGAGTAGGCCGGTGTGCCACATGCTTCCCCCTCCATATTGATCACTGCCCACGTTGGTGTACTACAGGGGTACACAGATTTCTATATAGCTAATTCTGTCATGGATGGGCGATCTGGTATAACGGTTACATTTTTCCTTTGTCTTGATCAGTTTTATTTTTCTTTGGCAGCAAGTTCTGTGAAATTAAACAAGCAGCAAACAGACATTGCCGTAAACTGGGCAGGTGGACTACATCACGCTAAGAAGTCTGAGGCCTCAGGATTTTGTTATGTCAATGACATTGTCCTTGCCATTCTGGAACTATTAAAGTATGTATGCATTCAAATATGTGTGTATATTTGCTTCATGTAGATTTTTATTTTGTTCTGCGCCCCCTTCCCCAAGCTGACATTTAATGCTGCATTCTTTCTAATCCAGATATCATCAGCGGGTACTGTACATCGATATTGATATTCACCATGGTGATGGTGTGGAAGAAGCTTTTTATACCACTGACAGAGTCATGACTGTTTCTTTCCATAAGTATGGAGAGTATTTTCCAGGCACTGGGGACTTAAGGGTGAGTGTGGGAGCCACCAATCTAAAGGCTCTTATAACAATTTTAATGCATTGGCCCTTTAACTTACTAGGCATTGACTTTTGCCCCTGACCCTTCCCTTCGCCCTTGCTTTGTTACTGGCTGGATCGATCACAGCAGTGATGTTATGGCGCTGTGCTTGGTGAGCTGCTGAGAGCCCATTGTGCTCACCAGAGCTCTGATGAGCCTGGCAGCTCCCTGGAACAGCTGATTGGCCGGGGTGCTTGGAATCGGACCCCCCGCCGATGTGATAATGATGACCTATCCTGAGGATAGGTCATCATTATCTCCTGAGTAAGGCTACTTTCACACTCGCGTTTTGTTGGATCCGTCATGGACTGATCCGTTAAGATAATACTACCGTCGTTTGTATTATTTTTAATATAGCCAAGACGGATCCGTCTTGAACACCATTGAAAGTCAATGGAGGACGGATCCGTTTTCTATTGTGCCAGATTGTGTCAGTAAAAGCAGCTCCGTCCCCATTTGCCTCAGTTACATCAGACGGACACCAAAACTCTGCTTGCAAGCAGCGTTTTGGTGTCCGTCTCCAAAGCAGAATGAAGACTGAACCGATGAACTCTGAGAGAATCCTTTTCAATTCAGAATGCAAACTGATCCGTTTTGGACCGCTTCTGAGAGCCCTGAACGGATCTCACAAAGGGAAAGCCAAAACGTAAGTGTGAAAGTAGACTAGCCGATTGAAGGGAAACACCTGGAACACTGGGAAAACCCTTCCAGAAGTTTAAAGGGGTTATCAGGAATTGATCATGATGACCTACCCTCAGGATAGGTCATGAATACATCAGCGGGGGTCTAAGGCCTCTTGCACACGGGCGTCATGTTTGACGCCCGGATAAGATGCGGGTGCGTTGCGGGAATCGCCGCGATTTTTCCGCGCGTGTGCTAACGTTTGTAGTGCGTTAAGCACGCGCGTGGAAAAATCCGCATGCTTGGTACCCAGACCCGAAGTCAGACTTCATCACTGAAGTCTGGTTTCGGGATGAGTATTCTGTATGTGTAATTATTTTCCATTATAACATAGTTATAAGGGAAAATAATTGCATTCTAATTACAGAATGCAATGTTCCCCGGGCTTTAAAGGGTTAAAAATAATAAAAAGTTAACTTACCTTCTCCCATTGTACGCGCAGAGCCCCAGAACGTCTTCTCTCTTGATAGTTTGGATGCATGAGGACCTGTGGTGACGTCACAGGGTCACATGGTCCAATCATAGAAGAATTTGAGTGGACCATGTGACCCATGTGATCCTGTGACATCACGGCAGGTCCTTTATCCAACAGATCCTTGGATGAAGGACCTGCCGTGATGTCACAGGATCACATGGGTCACATGGTCCACTCAAATTCTTCTATGATTGGACCATGTGACCCTGTGACGTCACCACAGGTCCTCAAGCATCCAAACTATCAAGAGAGAAGACGTTCTGGGGCTCTGCGCGCACAATGGGAGAAGGTAAGTTAACTCTTTATTATTTTTAACCCTTTAAAGCCCGGAGAACATTGCATTCTGTAATTAGAATGCGATTATTTTCCCTTATAACTATGTTATAAAGGAAAATAATTACGATCGGGTCCCCATCCCGATCGTATCCTAGCAACCATGCGGGAAAATCGCAACGCATCCGCACATGATTGCGGATGCTTGCGATTTTCCCGCATCCCCATTCACTTCTATGGGGCTTGCGTTGCGTGGAAAACGCAGAAACTGGAGCATGCTGCGATTTTCACGCAACGCAGAAGTGATGCGTGAAATACAACGCTCATGTGCACAGCCCCATAGAAATGAATGGGTCCGGATTCAGTGCCGGTGCAATGCGTCCTCCTCACGCATTGCACCCGCGCGGAAAACTCGCCCGTGTGAAAGAGGCCTAAGTCCTGGCAACCCCACCAATCAACTGTTTCAGGGAGCCGCTTTGTTTACCAGAGCTCTGGTGAACACTGCAGGCTCCTGGCTGTGTTTGGAAAGTAAGTACATACATTAACGTATACGTTTTTACAATTGAACTCTTTGACGGAAGCCACTATATGGCCTCTGGCGTCTGTTAACGTATACCTTTGTAAACATGCACTTAACTTCAATCAAAACTGAAGAGACCAAAAATCTACAGGTAGCCTGGTTAGCACATTGTGTAATTAGATGTTACAAAAACCTATGTATCCAAATCCCATACAGTGGGAAAATGTGTGAAAATTAAAATTAGATGTAGGACTTTATGTAATTAGATGTGTAACTGATTCTTCTCTCCCCCTTTTTAGAAAAAAAATCTGAATGTGTCTATTTTTTTCAGCCTACTTAATTATGTCGTCTTGGTAATCTTTAATCACTTTCAATTTTCTAATTAGGACATTGGAGCAGGGAAGGGTAAATACTATGCAGTGAATTACCCACTTCGAGATGGGATTGATGATGAATCGTATGAAGCCATTTTCAAACCAGTAAGTTACTCTTAATAAAATTCTACTACTAGAATTAAGAGTGCGCTCTACTTCATTGATGTTCTCCATAAACAATGTCTCTTATTTTTTTTTTTTTTTTACCAGGTCATGTCTAAGGTTATGGAGATGTACCAGCCAAGCGCTGTGGTTCTGCAGTGTGGTGCAGACTCACTTTCTGGGGACAGACTTGGCTGCTTTAATCTAACCATTAAAGGTGAGAATTGGAATGAAAAGTTAGTGTAACTGTCATTCTTTTATTCTTGATTCATGCATAGGGGCAGTTCGGGAAATGTTTTTTTACAGTACAAATTAATTTATAAAGTTATTATCCAAAGTCTCGTGAGACTTCGCGAAGCAAAAACTTCGGCTCATCAGAGCCAATACATTCTAATACTGTACGGAGCTCCTGCAGTACAGTATTAGAACAAAGTTTTATGTGATTCGCTCATCCCTAGTTGTGATCCTAATGATCTGTATAATTAGCGATGAACGAAGCAAGCTTTGGATGCAACATCCAAAATCGCTTCGCTCAAAACTTCAGATTAATGCTGTACGGAGATCTGTCTCCATCCTGCATTAAAATGTACTGGCTGAGCCTAAGTCCGTTATTTGCTAAGTAGTGTGAGACTTCATTGAATAACTTTGGTAGTTTTATTTCTGAAGTGGAAAACCACTTTAAAACTTGGACCTGAACTCTGCTCTGGTTCCAAGGTACCAGATGGAACTGAAGCCGAGTTCAGTTCGAAGTTTCAAAATAGTTTTCCACTTCAGAAATCAAGTACCAAAGTTATTCAATGAAGTCTCGTGCCACTTTGCGAATAGCTGACCGGCTCATCAGAGTCCATACGTTTTAATGCTGTACGAAGACGGATCTCTGTACAGCATTAGTCCGAAGTTTTGAGCGAAACGACTTCAGATGTATCATCCGAAGCTCACTTTGCTCATCACTAGTGATAATCATTACCAATCCAACTGCATGAAAACACCAGGGCAGATTTACTAATCCTATAAATGACATACACTTGGGCTGTCTAGTCCAGGTATGGCCAACCTGTGGCTCTCCAGCTGTTGTGAAACTACAACTCCCTCTATGCCCTGCGGTGGGCTGATGGCTGTAGTCAGTCTGGGCATGCTGGGACTTGTAGTTTTGCCACAGCTGGAGAGCCTCAGGTTGGCCATCCCTGGTCTAGACCTTCACCATATTGGAGACAGTGTGCAGGTAAACATTGAACAGGATGCAGACCTTCCACAAGCGCCATGACCCCTTTAATGGGCTGATCGGTTGGGGTGGTGGGAGTTGGCCTTCTGATGATCTGATATTGATGACCCATTCTGAGGAGAGGTCATCAATACATGTAGCGCAGGCAACGTCTTTAACTATCTACTGAAGGCCCGTAGCCTGCACCACCTATTGAAAGATTCATACCTGCTCCCTGTCACTTGGGTCCTGCGCACTGGCTCCTGCTTGTTTTCTTTTAGCTGGGGCACGGACCTCGTCAACTGTGCTGCCGCAGGCAAGAGCTGGTTTCAGCAGTGACATGTGACTGCTGAGGGTTTTTAACTACTTGATAAGCCCTGCTAATGACTGTACTTCTTTTTAGGACATGCTAAATGTGTGGAGTTTATGAAGACCTTCAACCTTCCATTGTTGATGCTGGGTGGTGGTGGCTACACGATCAGGAATGTCGCCCGCTGCTGGACATATGAAACTGCTGTTGCGTTAGACACGGAGATCCCCAATGGTTTGTACATTTTCTTTTTGAACTATGGGTTTTACTTGGAAGGGTTTCTCTTACTTCTCCTATCTTCACTCTGATTTAAAGGGGTAGTCAGGTAATTACAAGTAAGGACTGTTTCACACTTGCGTTGTGGCATTCAGGTTTTTGATATCAGTCAGAGGATCTCAAAAACTGGGGCAAGTCTGATCAGTTTTGTCCCCATTCATTGTCAATAGAGACAAAAATGATGAGGATGAATTCCGTTCCGTTTCAATGTAAGCCAATGGTGCCGGATTTATTTTATTTTTTTGTTCACGAAAAAACTCATCCCACTCCCATTGACTTACAATAACTTTCATAACGAATCTGGTTTGTTCCGTCTTGATTTAATACAACCTGATTCGTCCGATATAGATGCATCCGGATGTATTAAATGTCACGGATCTGTTTAATTCTGGTTTTAAAGGGTTTCTGTCACCAGATTTAACCCTATTAAACTGGCTGACATTAGCGATGTGCTAATGTCAGCAGACCCTAACTCTCCTAATCTTATGCTTCTGGATGCCCCCGTTACTGCACAGTTTTAACTTTTATAATATGCTAATTAGCCTCTAGGAGCAGGGGGGGGGCTTGCTCCTGCTCCTAGAGGCTTCGCTCGCCCACCTCAAGTCACGACCTGCCTTCCTTAATAGGGTTAAATCTGGTGACAGAAACCCTTTAAGTTCTTCTGCCAGATCTCAAAGCCAGAATGCCATAACGCAAGTGTGAAACAGGCGTCGGGCCATGGCTACACAGTGACTCTTTGTAGTACAGTTGATTGATTTTAACTATTGAACTACAGGTGCAGTCCAAATGAATACATTTAGTTGAATTAAATCTTGTAGACTGCAGCTGCTACTCAATAGTTAATATCAATCAGTCGTGCTACAAAAAGTCACAGTATAGCCAAGACCATATACTATATCCCTTTAACTGCTAGATCGGTTCCGTCTTGCTGTTCGGACCCCTAGTGATCGCCAATACAGGGATTCCATGTGTGCCTCCAGCTGCATGACTTTTGTCAGTATGACTTGCGTTGATGGTAGTGCAGTCATTCACGGTCTATGGCATAAAGAAAATATTGCTACCTGTAACAGCGCCAGAAATTAATAGGACAGTTCTGTGTTACATGTTCCAACAGCAGTTTCTTTGCATATGTTTAAACCCTTAACACTAAAATGACATCATTGTATGGAGTGGACTTACAAGTTGAGCCTGCTCCATACACAGTTGGTGCCAGATGTGTAATACAGCTGACGCCCAATCGCAGTGACCTGAATTGGCCATGAATCCGATCCTGGTCGTTTAAACCCTCAGTTGTCAGTCAATAGCTACGCAGCATCTGAATAGTTGGGCCTAATTCACACGTCCGCACCTGTTCCGCAAATTTGCGGAATGAGTGCGGACCCATTAATTTTGAATGGGGACGTGATGGATGCGGAGAGCACACACTGTGCTCTCCGCATTTGCGGAGCGCGCCGCCGATCTTCCGGACGGCGGCTCCACAAAAATATAGAGCATGTCCTATTCTTGCCCGCACTTGCGGACAAGTATAGGCATCTCTATAGGGCTGATGGCAAGGTGTGTTTCAAATACGCAAAACCTACGGACGTGTGAATAAGGCCTTAGAGCAGTGTTTCCCAACCAGTGTGCCTCCAGCTGTTGCAAAACTACAACTCCCAGCATGCCCGCACAGCAAAAGGCTGTCCGGGCATGCTGGGAGCTGTAGTTTTGCAACAGCTGGAGGCACACTAGTTGGGAGACACTGCCTTAGAGAGAGGGGGCTCTGTCCTCCAGTCGGAAATTCTCCCCCATTGCCCCACCACCTTGGAGATATTGTGGGGTTCTGATCAGTTACCATGGTGGGGTATTAGGTAATGTGAATTTGTTTTTATTTCAACACATTTAGGGGCAATAGGTAGGTTTTAATATAAGCCTGGCACCCTTGTTTTTATGAGTTCAACAGGATTTTAACCCCTTCAGGACCCTGCCATTTTTCACCTTGAGGACCAGGCCATTTTTTGAAAATCTGACGTGCAACTTTGTGATGATAACTTTAAAACTTTTTTTTACTTATCCAGACCATTCTGAGATTTTCTCGTCACATATGTAATTCATGACAGTGGTAAATTTGAGTCAAAATGTTTTATTTTTATTTATAAAAAATACCAAATTTACCAAAAATTAGGAAAAATTCGCAATGTTCAACATTTTTATTTCTCTGCTTTTAAAACAGATAGTGATACCTCCTAAAATAGTTATTACTCTACATTTCCTATATGTCTACTTTATGTTTGGATCATTTTGTAAATTACATTTTCTTTTTTTGGGAAGTTAGAAGACTTAGAAGTAAATCTTGAAATTTTTACAAAATTTCCAAAACCCACTTTTTAAGGATCTGTTCAGGTCTGAAGTCACTTTGTGAGGGTTACATAATAGAAACCACAAATTTTAGAAACTACACCCCTCAAGGTATTCAAAACTGATTTTACAAACTTTCTTAACCCTTTAGGTGTTCCACAAGAATTAAAGGAAAATGTAGATTAAATTTCTGAATTTAACTTTTTTGGCAGATTTTACATTTTAATAAAAAAAAAATTCCACTAACAAAGCGAGGGATAACAGCTAAACAAAACTCAATATTTATTCCCCTGATTCTGTAGTTTACAGAAACACCTCATATGTGGTCGCTAACTGCTGTACAAGCACACGGCAGGGCACAAAAGGAAAGGAACGCCATATGGTTTTTGGAGGGCAAATTTCACTGGGATAATTTTAAGTTGCCATGTCACATTTGAAAACCCCCTGATGCACCCCTAGAGTAGAAACTCCAAAAAAGTGACCCCATTTTGGAAACTACGGGATAAGGTGGCAGTTTTGTTGGTACTATTTTAGGGTACATATGATTTTTGGTTGCTCTATATTACACTTTTTGTGAGGCAACAAAAAAAAAAGTTTTGGCACGGTTTTTATTTACAATGTTCATCTGACAGGTTAGATGATGGGGTATTTTTATAGAGCAGGTTATTATGAACGCGACAATACCAAATATGACCAAAATGATATTTTTAGTGTCTCCATATTCTGAAAGCCATTTTTTTTTCTTTGCAACTGTCCTATGAAGGGTCTTATTTATGGGGTGCATATGGCTTTTTGATTGCTTGCTATTACACTTTTTGTGATGTAAGGTAACAAAAAATGGCTTTTTTGACACAGTTTTTATTTTTTTACGGTGTTCACCTGAGGGGGTAGGTCATGTGATATTTTTATAGAGCAGGTCCTACGGATGTGGCAATACCTAATATGTATACTTTTTTTATTTAAGTTTCACACAATAATATTTTTGAAAAAAAAAATTGTTTTGGTGTCTCCATATTCTGAGAGTCAGTTTTTTTCTATTTTTTTAGGCAATTCTTAGGTAGGGTTTTTTTTTTTTTTTTTCCTTTCAACTTTTGGAGGTCTGATCCGATTTACAATGTATCACAATACTTCTGTATTGTAATGCATTGGCTGTAAGTGTATTACACTATTACACTGAGTAATACACTTACAGCCTGCTTCCTGTGAGATCCAGCTCCTGCACGCGCCCAATCAGCCCGCCGTACATGTACGCTGCGGGTCCTTAAAGGGTTAAAATTGATGGCCTTTTGTGAGTATAGGCTATTCATTTCTAATGAGTGGTGGTCTGACACCCTAAACCCCCAATGATCAGCTGTTTCAGAGTAGCTCCAGCACCGGATCTGCACAGTTCTGTACATTGTGCAATTGCCACAAGTATTATTGTCACACTTCTCTCATTAACTTAATGGATCAGTCATACCCAGATCCTTTATATGAGTATTTGCTTTATGCCACGTGTGTTTTCCATAAAGAAAACATCACTTTTTGATGCAGCTAAAAAACCATATATAGCAGACGCATTCTACTGTATACTTTGTAACTGCTTTTTTTTGCCTACAGTTGAGTATATCTTTGTCTATGAAAGAAAACAAACTAGGATGCAGCACAACAGCCAGACATAATGAGCAGGAGTATGCTAGTATAAGTTTGAAATAGTTATCAAATAGTAATCCCATAATAGGATTTCTAAGAATGTTTAATGTAAAAATGCCTTGAAATTGCTACTGTTTAGTGTATAGTAGAATATATTATATTGTGCACACATTAAAGGGGTTATCCAAGACTATAAAAATGTCCCCCATATGCTGGGCCTCTCACAATAAATATACTTACCTGGCTTCCACGCTCCCTGTGCTGTTCGTGGTCCCCGCACCGCCACTGTTGCTTCTCCCCGTGCGCGGATGAAACAGTCTGCCATTGGCTGCTCCCCCGACACCGGATGTTTTTATTCGTGTACAGGGAGAAGCGGCGGTGCGGGAAAGCCAGGTAAGTATATTCATTGTGAGGCACCTGGCATATGGGGGACATTTTTATAGTCTTGGATAACCCCTTTAAATAAAAGAATAAACTACACATATTAGGCATCCACGTGACTATTTAGTGTGAAACATGGACGTCATGAAAAAAATATCCCTTAAATATATATTTCCATGGCAAAAAAATGTGTGTGTGTGTGTGTATATATATATATATATATATATATATATATATATATATATATATATATATATATATATATAATCAATTCAGCCCAGTGTCGTCAGCATCGTTGCTGATGACACTGGGCTGAATAAACCACAGTTCTTTCCTTTACGAATATTGGAGTGCTGCCGTGCTTTTTTCTACATGTAACTGAATTGGACCTTGGCGCTGGCCAGTTGCCGGAATTTGCACCCTCTTTTTCTTTATATATACACACACACGATCACAGTGCTGCAAATTCCACCTTACAGGGGGTGTCCAGGATAGTTAAAATTAAGTCTCAAAGAACCCCTAAAGTTGCTTAAGATATATATATATATATATATATATATATATATATATATATATATATATATAGATCTCCTCGCCCGTTTCTCCTGCACCATCTTCTGGCACTGGTTAAATACTCGTGCCGCTGTGTATTAATGAGGGTATTTCTCACGGCTGGTTAAGTGGCATGTGCTTGAATACCATCTTTCTCACTTAGTAAGTTTATTTGAACAGGTTGGTGTAGTACTCTTAACGTGTAGTATTTGGTATTGGTAAATTCACAATTGCATCTAATACCTGCGTCTATAATTAGTTGCTTTTCCACTCTTCAGAGCTTCCTTACAATGACTATTTTGAATATTTTGGCCCCGACTTCAAGCTTCACATCAGTCCTTCCAACATGACAAACCAAAACACAAATGAATACCTGGAAAAGATCAAGTGAGTAATTTGATAATACAATGAAGTTTGTCCTTTCGGTAGTATTTTTAAAGTAAATGGCCTGGCGTTTGTTGGTTTTTGCTTTAGGCAGCGACTGTTTGAGAACTTGCGTATGCTTCCACATGCCCCTGGTGTCCAGATTCAGCCCATCCCTGAAGACTCTATTCAGGATGATAGTGGTGATGAAGACGAAGATGATCCCGACAAACGTATTTCTAGTAAGTAACATAAAAGTTGCTTTAACAATTGAAGCGTTGTAGACATGTGACTCTACAATTGTGACTTTTATTTTTTTTTTGCAGTTCGATCTTCGGACAAGAGAATTGCTTGCGATGAGGAATTCTCAGATTCAGAAGATGAAGGGGAAGGAGGACGCAGGAATGTTGCAAATTACAAAAAGGCAAAGCGTGCCAAAACAGAGGATGAGAAAGATGAAGATAAGAAAGGTGAGATTCTTTACACAGGAGCTGTCAGTCCACAACATATCTGTTTAGTACATAATGCTGTTACCATTCCCCTTGTCAAAGGCATGTCCCTACACTGACTGAGCAATGCCAGACTACAAGGACGCACTGCCAGCTAGTAACACCCACTAGTCAATTTATTCCTAAATTTGTGGGCGGAATGACTGGACCCAGACTGATCAGATATTAATGGCCATTCCAGAGATAGACTGACTTTATCCTAAATTACCATGACACAGTCCGTTTGACTCAGGGGGCTGTGCTCATCACGGGAAATGTGTCAAACCCTGTTTCCCGAGCCAGTCACAATTGTGTAACTCTTTGAGGATATTTGAGGATATTCACTGTACATGTATGGCAGATGTACACTCTTTAGAGATGGTGCCCACACTGGAGTGGGCACCAGAGCTGCTGAGTTTCTGCTGTTTTATACAGCAGACACACGGGGCAATGTCTGATCAGCAAGAACAGTCTGAGGTGACTTACCTGCAAGGTTCCCTCGCGTGGCGATTGGGGAAGTCGTTTGTTCTGAACCCGGACATATCCCCTTTTTCAACCAGGCAGCCCCTCTAATATGACATTTCATGCTCTGATGCCCTCCCTTGCCAGGACAAGGGCTGTATGTATATATATATATATAACAATGGTGAAGGACCGCACCGCTTACACAATAAAGTATGCAGAGGAGTGCCAGTAGCTGTAGCAGTATCCCACTTACTTCCAAAAATATTTTTTACACTGCTAGGCGGAAGCCTCTGCCTAAATAACAAAAACTGAAAAGGGGGGTGGGTTACCTTTAAAACATAACTTTTGATGATATGTAAAACGCCCATAAGTGACTCAATTGCCAATCCAGATGGGTTTGTAAAGTTTCTAGGGGTGGGGGATGGGAGGGGTGGGGGGTGCTGGGTCTCTGCCCCTATTGCACACCCTAGCTCTAGGTCCCTTATCCTAACCACGGCACACCTCCTTTGCCGTCCCTGTGTACTTCCCTGATCAGTGCAATGACTGCCCAGCTTCGTCCGGAAGGGGAAGGGAAGAGGGGGGGAGGAGGAGACCCTAAATCACAGACCTGCCTAGCAGAGACCCAGTACGTCACCGGATCTGATGAAAAAGCGCAGGGCAAGGGAGATGCTCATATCAGATGGGCTGGAGAGGTGGAAAAGTGAATGTGTTCGGGTTCAGCTCTGAACCCAGACAACCCCTTTAAGTGAATGCGGTTATGGAAAAAAAATCAAAATGGCCAATTCACATTTTTTTTCCGTTTGCTTTAAAAAGTTATACACAGTCCAAAATGGTATCAATAAAAACTACAGGTCACCCTGCAGAAAAAGTCCTCACACAGCTCTGTAGATATAACTATAATAAAATTATTGAGTGATGCAAAAAATCGGTATTTAATAAGTATTAAAACATGAGAAAAACGATGTATTGTATCACTGTATTAGTACTGACACAGAGAAGGAAGGGCACCGGTCAGTTTTACTGCATAGGAAACACCGTAAAAATGAAACTCGTAGAACTATGGCGGAATTGTTTTTATTTTATTTTTTTCTAGAGTGTTTTTTTTTATGTTTTTTACAGTATTGGCCAATTTGGAATTATTTTTTTTATGCTTCCCACTACATCTTATGTAATATTAAATGGTGCCAATAGAAAGTACAATTTTTCCCGCAAGAAAAAAAAAAAAGCCCTCATACAGCTATGTGAAATATAAAATAAAAAGTTATGCCCCCGGGAAGGCAGCAAAAATCCAAACTCACCCTGTCCTCAGGGGATTAAGGTAAAAGGCAACACAGCCCATGGACTAGAGCAGGTGATGGCTAACCTCCGGCACTCCAGATGTGGTGAACATCTTGGGAGTCGTAGTTCTACCACAGCTGGAGTGCCGGAGGTTAGCCATCTCCGGACTAGAGTGTTGCTGTTTCTGGGAAAACGGAGGATCCTTTTTTTTTAATTATAAAATGATCCCTTTTCAAAGAGAAGCCTTTTTTTTGTTTGTTTGTTTCTCTCATCTCCACAAATAAACTGTAATGACCGGGGAGAAGCACAGACCGCTGCAGGGGAAATTACATGCAAATGAATGGCCGTCCATGTAATACATGGTTTTGCTGCATCTGCCAATTTACAATCTTGGGGCATGAGTACGCCCCTGTCTGATTCATGTTTATTTGGACACCTTTTAGGAGCAATTTTTTCCTTATCTCAACTCATTTTGGGCTAAAAATCATATTTATTTTTTTTTTCAATTGTTTTTTCTCCTCCAAAACTTTTTTCAGCTTATTTGCAGACTGTAAGGTCGCGTTTACATCACAGTTTGTGAACACTTCGGCATCCAGATCTCCTAAACACTGGCTGTTGTCCGGACAAAAAAGTTGCATATAACATTTTGTTTGACTGGCCGAAACCCTGCATTAATGGCAGAAATACGCCGGACCTTACTGCAGTCAGTGTGGATCTGGGGGTGAAGTAGAATTATAACATGCTGATTATAGAAAAATGATCAGTGTGATAAAAATTTGGCTTAAATGAGTTGTGATAAAGGCTACAGATCGAGCCATCAGGACAACTCTGACAGATTCACTAAAAGCGGGACGACATGTTCTTCTAGTACCGTGAGAGTGAAAGCTGTAGAGGAAAAACTTCAATTATTTTTTTTTTTACCAATTGCACATGGAATTAAAATAAGGTTGTGTGAATAAGCTCTTACTCTGACCCTGGGTTCACACCTGAGCGTTCTAAAAACGCGCGTATTTCAGCGCGTTTTTGCAAATAGGAAACGCGCGTTCTTGTGATTGACTACTGTGGTGTCAATCACAAAACGCGCGACAAACGCCCCAAAAAAAGCTCAAGTACTTGTTTATACGTCGTGCGTTTTACAGCGCGTTCAAACGCGCTGTAAAACGCTCAAGTGAGAACCAGGGCCATAGGAAAGCATTGGTTTTCATGTATTGAGCGTTTTACAGCGCGTTTGAACGCGCTGTAAAACGCTCAGGTGTGAACCCAGGGTGAAACTCCTCTTTCTGCTCTCCTTTGCCCTCATATAGCTGACATCCCTTTTGATTTAAGTTTATTTTATTTGGTTGCAAGGCTGTCATCTTAGGTGGGTTGCAGACGGAGCCGAGATTTCCAAATCAGTGAATTCTGTGAAAAAAAATCTGTACGTGTGTCTGACTTTTTTTTGTCCGTTTTTGTGTCTCATCCGTATTCCACAGACAATGCTGATCTCCTGTTAGTGTTCAGTGGAAACAGAACCAACCCGAATGCCATCCATGTTGTGGTGTTTTTTTTTTGTTTGTTTTTTACAGAGCTGTAGACAATAAATAATGGGTGTGTTTGGTCTGCATCACGGTCTGATTTTTTTTCACTAACCCACAGTGATGTGTGAACAGACATATTAAAATCATAGGATCATGTGCTGTGCATGGAAAATGCAGAGGGCAGACATCAAAAACGCAAATGTGAACGCCTAATACAGCAAATGCAAAAAAAATTATTCTCCCCAAGGGTTTCCATAGCCTTTCCTTGATTAGTTTGTGTAGCTCCACAGTGGCCCCATTTCTCCTTTGGTTGAAACAAGTCATTCTATGGTCTTAAAGGGATTTCAGGGAGTTAAGTATTGATGGCCTGTCCTCAGGACAGGTCATTGATATTTGATCGGTGAGGATTCGACACCCCTGCCAATTAGCTGTTTGAAGAGGTTATGGCACTCCAGTGCATGGTGCAGCCTCCTCACAGCTTACCAAGCATAGACTCATACATTGTATAGCAGCTGTGCTTGGTATTGGAGTCCAGACCCATTCAAATGAATGGG
This sequence comes from Bufotes viridis, assembly GCA_033119425.1. Classification (NCBI taxonomy): domain Eukaryota; kingdom Metazoa; phylum Chordata; class Amphibia; order Anura; family Bufonidae; genus Bufotes; species Bufotes viridis. The sequence continues at coordinate 269,807,447 of CM065591.1, forward strand.
ACTGAGCTGTGCGTAGGCCTTGTGACCAATGAACATGATGTCACTGGCCTAGGAATAGACTATGGCACCTAACGGAGCACTGCATCCTCTACAAACGGCTGATCTTCTGGGGTGCCAGGAGTCGGACCAACACTTATCAGGTATCTATTACCTATTCTAGGGATAGGTCAACAATATTTTACTTGTGGAAAACCTCTTTATTCACTAGTAAAGTAGGTTACAAGGTTTCTGGATTTAGTCAGCTCATGCCAGTAAATAACAAAAATGAACTACCAGACTAATGACAGAGTTCATATTTTGCAGACGTCAAAGAGGAGGACAAGCTGAAAGATGAGAAGCCAGATGCTAAACGGTAGGAATCGAGTTAATCAAATATTGGTAGTTTCAAATGCTTTCTTATTAACATCCTACTCAAACATTCACTGTGTTAATATATCCACAGGGTAAAAGAGGAGACCAAAACTGCCTGATCGTGACCAGTAAACAGCAACGTCTGAAGACCAAGAGATCCTTGTGGTCTTAACTTTTATATATGCCTTGTACAGTGACTCTTTACAAACTAGATCCACGTGGACTAAATTATTGCTCTCCCTCTGGCTGGAAAAGGAGGGAATTAAACCGGACAAAGCCTTCCTTATTGATTGTTCATGTCTTTGTAGGCATTAAAACCTTTGCCCCTTCCTCGTTTTGGTGGTGACTCTGTTTACCCTAACTCTGCTCTCTTCGTGTGAGAAGCCTGATGAACCCCTTGAGTTTTTACCTTGTGTTTTTAAAGTATTACTTTTAGTACACCGGTGCTGTATTCGAGGTCTGCAGCCGAATGGCTTGCACTGTAGTGTCGGCTCTCTGATGTTGAGGATGCTTTGTCCTAATGCATTGGTAGAGCATGTACACATCATGATCGGGATCCATCGGGTGAGAGAGAGGAGGATAACCTAGTCATCTTCCAGTAGGGGCTTATAATATCCTTATGGGGAAGGGACATGCAGGTCTCTTTCCCCGTCACTCTTCAGGGATTCCCTGTTGGGGTAATGCTGCTACATCATCCCATTTTAATGTTTTTGAGGCCAACGTTTTTGAAAAGATGGGGAAGCCTGGTCAGCAGTTACATGTTACCTCAAAGGGGTTGCTATTTGGGTTTCTACATGTGATTTTACTGTGGGAATTGAAGGACGTAAGGATGGCGTTAAGGGGGTTTATATATGTCATGTTTTGTGACTGGGTTTTGTTTTAATGATTATTTTTCTTTTTTAAATTGTGGAGAAACTTTGTAATAAAACATTATACCACAGACTAGTGTACTCATACATCCCTCTTTCAAAGGTGCATTGAAACAAAACTATATTCCATTTTGCAGGTTATGCTATATATTTTATAGTTTAGGCTACTTTCACACGTGTTTTGGGTTAACGTTTGTGAGATCTGTTCAGGGCTCTTAGAAGCGGTCCAAAACGGATCAGTTTTGCCCTAATACATTCTAAATGGAAAAGGATCCGCTCAGAATGCAACAGTTTGCCTTCGTTCTGTCACCATTCTGCTCTGGAGGCAGACACCAAAACGCTGCATGCAGCGTTTTTCTGTCCGCGATGTGGTGCGGAACAAGACGGATCCTGGAACACAATGTAAGTCAATCAGGACGGATCCGTTTTCTCTGGCACAATAGAAAACTGATCCGTCCCCCATTGACTTTCAAAGGTGTTCAAGACTGATCCGTCATGGCTAAAGAAGACATAATACAACAGGATCCGTTCATGACGGATGTATGCGGTTGTATTATTGTAACGGAAGCGTTTTTGCAGATCCATGACTGATCCACAAAAAACGCTAATGTGAAAGTAGCCTAATATAATTAACTTTTATTAGGGAACACGTTTAATTTATTTATGCATCCAAAGTGTCCCCTTAGCCACGCTCTAACTGAGCAATTGCCAAGAAGAATCCATCTTTAGCATTCTATTGAACGCTGTCCTGTAAGATGCAGAGTCTGGCTTCTCAGCCTGCCTCTGCTCTATCTGCCCCAGCCACTGACTCTATGTGTAACTAACTTATTTTGATAAGGAGTTTTTGATGACTTGAAGTCTCTGCCCTATACACTTTAACTGTCCTCATAGTAGCAATTTCTCTGGTTGGCTACACAGAGATGCTTTTCACAATTTGCTATGGTCCCTCTTACTGGTATGATAATTAGACATTCACCCAGCAAAGTCACAGGATGTATGCTGAATAATGGTCATATGAGAAAATTTTGCTGAAAGCAAAACATTTCAGTTGAAATGTAAGCATACTTTACATGTTTTTAAGTTATGTTTGAAAGGGTTCTTCCATTTTCTGAAAGTTGGTATGCAAAGAGGTATCTCCCAAAAAAGAGAACCATCTCGCCAGCAGCACTTTTTGAAAGTGGCTCCCTAGGAGTCAAGATGAGAAATCCTTCTAAGGCGCTGCTGAAAGTTTGTAAAATGGCTGCTGTTAAAAGTTTTGTTTCTTGGTTAGCGCTCTGGAATATGTACCTGAGCACATTTTATACTGCGAGCCACAATGCCAGCCTGCAACCAGAGTTGGGGAGAGTTCACATCTTAGCTTCATTTTCCATTCTTCTGATTTGTCAGAACAGAAGAAAACAATATCTTGTAAAAAAAAACTGAATCCTGTCCATCAACAGGTCAAATGCTTAGGCTAGTTTCACATCTTCCTTTATTTTAAATCCAGAAGAGGAACAACCTGCCGGAGTTCACCAGGTAGGAACGTACACCGCCGGATCCCCATTAACAACAATGGGATCTGGCCAGTTTCCAGCATGATTGCCAGGCTTTGGTGTTTTTCTCCGGCCAAAACCCGGCACTCATGCTAAAATCTAGTAGTCAATGGGATCCAACGGTGAACATATGTATTCAGCTAGCCTGTTCCTCAGCTGGATTTAAAAACCCAGATATGAAACTAGCCTTAGGGATTTATTTTCCATGTCCGTTCCATTATATTTGCATTAATGGGGCTGCAAAAAAACGGAAATGACTGTGCCTTTCGTGTCCGCATGTCTATTCCGCAAAAAATAGAACATGTCCTATTATTGTCCTCATTACAGATAAGGATAGGACTGTTCTATTAGGAGCCGGCCCTTCCAAAATGCAGAATGCACACTGCTGGTATCCGTGTTTTTTGCGGATCTGCAACTTACGGACCGAAATAAACAGGTAATGGTCATGTGCTTGAGCCTTTAGGCTGATTTCAGACGAGCGTCACGCTCCGGACTTGCAGTGCAGCTCCCATCCTGAACTTCCAGCACTGCCCAGGTCACATAGCTAGAGATGAACGAACTTCAAAAATTAGTTCGGGTTGGGGTAATCGCCGCATCCCGTTATGGATTCCACTACCGCGGACTATCCCGGCATATGGAATCCACGCAATCCTGCACTGATCACATGATGGTGACGTCACCCCAGGTCCTTTGGCTTTTCTGAAGTTCGGGATTGTGGAAGCCACCCCTTAGTGGATTCCATATGCCGGGATAGTCCGCGGTAGTGGAATCCATAACAGGATGCGGCGATTACCCCAACCCGAACGCCGAACTAACTTTTGAAGTTCGCTCATCTCTACACATAGCATTATATTGATTTATGATGCTATATAACCCTTATAATGCTGTCAGTGTTATCCAATACATTCCAGAACTGTCAGTGTTATCCAGTACATTCCAGACCTCTAAGGGTTACATAATATCATAAATCAATATAATGCTATGTGACCCCGGCAGTGCTGGAAGTTCAGGACGGGTGCTGCGCTGCGAGTCCTGAGCGTCACGTCACATGATGCTCACTCATCTGAAAGAGGCGTTGCTGTACCAGATAGTTGTTTCGGTACCAAAATTTTGATTCGGTATCGATACCATAAAAAAGTATTGCGAGATTCGATACCACGCAAAAAAAAAAAAAAATGCCAAAAAAAGCTGCATACATTCCTCATTTTATTGAACGTCCGGCCAATAATACAACAGTCCAATCCTATTTTTTGGGGGGACAAGGTGACTAAAATAAAATGGCGAATTGTGAAGTTTTTCTTTTTCTTTTATGGGCGTTCACCGCTTAAGAGGATTTTTTTAATAGTTTGGACTTGAGATGTAGCGATATGTAATATTTTATTTATTGTTTATATATTTTATATGTAAAATTGGGAAAGGGGGTAATTTATACTTAATATTTTGGAGTATTTATTATTTTTTTTTTTTACAGTTTATTAACTATTTCCCCCTTAGGGGCTAGAACCTGGGATCTTTTCATCCTATTCACCCTAATAGAGCTCTATCAGGGTGAATAGGATCTCACACTGTTCCTGCTGCCCTGTGCTCTGTGCACACAGCAGCAGGGAGCAGACTATGGCAGCCAGGACTTCAGTAGCGTCCTGATTGCCATGGTAACCGATCAGAGCCCCAGCATTACACTGCTGGGGCTCCAATCACTGCCACCAATGAGGAGAAGGTGAGGGGACCCTGTGGCCACTGCCACCGATGCTTTTAATACTGGGGGGAGGGAGGAATGGGGGGGGCGCACTGGCCACCAATGTATTTAATAATGGGGAAAGGGGGGGGGGGGGACATTGGCCAATGTCTAATACTGGGGGGGGGGGGCACATGAGGGGTTAATTGCCGCGGATCGCAGCGCCCGATCACAGGCAGGTGCCGGCAATGAGCTTCTTCTGCCTGCATCTGTCTAGTAAAAGTCACTCCTCATTGGTGGCCAGTGACCCCGCCTCCTCCGCCCCTCTCAATCTATTGGTGGAAGCAGCACAGGGGGCGGGAGAGACTGCCTCCTCCCTGTGCTGCCGAGGAGAACATGGCCGCGCTGAGAGCGGCGCAGCCACGTTCTCTGATACTGGGCTGTGCGGCAACGCAGCCCAGTATCGATAAAATACTAATCCTGGTATCGAGCTCGATACAAGAGAAAAGTATCGATTAGGTATGGAAACTTCGATACCCGAAACAATCCTAGTACCAGATGTCGCCTGCTGTCCCTTGCCAACATTCACCACAACTCAAGCCACCTTATGTTTTGACATACCAACTTGGAGTATGTTTAGGGTATGTAAGGTATGGCCGCATGTGGCAGGTACATACACTGTAGATTTGCCACTGCAGAACTGAATGCTGAAAATAGTACACTGTATACACTAGGTTAAAAGAAAATGACCTGTGGTTAGGTATACGAATACGCAGCATACCAATTTAAAAATTGTACATGTCTCAGGCATATTTTCAGCAGCAAAATACATCCCATGGCGCTTTATTTGGTGCCATTTATTTTTGACCTTTTTTTATTCTAGAGAAGTGTATGGTAAAAGGGCTATACCTAGAGCATGAGGCATATTAGGAAAAAACAAACTCAAAAAAGTGTAGTGTTTGTAGTGCAATCCATAGATGTCTGTCTGAGTACAGTACAACAGACCTGGGATCAGATAGGAACTGGCTGTATCAGAAATCACTATGATGCAGCCAGTCATTGACATGTGGCCGACACATGGCCCGTGTTTCTTGGGTGGAGTGTGGTTATGTGAATCAGCCCTACGGGAGCATTATTCACACACCTTTAGATTTTTCACCTACAGGGGTATTACGGTTATGTGTAGTTTAACTCCTATCCACAGAATAGTTGATAGCTAATAGATTGGTGGTGATCCTAAAGTAGAGACCACCACTAATCACAAGAACCAGGGACCTTGACCTTTCATTTTCTAAAGGAGCTTTTTAAAATGAAAGGTGGAATCTGATTGGTTGCTGTAGCTAACTAAGGCTACTTTCACATTAGCGCCAGGCTGTTCTATCGGGTGAACAGCCTTCCGGATCCGTGCAGCCGCTAGTCCGCTCCGGCCCCATTCACTATAATGGGGCGGGCCAGAGGTCTGGCCGCAGCACGGCAAACATGCCGAGAGGCAGCCGGAATAAAACTACGACGTGAATGGGGCCGGAGCGGACTTTCGGAAGCATGGATCCGGCAGGTCGTTCACCCGCTGGAACAGCCTGCCGCAAATGTGAAAGTAGCCTAAGGGCATCCGGATCCGTCTAAAAATGCTTTCCGTTTGCATGCAGATTGACGGATCTGGTAGGCAGTTCCGGCAACGGAACTGCTTGCCGGATTTCTCTGCCGTAACTGTGAAAGTTCCCTAAGTCAGTTTTGATAAATCGGATCATTTCTGGCTTACAACAAATATTGACCATAATATGCTATTGTGAATGAAACCTTGGTGCCGGGTCTCGAAGGGATACATGTATTTGGGGAAAGGGTCCCATTTTTAGCAGTAAAGTGGAGAGCTATGGCAGCCATCTGAATGCAGTCGATAGGACAGAATGGGTCCCACAGAGATTGATACTTCCCTAAGGAAAGCGTTACAAAAAAAAAAATAGAAAAGCAGCAAGTTCCTGAAACGAGGCATCAGTTGTGGTTCCTGTGTGGATCTTGTTACATTTCAAAACAGTGCAGTCGTTGGCACCGATGACAATAGCTTCGCACCACCCCATGAAGAGGCGAGTCTGGAGCTGACGGGTCAGTGTTAATGAAGCTGAGGTTAATTATCTTCTCAGTGGCTTCTAGCTATGGAAGTGGTTTTACACCAGTAGTGTACACAGCACTGATTACCGCCATGTCCCAAAATGTGTGTTTCCATTCATGTCACTGCGAGTCTGTTTTTTTTTTTTTTTTTTTTTGTAGGCATCAAACCCAAAACATAGACTTGCCATTTTCACCCCTTCTGACCGCAGAATGGGAAAGCGACAGATGTGGTACTCCGCCTGTGGTTTTCAAAAACCATCCCTAGGGCAGGGTTTAGTAACTCCCAGCAAACCCCATTCACTTCTGTAACCAGCTGAGCAAATGTACATGGTGGGGGTTGTAGTTTTACAATACTTGGAGTTTGCTGATCTCTCTCCTAGGGTTTGTAGGTAAAAAAAAAAAAAAAAATGCTTACAGTAACTCAGACCTCATTAAATAGAGCTATGGGTTCCAGTCTCATCACTCACTGTTAGTTTGGGGCACTACAACCAGTCAGACTGGGATATGGATGGAAAAATGTGCCGTCCTTATGGCTCGCTGAATGAGACTGACGTTATGTCCAGACAAGACTGAAATGCTGCCAGTTGTGTGGCAGATCTGCAGATTCTCAGCCACTGAGGACACCCTTTGCAACGTAGAGAAATCTGCGTCAAACAGAATTCCTGCAACAAAGAAATTGGTGGAATTTTTTTCAGCACCGGTTGAGTCATGTGTTGACATAAACTAAGGGTCCATTCACACATCCGCAAGTCTGTTCCGCATTTTGAGGACCCATTAATTTCAATGGGGACAGACGATGTCCCAGCCTGGTCCGCAATCGCGTTCCTGAAAAAAATAGAACATGTCTTATTCTTGTCCACAATTGCGGACAAGAAAAGGCATTTTCTATGTAGCACCGGCGATCCGCAAATTGCAGAACGCACATGTCCGTGTTTTGCGGATCCGTAAAACACACACGGACGTGTGAATGGACCCTAAAAGTGTGTAGCCTTAGGCTATGTGGATTCTCCATGCCAAATGTTACGTGTGTTTCTTGCGGATTTTGTCATGGATTTGACCCATCTCTCACCCTCTTTGAATTGCAGTGAGCCAAATCTGGATATTTCAAAATCTGCAGGTGAATGTCTGAAATAAAAATACTGCATCCATGAGATTTAGAAAATCTCAACTTTGCTGTAACTCTGTATTTTCTCCACAAGAATCGTTGCCTAAAATGCATCCTTTGTTTGTACCCTAAAGGTTTTCCAACCTTATTGATGGCATATCCTGAAGATAGACCATCCATATCAGATTGGAAGTGGTCTACCACCCCCAGCCTTCTGCTGTCTTTAGCAGCAAAGCTACAGTCCACCATACAGCGGACACAGGCTTCTGCTATTCATGGGATGTGTCATCAATACCTAGAGTGGAAAACCTTTGAGACTATAAGGTCCATAGCACAAGGTGCAGCCGAGTTGAAGACTCACACCTCCTTTCAGCTGTCGTGGTATAGAACAGTGTTTCCCAACCAGTCTGCCTCCAGCTGTTGCAAAACTACAACTCCCAGCATGCCCGCACAGCCAAAGGCTGTCTGGGTATGCTGGGAGTTGTAGTTTTGTAACATCTGGAGGCACACTGGTTGGGAAACACTGGTATAGAAGAGCTTGCTGGAGCTCACCGCATCTGGCCTAACCAGATGCTGACATTTACCACAGGACTCCATTGACTATAATGGGATCTGGCCAGTTTTCTGCACGTACTGGTTTGTCTGGCCAAAACCTGGTACTTATGCAGGACAACAACCAGATCCCGTTGGGTCCTGTGGTGAATATCAGTATCTGGCTAGGCCAGATCCGGTAAGCTGTTCTCTACTAGAACAGCTGAAAGGAGGTGTGAATCCTCTACAACTCTGCTGCCAAAACAGCCTGCTGGATCAGTTTAAAGGGGTTCTCCACTTTTGCTACATCGATGACCAACCCCATAATTAATCAGATCGGTGTGGCTTGTGCGAGCGCCGCCTTCTCTTCCGTTTACCAGCTCACCACTAACATTACAGTCATGCAGTCCCTTTGACTTCAATGGGATGGGTCCCTCCTATTGAAGTAAATTAGGAAGGAGCCCTTTCTATTGAAGTGAATGGTGGAGTTGTAGTTACACTGCTCACCTCTAATGTTATCAGTGAGCTGGTAAACAAGAGAAGGCAGCGCTCACACAAGCGCTACGTTCTCAAACATCTGATCGGCGGGGGTCAGCTCCCACCCATCTATCTGATGTTAACCTATCCTGAGGCTAGGTCATTATAGCAAAAGCAGAGAACCCCTTTAAATGGAGGAGAGAAACTACTGCAAGTTGTCTCATGCAATAAGCCTTGATTTTGTTATTTTCTAAGATCACACAGAAAGCAAAAAAAAAAAAAAAGAATTCCTGGAACATAGCCATGGGTTCTCTTGCTCTATATAGGTTTTACAATGGGGTTTTTCCTGGGGCTTTACCCAAGTTTGCCTGCCACAGGTTGGCTGAAGGAGGTTTCAGCAGTACTCACCCTTCTGTCACACCGCTGATTCCATAATCTTGTGATCACAGGACTGCCTGCCCAACCAGATGTGCTTGTGTGCCCCTATTCAGCTGCATGACATCCTGTCAGGACCTCAGAAGGGCCCTCAGCCACTGGGGCGGACATGTTCCAATATCCTTCTGGGGCACTACTGATGCAAAGTACTTCCTTCCACAGGTAAAGCCCCGGAGAACCCCTTTGCAACAGCAGACCATTTTCATGTAGTAGTGGAGTGTCGAGAAAAGAATATAAATAAATCTTGACACCTGAACTATAGAAATACAGCTTACCTGGATCTTCTATATCCAAGATGGAGGAGTCAGCACCTCACAATTGTATACTCGTGTTGCGAGGAGTTACTACATACACAATAGAGCCCAGACTCTCCTTACATTTTGTATAACCTCCTGAGAAGTTACCATGGGGTCTCCTCAGCAATTTAGCATCTCCCTCAAAATGGCTGACAAGGAACAGACTTAACTACACCTGGTTTCAGGCTCAACCTCCATTCACCTCCCCCCCCATTGCCTTTGCTACTAGCAGATCCTGAACATGCAGCGAAAACAGAGCCATGCTTCCATAAAGAAGAGGACCAACACGATGTAAAGGGGAATTAAAATTTATTTTAAAATCTCACAATGGAAAAAAAAAAACTTTATAAACACAACTGAAGAAATTTAGAAAAAAGTCACCACAGAACTAGACCATAAAAAAGTATTTACAGAAATGCACACATTCTCTTGAGTGGCAGTCACACCAGAGCACTCACAGCTCACATCCTGAGAAGAGTCAGCAACCCTCTGGACACCTCAGGAGAGGAGGGGGTCCAACAACATGTGCCCCCCTCATCTGGCTACATATTGTCAGTGGAGTACAGTTCACCTCAGCAGGACATGAGTTTCTGCTTGAACACCTAATGAGGGCAGTGAAGATCATGGAGGGAAAACGTTCGGCACACTCTGGTCTGTTCACACAGGACCCAGGGCTGTGGTGAATGACAGGTGTTAAAAAAAGGGCTCAGCGTCGTACAGTCTATGGAGGAGGCTTTCGCGCCCCCGTTACTCCTCCTTCGGAGGCTCGGTGGGAGTCTCCGTGCTGGGCACCGACTCCTCGCTCTGGGGGGTCTGCTCTGGAGGGGTGACCACGGGCTCGGGCTCAGCGGCTGCTTCCTCGGTGGTTGCTGCTGCAGCTTCCGCGCTAGGCTCCTCGGCAGGGCTGACGGGCTCGGCATTTTCACTGGCGGACTCGTCGGGCTTAGTAGCTTCTTGTTCTTCCTTGGGGGCAGTTCCCTCCTCCCCAGCAGGGGGCGCCTCTACAGCCGCGGCGTCTTTCTTGGTCTTCCTGAAAGGCAGCTTGAAGTTCTTCTTGAAGGAGAACCTCTTCTTCTTTGCCTGCTTTCCCGGGGGCTCCTCTGGTTTCGCCTCACCATTCGCTGGCGGGGCTTGTTCGATAGCCTCTCCAGAGCCCGCCTCCTCGGTAGTCACCGGCTCTGCAGAGCCATTGGCAGCGGCTGTATCCCCGTTAGTCTTCGGGAGGGTATCACCGTTTGCTTTCACGTAACCGTTTTCCTGGGGGGGAGGGGGGAAACGAGACGTCAATTAGCATTTTTTTTTTTCCACATTAACTTCACATTTCGATATCGAAGGGAATTCACTTTCACCTCAACTTTTTTTGCATTGAACCCATAAAATCCACCAATTTCAGACGCGCCAACCCAGTCAGCTGCAAAAATAACCACACCCCTCACGGAGCTGGATTCAATGGGGGCTTCGTGACTTCAATGGGGGCTTAACCCCATACAGACCCGTATCCAAACCACCACACACAAACGTAAGCCATACGGAGCCCATTAGCCACCTTTACCCAGCGATAACCCATACATTTAAACAGCCAAATCCTAGCCCCCATAGCAAACAGTGCATCTTCTTACCTGTTGCTCCGCAGTCTTACTGACGGCGGTGTCGGCGCTCTGGTTCTTGGACTCGGTGCTGCCCATGTCTGCTGGCTAGGCTTTATCAGTAATATACGACCGTAACGCTATATTAATCCACGGAGCGTCAGTCCCACACACAACCCGCTGCATCCACCACCAATTGCTCGAGCAATCAGCCCTCCCTTGTCTTTTATATAGATGTTCGGGGGCACGCTTCAGCCAATCGCAATGCCGCAATCGGCAATAGAAGCGAGGGCGCAGCCAATCAGAAAACTGGAGGGCGGGGCAAGGGGTGAGGGCGAGGTCCTTGTGTATCGCACAGGGCAGTGGTGAAGTGATTTGGGGTAAATGGTCCCTTCATGGGGAAGCAGTGTCCCTTGTCGAAATAGAAAATGAAGGGAGATGGAGAGGGGAGGACGTAGGGATTTACAGTAAATGGAAAGTGTGGAGACGAGAGAGCGGGGGTCCTCCTGTGTCTCCAGGAGAGCGGGTCTGACTGTGTATTCGGGGGAGGGGGCTCAATGGCGGCACAGAGATAGCGAAGCAGCTGTGGTGTTGAGTGGAACACAAGATGGTGTCGAGGAACCAGTAAGGGAACCCGTAAAGGAAAATGAGAGGCTTGACTTCAGCTGATGCTGTGCCATAATGAGGAATATGCAGGAAAAGTTCCCAGCAGATAACGCATGTGTACGTGACTGAGAAGCGTCTGAACATGTAGGAGACATCAAAGTGATGACACATGTTCTAGATTTGCGTCCAGATAGCAGAACACCAATCCTTCTCAAGAAGTTGGGAGGGGTGACCAAAATTTCACATTCCAGGGGTTAACATCTGAAGAGATGCGGACACTTCCTGTCTCTTTAGGTCTGTGGGATAGATATTCTGAATCCTCGCTAGCCTCAGACTGTGTTCCGCCAGAATATAACCCTCATGTAATGTTTTTTGTCGAGCCAAAACCCGAAAATCAAACGGATTATTGCAGGCAATGGGGATCCAGCGGTGAAATAGAGGATCTGTGCTGGAACAGCCTACCGGATCTCCTAATGGAGATGTGAGCGAGGCTTGGGGGTCACAAGAGCGGGTATACATGAGGATTTGGGCAATGCCAGAGGGAGGCACTCGGTCTAATGCCCCTAAGTGCAGTGTTGTCATGAAGCTTGCTGTCACATTGCTTCCAATGATTGTTGATGGGGTAGCACTGCAACCCTGACCATATAGTCGCCAAAGCGGATGGATCATCATAGACCATGATGCAAGCCACAGGCGACTGCTGCTTGCCGCAGACTCAAAGCGACTTGTCTGAGACTTGACGTCACACTACCAAAGCTAGTCTAGACCGTATGCGGAACCATTCATTTTAATGGGTCCACAAAAAAAAAAAACACAAGTTACTCTGTGTGCATTCCATTTCTGTATGTCCGTTACGCAAAAAAATAGAACATGTCCTATTATTGTCTGCATTACGGACAAGGATAGGACTGTTCTATTAGGGGCCAGCTGTTTCGTTCCGCAATATGCAGAATGCTCACGGACGTCATCCGTATTTTTTGCGGGTCCGTTTTTTGGGGGACCGCAAAATACATACAGTTGTGTGCATGAGCCCTAAGGCTGAGTGCACATTTGGTTACAGTAAAGTTCTTGAGCTTCTTTGGGGCGTTTTGTCACGCGTATTGTGATTGACGCCACAGTGGTCAATCACACGAACGCGCGTACGATGCGCGTTTCCTATTTCCAAAAACGCGCTGTAATCCGCGCGACAGAAACGCGCGTAAAACGTGCGTATCAAATACGCGCAAGTCTGAACCCAGCCTTACACCAGCCGATTGTTGGGCAGATCATCACTGAAAAGCATTAGTAGAAACGCTCGTTAGCAATGATCTGACAGTGTAAGGGCTCATGTACACGAACGTGTGCTGCCCGTTACCGTATTGCAGACCGCATTTGCGGATCCGCAATAAACGGGCACTGTGCCGTGTGCATTCTGCATCACAGATGCGGACCCATTCACTTCAATGGGTCCGGAGTTGTGGAACGGAACACTACGGAAGCACTACTGAGTGCTTCTTTGGGGCTCCGTTCCGTACTGCAAAAAGATAGAACATGCCCTATCTTTTTGCGGAACGGACAAATACAGACCCATTCAAGTTGAATGGGTCTGGATTCATCCCGGTGGCCGTACAGAGGTTGCCCGTGCATTGGGGACCGCAAATTGCAGTCCCCAATGCACGGAACGGACCACCTACTGCCGTGTGCATGAGCCCTAATACTGCCACTGATTAACGAGCGAATAATTGTTCATCAGGCAATCACAATCTTTCAGCAGCTTTAAAAATCATCGCTTGCCGGTGGCAGATCGTGGTGTCTAATCACGATCTGCTGCCGGCAAACAATGATTAATTATGGAGAAGAGCGATGACATTAATGATCACTCCTCCCCATACTGTGGAGGAGATCGCTGCATGTAATAACATCTTCCCTCCCGACAATCGTCTGCTACTTCGCTAGGCCCTTATGGCCCATGACCTTCAGTGCCCAGATCACTCTGAGACCGTCAGTGTTGGTATGTATTGCGAAAAAACTGCACTCATGAGAATGATTCTCTGTATAAGTAGTTCCACATCCGATGTAGTGTAATTTTTGTGCTTGTATGTATCAATAGAGGTATATTCACACAACGCAGATTTGTTGCAGACATTTCTGTGTCTGAAAATGAGTTCTATATATCTGAATAGGGTTGTATGTTTTGGCAGAAAGTGCATGAATTTCTGCAAGCCCCACTCAGATCAAGGGGACAGTTACTGAAAGTTCTGCAGCAGATCCGCCATATGTGACTAGTGATAGTCGAGTAGATCATCGTAGGAACGCTTGTTAGCGATCATCTGCCTGTGTAAGGCTGCATTCACACGGGCGAGTTTTCCGCGCGGGTGCAATGCGTGAGGCGGACGCATTGCACCCGCACTGAATCCGGACCCATTCATTTCTATGGGGCTGTGCACATGACCGGTGATTTTCACGCATCACTTCTGCGTTGCGTGAAAATCGCAGCATGCTCTATATTTTTCGTTTTTCACGCAACGCAGGCCCCTTAGAAGTGAATGGGGCTGCGGAAAAATTGCAAGCATCCGCAAGCAAGTGCGGATGCAGTGCGATTTTCCCGCATGGTTGCTTAGCAACGGGACCCAATCTCTATTATTTTCCCTTATAACATGGTTATAAGGGGAAATAATAGCATTCTTAATAAAGAATGCTTTGTATAATGTTGATTAAGTGGTTAAAAATAAAAAACTTCACTTACCTTAGCCACTTGATCGCGTAGTTGGCGATCTCTCTTCTCTCTTCAAGCATTAGCTGCAGTCTAAAGGACCTGTGATGACGTCACATCACATGGTCCATCACGGATGAAGTATGTGTTCGAGTCTGGGTACCAAACATGGCGATTTTTCGGAAAAATCGCGCATATTCCCGCAACGTACCCGCATCCAATCCGGGCGTCAAACATGACGCCCGTGTGAACCCAGCCTAATACTGCCACCAATTACATGCTTGTTCATCGGGCAATAGCAATCTTAGCAGGTTAAAAAAATCATTGTTTGCCGGCGGTAGATCATGCCGTCTAATCACAGACTGCTGTCAGCAAACAACTAGTCTGTATGGACACGAGTGATGGCATTAGCGATCGCTCCTCCTCATACTGTGGAGGAGATCGCTGCATGCAATAGCAGCAGTCTCCTCCATTGACGAGTAGGCGATTGTCAGGAAGGAACGTTTCCTTGCCAGCGATCGTATTAGAGCCCTAAGTGTATTCTACATTCCTGAACGTTAAAGTTGCAGCGCCAAGAAGGAAAAGTCATGTAATTATGGAAATCACAGGATTGATAGACATGTTAATGATATGCAAATGATAAAAGAAATTGAAAACATCTTGATTTATTCAGTATCAGGTATGGGCGCCATGCAGAGAAATACATGCACTTATAGACCTTTGTCTGAAGAATGTTCTGCCTCGCTGAATGATTGTACGTGGACACTGAAATCATCGAGATCCGCTGCTGGAAGCTCCTTATACAATTGCCAACCAGTGTCGTCCCAGATGTACTTGATGAGAGACAAGTCCGGAGATGTAGCACGTTTAAGTCACACAGGCTGCTCACTGTACCTCAAGCAACTTGTGGCCTGGCAATGTATGTTCAGGCAAGGGGCAGGGGTGCACTTAGCCTTTCTGCTGCCTGAGGAAAATATTGAAACAACATCCCCCCCATGCCAAATTCTCAACCTAACCCCTTCCCTCCTGCCCTACTGTTAAGACATATTTGGAAAACTTTACATACAGCGCCACAAAACATAAAAGTAATGCAGCACCACATACCTCCTACATCCACTGATGTCTCCTCTGATGTTGATGTTCTCATCCTCATCTTCTCCATTCAGAACAGACCGCCATGATGATTTCTTTCAGCCATCTCTTGCCTCTGCAGAGGTTAACAAACAGAAATCTTAGTTTCCTACTTTTCCATCACCTTTTGAACACCCCAATACTGTCCCCCATTGTGCTCCCCAATACTACACTACAGAAACAGTCCACCTGAAAATATTAGTATCACACAAATAGTGCCTCCTTCAATACTTATTGGCACACAGTAGCCTAAAAAAATAACTGCACCCAGAAAATAGCGTGCCTGCACCAGTACAAAAAATACCTCCTTATAATGTGTGCCAGTACAAAAAGTACCCTCTTACCTTTCAGATCAGACCCATATCAGATCTCAAATCAGAACCCCATATCACACCTCATATCGGACCCCCATATCACACCTCAAATTGGACCCCCATATCAAACCTCAAATAAGAACCCCATATCAGACCTCAAATCAGACCCCATATCAAACCTCAGATAAGACTCCCATTAGACCTCCATGTTAGACATCCCATATCAAACCTCAGATCAGACCTCCTGTAGACATCCATGTCAGACCCCCATTTTAGACCTTAGACTCCATTTCAGACCCCCTTTAGACCTTCATTTCAGACCTCAGACCAGACCCCCTTTAGACCTCCATGTCAGTCCTCCATCAGACCAAAAATTAATAAATTCACTTACCTCTCCTGCTAGGGGCGGATTGACCATAGACCTGACAGGTATTTTCACAGCTCAGACAATAACCTGTCAGAAGGTTTGATTGACAAAAATGGTATATCAAAAGACTAAATTCTCACAGACTACCACCATCTAAAACATAGCCTTTAATCTCATATATTTAAAAGAATAACCCATATACCCCAACAAAATAACAGAGAATAAACACATAATATTATGGCCAAAATTAGTGAAGTAGACCAGCGTGGGTGTTGACTGATAAATATCTGGGGTACTCGCCCTAGGTCTCACCCTATACTTAATGCCCTGCCTACAAACAGAATGTCCGCCCCGATAGGGGCGATCCTGTATCAGGAACCTCAACCTTATTTTGTTGGGGTATATAGCTTATTCTTTTAAATATATGAGATTAAAGGCTATGTTTTAGATGGTAGTAGTCTGTAAGAACATAAACCTTACATGGAAATTTTTGCGGTGGGCTGATGCACAGAGGGCCACCTGAGCCCTCCTCACAGCTGGCCAGTGAAGGTTTTTGGGGATGTATTTTGCGCTACTGGCAGTATTTTGTGATGGACTGTGGTATTATGTGCCACAATATGGTATTTCTGGCCCTGCCTTTCATCAGTTTGGACTCCACTACAAAGCGGGGCCACTTTTAGTATTTTTTCCATAGTTCCCAGTCCGCCCCTGTCTCCTGCTCTGCAGGTCTTGTGGTCTCTGCTGCTGTCTCACTCCCTGATCTTCTTGGAGCCCGCATTGCGCTACGTCCTGATGTTTTATGCAGTCAGGACAGTGCAGCGCGGACCCGGAGAAGACCAGGAAGGGTGAGTACAGCACCAGCAGTGCTTCACTCCTCCACCTCCTGCATACTAGTGAGGGCTTCCATAATATCTTATAAAGTGAAAAATATAGTTACTGGGGGTGCACCACTGGTAAGGGGGGCCCTATGGCTTTGGGGCCAAGTCACAATTGCGACCACTGCGACCCCTATAGCTACTCCACTGCTCTTTGCAGATCTTAGCGACATTTGCTTCTTTCTGCATAACCTTCCAGCTTGTCCTTCTTGGTGCTGCAGTTTCAATGCTGAGGAATGTAACTTGTTTCATTCCTTTTCTGATTCATCGACTGCAGAACTTTTTTTTCAATGAAATCCATACACCACTTGGTGCGGGTGTTGCTGCTGTGTAATTCCAGCAGATACAGTGCGGATTCCATGCTGCTGAAAATCTGCAGTAGTCCCGTTTCGTATGGATGTCTTCTGTTATGTGTCTGATGTACGTGTGTGTATACCTTAAGGCTGGATTCACACGCTGCATTTTTATGTGGCATTTTTGACAATCACTGCAAGTAGATGTTACTTTAAAGGTGTTGTCTACCTTTTATTATGCGACGGCCACCCACACCCTCATGATCAGCAGTTCGGTGGGGGGATGTGGGGTGTTGGAACCTATTGAGGTCCTATCCTGAGAATAGTTCATCACTTACGGTGCATTCGGAAAGTCCTCAGACCTTCTCACTTTTTTCACATTTTGTTATGTGGCAACCTTGTGCTAAAAAAAAAAAAAAAAGAAATGAAAATGAAAGTTTTCCCCCATCAGTCTGTACCCTTAATTCCCATAATTAGAAAGTGAAACCAGAATTGTAGAAAAGCTTGCAAATTTACAAAGCCTCATCCAGATGAATGGAACTGATTTCCAGATCCAAAAACGTCTACAACAAAATCTGGCACTTCTGAAGATACCTTGCTACATCTGAATGGGGATTTACAGAAATCTAAGCACATGCTGCAAAAACGGCCCACAGAAAATTTCTACAGTGATTGCTCTGTAGGTTTCTCTGGGGATTTTTGAAAGTGCTAAATAGCTTTACCTGTTATTCATCACGGCAAAGGAATGTATAAGTAACATTACCTTTTTTTTTTTTTACAATAGAAGTCAACAAGCAGATGGATCCTGGAGCGTGCCAGCCATTTGCATATGTTTGAACAATGTTGTGGATTCGTCTCAGTTTAAGAAAAGCAAAACAGCTTTACTTCCTCTTAAAAAAATGCAAAAAGGATAACCCAAGGCTGCTCTGGTAAGGATCAAAGTGTATACTAAACATATCAAATATAATCTTTTTTCTGTAGGAGTCATAAAAGGGGTATTCCAATCTTGGACATTGGGGTCATATTGCTAGGGTATGCCCCCAATGTCTGAAAGGTGCGGGTCCCACACTTCTGGGACCCACATCTATACTTAGGTGGTCATTTAATATCCAGAAATACACCCGTAGTATTTCTGGCGCAGATTGCGCTGCAAAGGTTATTTGTGCTGCAATCAACCACTTTTCTCCACTCACGCTAGGTCTAAAAAAGTGTTCGGGGAAGGGGACGGGTCAACGGTTATATTCAGGTCTGCGCCTCTTCATAACTTCGGCAGCTCCACCGCCAGATATAGGGGTTATTAATACCTTAGAACGGAGCTCGCAAAGTGCAGGAGGGTGCACTACACTATTTTTGGTATTCCCATTGAAATGAATAGGAAGCGCACCACACAAGCGCGGCCACAGCTCCATTCACTTTTATGGGGTTTACGGAAATAGCCATTGATCAACTATTTTCATCAGTTCCATAGAACTGAATGGAGAGCAGCTGTGCATGCGCAGTGCTCCCTCTGGGGCTGTGCAGGCTCCATTCTAAGTATAGATGTGGGTCCCAGAGGTGGGACCCGCACCTATCAGACATTGGGTGCATATCCTAGCGATATGCACCCAATGTCTGAGATGGGAATAACCCTTTAAACTGATGTAGTCGTAACAGAAGTAAGTCTAAAAGCATTTGTTAAAAAAAAGAAACACGAATGATCACTACTACATCTGTGGCTACCTTAGGAGTGGTTCCACACAGCAATTTTTTTGAAAAATGCCACAGTAGTTTTTTTTTTACCAAAGCCAGGATCCAGCAGGAAAGAGAGGTTTAAGGGTACTTTTAAATTTGCAGCAGGACGGATCCATCCTGCCGCAAGTGCCTGTGCACTGCCGTGCTGCCGCTCCGTCCCCATTGACTATAATGGGGCGGGGGGCAGAGCTACGGCACAGCACGGCATTCGGACATGCAGGACTTTTAGTCCGGCGATCTCCGGCTGTGCACTGACATGCTGCGCCGTAGCTCCGCCCCCGGCCCCATTATAGTCAATGGGGACGGAGCGGCAGCACGGCAGTGCACGGGCACTTGCGGCAGGACGGATCCGTCCTGCCGCGTGTGTAAAAGTACCCTAAGACTGCGTTCACATTTACCTCTGTAAAATCCGCCACATACTAGGTAAAAAGCACTGCTGTTTCTGCCCTGGTGTTCCACTTTGGATACCATGGACTCGTTCACAGTTTAGACCCACTGAATGTCGCTAAACCACAAACAGACACCGGCCAGCAGTGTCTGTCCTGTCACCGCGCCAAGAAGGGACTTGTCCCTTCTTGGCATGGTCGTGGCTTTAAGTGTGGCTGAAATCAACGAGAGGCGAACACCACGCGGACACCACTGAAATATTGGCATGAAATCCGCGCAAGAATCCCAGCAGCATAAACAGCCTTGTAAGCAGGTTCTTTGTCTTTCAGTTGCATGTGCTTGCTGCCCCATTCAACTCATTTTCAGTCGCTGAATTTTCTGCCACAAAACCCGCTGCGTGTGAAGGTGCCCTTTACCTTTACAGTAATAGCAAAGTGGATGAGATTTTCACATGCTGTGAAAAGAAAATCTACTCCCCAGATCAATTCATGTCGCATAGGGTGCAATGCCCCAGGGATCAGACACTTTATCCCTTATCCTGTGAATAGGTTGTAAGTGTTATCACTGGGAAAATCCCTTTAAGCTTCAGCATAAAACCTGCAAAGATAGGTATGGGTTAAACAAAACAACTTGTGGGGCCAGGGCACACCTGACAGACTCAGGGCTCTTGCACACGGCCGTTGCTGCTTCTGCAGTCCGCAAATTGCAGATCCGCAAAACACGGATAATGTGTGTTCCACATTATGTAGAACGGAACGTCCTACCCTTTATAGAACTGTCGTATCCTTGTCCGTAAAATGGACAAGAATAGGACATGTTCTATTTTTTTTTTTTTGCGGGGCCACAGAACGGACATGGTTGCTGTCCGCATCTTTTGCGGCCCCATTGAAGTGAATGGTCCGCATCCGACCTGCAAAATATGCAGATTAGATGCAGACCAAAAATACGTTTGTGTACATAAACCCTTATTGGGAGTCATTTATTAAGAAGCCTACGCCAGTTTTTGGTTGCAAGACTCACTTTTTGAGACTTTTTAAACACCCTTGGGAGTGGAGAGGGTGGGGGTGGGAATATTGGCCCTGACAAATTTACTAACATTTACCCCTGGAAACATGCGTAAAAGAGGAGGGAAAACTGATCCCGTTAGGAGCTGAAGTAGTTTTAATTCTAGGCGCACAGACAGGGGCATAAAAAACCTGGTCTTTGATAAATTACCCCCTTTGTAGCAACTCATAGCCAGTGAAATTGAGTCTTAGGCCTCTTGCACACAAAGGTTTTTTTTTTTCCGTTTACATTCCGTTTTTTGTGTTCCGTATACAGAACCATTCATTTCAATGGATCTGCAAAAAAACGGAAGGTACTCTGTATGCCTTCCGTTTCCGTTTTTTTGTTCCGTTCAAAGATAGAGCATGTCCTATTATTGTCCGCATAATGGACAAGGATAGAACTATCAGGGGCCAGCTGTTCCGTTCCGCAAAAAACGGAATGCACACAGAGGTCATCTGTATTTTTTGCGGATCCTTTTTTTTGCGGACCTCAAAATACTTAAAAAGTCATACAGTCGTGTGCAAGAGGCCTTATGTAAATATAAAAAGATTTATTTCATTATTTAATCAAACTGAGGTTAAGTGGAAGATGAATTTTTTGAGCTCAGTTTGCCTCACTGTAATGAATGAACCTGTTACGGTATACGCTTGTATACCAGTGTCGGCCATTCAAACATATACCCTGGACAGAAAGCTCAGCTGGTTGCTAAAAGCAGTGTGAATCCAGCCTTACTGATTTACAGTACAATGGGAAAGTTTCCCTTTAAAGGGGGGTTTTCATTTTATGTAGATGAATGGGCTTGTTTTGCGGATAGGATGTGAACCAAAACTACGTCCGTGTGCATGAGCCCTTAGGGTACAGGTCAGGTTTCTTGATGCAGTTTTGGAAGCCAAAATCAGGAGTGGATCATAAAAGAAGAGAAAGTACAAGGCAGATATGACTTCTCTACTTTTTTGGCTTCCAAAACTGCATGCAGAAACCTGACCGTGTCGGCCGTCCCCTTAGATAGGAAGGGAAGTTAAATGGATTTCCCCATCTGGTGATCAGCACAGAGATGTGTGGCCGCAGCAGAGATTTGGTATTACATGGCTCCCATGAGTCCACCAGGGTATGAGACACTCTTCAGTCACTTTCTGCTCTTGCTAATGGGGGAGGGGGATCCCAGGCAGAGGATCTCCCCATATGACATCCATATGCTTGAATTTAATTATGACTGTGGACGGGAGAGATATATTGAGTGGGTAGGAAAAGGAGGAGAGAGACAGCGGATAATGAAATACAGAGCTCTGAAAGACCAGATAAAATGCAAGAAAAAGGAACGGATGAAGGGGCATAATAGTCATAGTCCTAACATCTCCAGGATGCTGCTGATTGTAGTCAGCCTAAGGCCTCATGCACACGGCCGTTGTTGGGGTCCGCGTCCGAGCCGCGTATTTTGCGGCTCGGGCGCGAACCCATTCACTTCAATTCACTTTAATGGGGCCGCAAAAGATGCGGACAGCACTCCGTGTGCTGTCCGCATCCGTTGCTCCGTTCCGTGCCCCCGCAAAAAAAAAAGCATGTCCTATTCTTGTCCGTTTTGCAGACAAGAATAGGCATTTCTATAATGGGCCGCAAATTGCGGAACGGAACGCGGAGCAGCTTCAGTGTTTTGCGGATCCGTGGTTTGCGGACCGCAAAACACCAACGGTCATGTGCATATAGCCAAAGGCTGCATTCACACGGGCATAGCATCCGCACTGAATCCGGACCCATTCATTTCTATGGGGCTGTGCACATGAGCGTTGTTTTTCATGCATCACTTCTGCTTTGCGTGAAAATCGCAGCATGTTCTATATTCAGCGTTTTTCATGCAAAGTGCAAGTGCGGGTGCGTTGGGTTTTTCACTAATGGTTGCTAGGAGATGTTGTTTGTAAACCTTCAGTTTTTTATCACGCGCGTGAAAAACGCATCAAAACGCATTGCACCCGCGCGGAAAAAACTGAACAACTGAATGCAATCGCAGGCAAAAGTGAATGGCTTTCCCTGTGAAATCGCACAGTTTTCACTGAACGCATCCGCAACGCATCCGGACCTAATCCGGACACGCTCATGTGAACCCAGCCTAAGGGTCTGGCTACACAGCGAAATTTCATGTAATGCATTTCAATGGTGTCGTTATGGGACATGCTACATGCTGCGACGCAACAGTCGCAAAAAATCCATTTCACATGTGGCATGTCGCATTGCGGCACCATTGAAGTACATTATATCAAATTTTGTCACGCCCCTTTGTGTTGCCATGCAGCTGAAACCTTAATGGGGAAAAGTGGCAATACCGGGCACAAGGCATCTGCTAGAGTGGCGCTGTTTCTGGAAAAAACTCCTCTAACTAGTTATCTATCTGCGTCCATAGGACAGGATCACCACTGGATGTAAACACAAATGTTTCCTTTCACTGACAAGAAGCAGAAATCTTAACAATGGCAAGAATGAAATGTTTATTATATAGCTGAATAATGTTTTATTAAAACTGTAACATTTTGAATTGCTCGGTCAAGGACAGCATTCACGCACCAAATATGTGGTACTGTCGACATCATTTATGCTTTTTTATAATGGAAATTCCCTGTTGCATAAATTTAAGTAAAGTGTTTCTGGGGATATCCTTGTGACATCACCCGAATTCCCTGAAATGTCCTTTACTGAATGTGGAAGCACTTTTAGTTTTGCTTTCAGCTGGCAATTGGATACAGAAGAACTAGGCTACATAAGAGCAATGTCAGAACGTGCAGCTGCTATTACACTAACCCTGGGTTCAGACCTGAGTGTTCTAAAAACGCGCGTTTTACGCGCGTTTTTGTCGCGCGTATTTCAGCGCGTTTTTGCAAATAGGAACGCTGCAGAACGCTGCTGCTTGTGATTGACTACTGTGGTGTCAATCACAAAACGCGACCAAACGCCCCAAAAGAAGCTCAAGTACTTGTTTATACGTTAGGCGTTTTACAGCGCGTTCAAACGCGCTGTAAAACGCTCAAGTGTGAACCACTCCCATAGGGATGCATTGGTTTTAATCTGTTGAGCGTTTTACAGCGCGTTTGAACGCGCTGTAAAACGCTCAGGTGTGAACCCAGGGTAAGGGTTTGTGCACACAGCTACATTATACATGGCCCAAACATCAGGAACGAACATTCCTACGAATGCTCATTCACAATAATCTGCCCGTCTAAAGGTGCCGCAGATCACCGGATGAATGAACGAAACGCTCATTCATCCGGTGAAATGATTGGATGTGCTGATGCTTCAATCATTGTCCCTGGGCAGTAGATCGTCCTGTCTAAACAGCCTTTGCTGCCCAGGAACAATGATTCTGTATGGCGATGAGCAACTGCTGCAGCGACTTCTCGTCCTCATACTGTGAAGGTGATCCCTGCATGTAAATGTAGAGCTTCACCTCCACTAAACAAGCAGCTGTTTGTCGGGAAGGAACACTTCCGTCACAACAATCGGCTTCTCCTCGGAGCATGTAAATGCCCCTCTAGGACTCTTTTACACGTGACGGATTGTGTCAGGATGCGTTCAGTGAAACTCGCACCATTTCGCAAGCAAGTTCAGTCAGTTTTCTCTGCATTTCCGTTTTTTCCACGCGGGTGCAATCAGTTTTAATGCGTTTTTCACTCGCGTGAAAAAAAACTGACGGTTTACAAACAACATCTCCTAGCAACCATCAGTGAAAAACGCATTGCATCCAGGTCACATCCGGATGCAATGCGTTTTTCACTGAAGCCACATTCACTTCTATGGGGCCAGGGCTGCGTGAAAAATGCAGAATATAGAACGTGCCGCGATTCTCATGCAACGCAAAACTGATGCTTGAAAAAAAAAGCGCTCATGTATACAGACCCATTGAAATGAATAGGTCAGGATTCAGTGGGGGTGCTAAGCGTTCACATCATGTATCGCACCCGCGTGGAAAACTCGCTCGTGTGAAAGGGGCCTTAGTGTATTGTCAGCCAAATTCACCAAGAATGGCAACCCCCTAATGTGTATGTGGAGCTCCCGACTCCCCCCCTACAGATGATGTCGGAGGAGAGAAGGGTCAGGTAAAGTGAATATTTTCACCCAATCCTTTTTTTCTCACAGGAGATAAGCTGCCTCCAGAAATGTCTGGCAGCGGCTTTTACCCCATTGAATACACATACACGCTCTACTGAATCAAACGCGTACGTGTATGGGGGAGTCTGGAAAGACAGCTGTCGGACGAACAATCATTCAGCTAGTGAATGTATATAATCGCCCTTGATGTATTCCCATATGCTTCCGGTTCCATAGGGAAATCTTCACGTCAAATCCAATATGAATTTGACAAAAATAAAACCGTGGCTGGTCCATACCGTGCCATTTGTACGAAGCTATTCTCACCTGAAACAATTTCTCCATGTGCTTTAGAACGGGCTTCATGCTGATTGGAAGTAAAAGGGGAGTTTTTTCTGTCTGATTTTTGACCATATTGTCAATGGTTATAATTCTCCAGGCCAAAACGACAGCTAAATGACCAATCAGTTATGCATTTATCATTTTATTCTTTGCAGAAATTCACATATACGCAATGAAAACCTGCACATAACAGCATTCATCGGAAAACTATAGCGAGATATCAAAAACAGTCATTAAAATAAAGCAGTGAATTTTTTAAAAAAGTCAGCTGCTGTGGTCAAAAGATAAAAAAAAATACTCCAAACCACAAAGTATGAATGGTATGAATTCCAAAGAATTCTTTGCCTGGCGATAACAGATACAGACATTCACAATACAGTCTACAATACAGAGATGGAAGGATTTGTAAGGAACAAGGAAATTTCCTGTGCAATACAGTACGTAAGAGAAACAGATAAAAAAACTGCATCGTAATTGGGCACGCGTAGACTTCTATGAGGCCCTCTTGTACTGCCTTGTGCCTCTGATTGCATACAGACTGTCTTTCTGTCTAATTCTGTACGAAGCCGCTTAAAAAAGACTAAGGGCTCATGCACACGACCGTATGTATTTTCCGTTTATATTCGTTTTTTGCGTTCCATATACGGACCATATACGGAACCATTCATTTCAATGGATACGCAAAAAAAAACAGAAGGTACTCCGTATGCCTTGCGTTTCCGTTCAAAGATAGAACATGTCCTAATATTGTCCGCATAACGGACAAGGATAGTACTGTTTTATTAGGGGGCAAGTTGTTCCGTTCCGCAAAAAACAGAATTCACACGGACGTCATCCGTGTTTTTTGCGGACCGCAAAATACTGAAAAAGCCATCCGGGTGTCTGCATGAGCCCTAAGAAATAAAGAGTACTGATGTATTCCCCCCTAGCAGCACTGGTTCTAGGGGAGAAGATCTCCGACATACAGCCATTGATGGAGCACCCTGCAGCGTCTTGCAGACGGCACTTCCATGTCACCGTCCACAGTGCTCCATGTGCAGCCCGCCTGGTGCCTCTGTATTCTCTGCTTATACGGGAAAACAGCTTAGCATTTCAGCATGAGTTGGATTATACCACATTTTTATCTTTCATGCAATGGAGGCACATAACGATGCAATATGAGCCCATAGAATCATAAGGGCAGCATAATCTAGACCTGAGTAATATGGATCCCAAAAAACTGCTGCGTGTCAATACGGCCTTGTTCAAACAATCACTCTTCTTAGCTGAGGACAGTGACTGGTTGCAGAGGTCACGTGCTGTATCTGGTCACCGCTGCTGATTGAAAACTAACAGTAGCAGGACTCACCCTTTTAACAGTTCTAGAATAGTTTTTACAAAACTGGAGCCGAGATTTACTAATGTATTTGCGCCAAAAATCGGCCTATAAAGTGGTGCAAATTGGTTTAACTTGGCACATCTAGGGTTTTTCGAACTTGCTCGAAAGGGGGCAGGCTTAGCACCAAGTGGGTGGGGCGTGGTGGGAAAGTCGGAGTGGTCTAAGATATGCCATTCTGCGCCAAAAAATCTATCTCAAAGTAAGTGAACCAGTAGTCAGAGAAAAGCGTCTATCCCTGCACCACACGTATCATTCAGCCTGAGCTCCTGTGATAAATCTGGTGCAGGTCTACAGCCGGTGTGAGCTTACGACATTTTTAGGATTAGTAAATCTCTGCCTATGTGTACGGTGCCACTCGCAGCAAGCGCTTATTCGTTTCCTGCACGTGTTTTTCCATGTGTAAAATAATGCTATAAAAATCCTCAAACTAGAGCATTTCACACCAAAAATTATATCAACCCCTGTGCGCCACCAAACTGATGACAAGTATACACAAATTTTTGCACAAAAAGTTAATTTGGGCTTTTTACTCCGCACTCACCACTTTTCAACATTTTATGGGTGGAAAATAACTGGCATAATTATAGCTCATATCTGTGCCAGCTCATAGCTTGACTCCCTGGTGCACGGAGGGCCAGATATGCACCCAATTTAGGGATTCGTAATAAGTAAGGTACCTCTCACTCTCACTCCGTATGAAGCGCCACTCTTTGTGTGAATGAATTCCACATTGCTTGTTCACTATTCTCCATTCTACTTAGGCTGGGTTCACACTTAAGCTTTTTACAGCTCGTTCCTACGCGCTGTAAAACGCTCAACAGGCGAAAACCCATGTTTCCCTATGGGCATGGTTCTCACCTGAGCGTTTTACAGCGCGTACGAACGAACAAAGAAGTACAGGAGCTTCTTTGGGGCGTTTTGTCGCGCGTATTGTGATTGACGCCAGAGTGGTCAATCACACGAACGCGTGTACAACGCGCGTTTCCTATTTCCAAAAATGCTCTGTAATACGCGCAACAAAAACGCGCGTATCAAATACACTCAAGTGTGAACCCAGCCTAAGTGTCATGTAGGAAAGCAGCTATAGGCCCTTCATGTGCCATTGTATGCTGCCTCCATACAGGGGGACGCCTCCACCATATGGCATGCTGTGGGGCATTTTATATTGTCAGATGTATTTTGCATACAGTACAGTAGGGCGCTAACCACCTCTACTGGTGCTATGTTGAGGGCTAAGCTCAAAATGACACTATTGGCATACTGTACGTCTGACCTATAGGGGGCTAACAGTTTTTATACATCTGTCCACTGCTTGGAAATACCATAAAAAGTTCCACTGTCAATGCAGCTTTATAGGTTTTTATTCCATTGTGCGTCACCCTGGATATTTGCTGTCCCGCTATGGGATGAGTTATTCTCTCTGTTATAGTTCATTCCAATATGTTTTCCAGTCCTACTTTATGTGAGTTTTTATGTTTAATTGCCTTACCTTTCTACCTCGCCACATTCACTTTGATAGTGATAAAATGCAAGCTCTGGGGGTCTGTTTACCGTTCACAGCAGGGGTCTTCGGGAGGGACCATTTGCCTAGCATTTGCATTTGACTAGATAGAGGCATAGGTAAACCTGCCTAAGGGTAAATCTACAATCTAATTATCACTTCTAGCTTCAAGCACAGGGCAGAATTATGTTTAATTCTTGTGCTAAAACTGATAATCTTTTAAATAAGGGGGTCTACACTATCTATTTACATCCGATGAATCGTATTAGTTTTGAGATAATAAGTTAATATCTTCACATAAATGAGTCAAAGCAATTGATATCAGTAGACAATATTAGTTGCCGTTGTAACTGAAGGCGGATTTATGGATTTATTGTACGCCCTTTCCCGATAATGGGCCTGTGTAAGGCTACTTTCACACTCGCTTTTTGGCTTTCCGTTTGCGAGATCCGTTCAGGGCTCTCACAAGCGGTCCAAAACGGATCAGTTTTGCCCTAATGCATTCTGAATGGAAAAGGATCCGCTCAGAATGCATCAGTTTGCCTCCGATCAGTCACCATTCCGCTCTGGAGGCGGACACCAAAACGCTGCTTGCAGCAGAGAAAACGGATCCGTCCTGACATACAATGTAAGTCCATGGGGACGGATCCGTTTTCTCTGACACAATCTGGCACAATAGTGTCAAACGGATCCGTCCCCCATTGACTTTCAATGGTGTTCATGACGTATCCGTCATGGCTATAGAAGACATAATACAACCGGATCCGTTCATGACGGATGCATGCGGTTGTATTATTGTAACGGGAGCATTTTTGCAGATCCATGACAGATCTGCAAAAAACGCTAATGTGAAAGTAGCCTAAATGTGCTGCCGATGACCAGATGAACTAGCAAAATACTCGTTTAATGAGTAAATGAATCATTGATGTGGCCATCGCTCACCAGGACAATCTGCTCAAGTAAATGAGCCCTTCTGTGCTGTACCCGGTTTTATAAAAGGTCGCTGAACCATTGTAAAAAACAAGCACTTTTACCTTTTGGGTCATATCTTTTTCCACCTAGATTGTAAGCTCTTGTTAGCAGAGGCCTCACTCCTATTTGAATTGCTAAGCAGTTTGTTACTCTGTAATGTCCCCTTTGAAAGGTGCTGCAGAATATGATGGCGCTGTAAGTAACGATTAGTAATATGACCTTTGTCTGTGGTGCTGCACAGTTGGTTCCAGCTAATCATAATCTGCTCTCTTGGTTTTACCAAATATCATTGGTTCCTCAGCATTTTTACTCAATATTCTGCAGCCCTTAGGCTACTTTCACACTAGCGTTTCTTGCGGATCCGTCATGAATCTGCAAAAAAGCTTCCGTTACCATAATACAACCGCATGCATCCGTCATGAACGGATCTGGTTGTATTATATCTTCTATAGCCATGACGGGTCTGTCTTAAACACCATTGAAAGTCAATGGGCGATGGAGCCAATTTCTATTGTGTCAGAGAAAACTGATCTGTCCCCATTGACTTACATTGTGTGCCAAGACGGATCCGTTTGGCTCAGTTTCATCAGGCGGACAGCAAAACGCTGCATGCAGCGTTTAGCTGTCCGCCTCCAGAGCAGAATGGAGACTGAATGGAGCCAAACTGATGCATTCTGAGCGGATCCTTTTCAGAATGCATTAGGGCAAAACTGATCCGTTTTGGACCGCTTGTAAGAGCTCTGAACGGATCTCACAAACGGAAAGCCAAAACGCTAGTGTGAAAGTAGCCTTACTGCTAACGTGTGCTGCGAGCTCCTGCAGCAAGCTGGAAATGGAGTGTACAATTTAAGGGGGCACAGGCCTCTCTCTTGTTTACTGATCTAACACTGGGGGTACTATGTGGGCAGTGTATGGGGATATTATTTGCACTTTAAATGTCAGTATTATTTGGGTATTCCATGGGAGTATTAGGTGGCCATTGAATAGCAGTATTATTTGGACACTATGGTGGCCTTAAATGAGAGGTGAATACAGCGTTATGAAGACACAGTATGGGAGAGCGATTTGCACTGTGTGCTATTATGTAGACTGTATATGTTAATAATATTTGAACACTGAATGACAGTATATGGGTATACACATGTTGATAAGTGCATATAATGTGTATATGTTTATAAGCAATATATATGTGTTAGATAGACAGAAATATTGTAAATAGATATTACCATATTTTTCGCCCTATAAGACGCACCGGCCCATAAGACGCACCTAAGTTTTGGGGGAGGAAAATAAAAAATATATATATTTTTAACCAAAAGGTGTGCTTTTGGTGGGTTTGGAACTAATGGTGGTCTGTGCATGACACTATTACTAGGGATCTGTGGATGGCACTATTATGGGGGATCTGTGGATGTCACTGTTATGGGGGGATCTGGGGATGGCACTGTTATGGGGGATCTGTGGAGGACACTGGTATGGGGGATCTGTGGAGGACATTGTTATGGGGGATCTGTGAATGATGCACTGTTATGGGGGATCTGGGGATGGCACTATTATGGGGATCTGGGGATGGCACTGTTATAGGGGATCTGTGGATGACGCACTGTTATGGGGGTTCTGGGGATGGCACTGTTATGGGGGGATCTGTAGATGACACACTGTTATGGGGGATCTGGGGATGACACACTGTTATGGGAGATCTGTGGATGGCATTGTTATGGGGGATCTGTGGATGACACTGTTATGGGGGATCTGGGGATGGCACTGTTATGGGGGATCTGTGGATGGCACACTGTTATGGGGGATCTGTAGATGACACACTGTTATGGGGGATCTGTAGATGACACACTGTTATGGGGGATCTGTGGATGACACACTGTTATGGGGGATCTGGGGATGACACACTGTTATGGGGGATCTGTGGATGGCATTGTTATGGGGGATCTGTGGATGGCACTGTCATGGGGGATCTGTGGATGGCACTGTTATGGGGGATCTGTGGATAACACTGTTATGGAGGGGATCTGTAGAGGACACTGTTATGGAGGGGATCTGTGGATGACACTGTTATGCGGGATCTGTGGATGACACTGTTATGCGGGATCTGTGGATGGCACTGTCATGGGGGATCTGTGGATGGCACTGTTATATATGTGTCATCCACAGATCCCCCACCCTATAACAGTGCCACCCACAGACCCCCCCCCCTCCCCACATAACAGTGCCATCCACAGATGTCCCACATAAAAGTGTCATCCATAGATCCCCCCCTCCCCCCTGCCGCTCCAGTGCTGCCTTATGCAAATATAAAATGTCTCATTAAATTAAAGGTGATTAAACATGCCCCCTCACTTGTAATATTACCGAACACAGTAACAGCTTCTGTATAGCCGGGCGGCAGTGTGACTCACTGATGTCAGGTGCCTGCGCCGCCTGCTATATTCATAACGTAGGCGGCGCAGGCACGTGACATCAGGGAGTAACGCTGCCGCCCGTCCGGCCTGCCTTCCTGCGGCATGCAGAAGCTGTTACTGTGTTCGGTAATATTACAAGTGAGGGGGCATGTTTGCATAAGGCAGCACTGGAGCGGCGGGGCCGGAGTACAGTGAACGCAGCGGCCCCGCCGCAATTGCCAGCCCCCAGCTCCTCCTCCCAGTCCCTCCCCACTCATACATCGCAGCCTGCGATGCTGGAGCATTGCAGACTGCGATGTAAAATGTCAGCATTCGCCCCATAAGACGCAGGGGTATTCCCCCCCCCCCCCCTCCTTTTTGGGGAAAAAAATACGGTACATAGATAGATATGAGAAGAATAGATATAGATAGATAGATATTTTACATAGATAGATATGATAAGAATAGATGTATAGAGATAGATAGATAGATAGATAGATAGATAGATAGATAGATAGATATTAGATAGATAGATAGATAGATAGATAGATATTAGATAGATAGATAGATAGATAGATAGATAGATAGATAGATAGATATTAGATAGATAGATAGATAGATTTAAGAAGAATAGATGTATAGAGATAGATAGATAGATAGATAGATAGATATTACATAGATAGATAGATAGATAGATAGATATTACATAGATAGATAGAAATATAGATATTACATAGGTAGATATTAGAATAGATGTATAGAGATAGATAGATAATTCTACACTTACATGTACATTTTATATACTTTTCATCCAGTGATCCAAAAAACCTTACAGTCTGTCCCCCAGAAAGTCATACCCTGTCAAAGCATAATTTTGGACCTGCCCTGAACACTAACCTGTCATGTTGATGGTATAGCTATAAATCAGCAGACATGTCTATGGGCATCAGGTGGATATACCGTATCTAGCTGGACAACATGGTAATAAGAAGCCATGGCGTAGGGGCTTTGAAAATCCCAACCACAGGAGAAAACATGGTTGACTAGATTGGAGTTTCAAGTAAAATGTTCTTGGAAAGAATGGGTTCTGAAGCGTCTAGCTGCAGTAATTCACTTACACAAGCATTGGCTGCTTTTCAGTTTGGAGAGCAGAGAAGAACTGAACCAACCTAGTCACTGAAGGTTTAGAATTTGTCATATGACGTCTAACCACAGTATTGTCGACCAGGTGCTTCCCGCGTTCTCACGTTTCCTAGCTGTATGGCAATATGTACAAATGCATTGGGTGTTTCCAACCTCTTTAAAAATGACAGCTCTCGACTCGTAGGTCATCTGGAGGGCATATGTACTAAGCATTTATATAGCAGCGATCTGTATAGTAATAGCTAGCCATGGTCTATTCACCTAGCAGAGCAGGTTGGTTCCGGAAGTACATTAGCATGTGCTAGTAACAATCCCTGTGAGGGAGGACACTATAAAAACCTATGTGTTATATGCAGAGCACAGGCATCTGATGTCACTCTATATAGCGTCCTATATGTCTTCTTCTACACTGGTCTCTCTGCACTGCAGGGTACATGTCTGTCACCATGGTAACTGCAGCACTGCTCTAACATAGAGATGCCCGGTCCTATCTTTATCACCCAGTCTAAGGTTTATGAAGACTAGTAAGATGGAAATGCTTCTGATAAAATACCGTAATAAAGCAATCTCATGCATGCAGATAGACAACTGTCTTCGAAATAATGCTAGGAAATCAGTGAGCAGCTGGGAGGACGGGACAAGCGGAACACTTCTTGTTAAAATGTGCATTGCATATCTGATTGCGTGCCTTTCTTCAAATCAATGTGTTTGTCTGGGTGTGAGTCGCAAACTCATTACCTGAGAGTCGTAGAGAAATGTGTAAATAGTTGCAATGTGCTAATTGGAAGCCTAAACCTTATTATGTCTTGTATATTGTCTGCCGTCTCGATAAATGTCTGGACACAGTTCTTATTTGTGCCTTTTAAATATGATAGGATGCCAGAGTTTCTTATTTCTCACGGTGGTTTTCTGCTTATTATGTCCTTTCTTTCATGAACATTTATAGACTGTTTCCAAGGGGCGGAATACATTAAACAGCCATCGTTTAGTAGTCCTCTGCCATCTGAATTGGGTTGACTCTGCAGCATGTGCATGGATTTCTCCAAGCCCGGTTAATGGAGTATTCCTATTTTAAGGCCATGTTACAGCTATGCTTACCCTCTCTGGCGCTCCCAGGTTCTGGCGGCTCAGACCTGCAAGCCTTTCGCTCCTCCTTCTCGACAGGCCTTGACTTGAGTAGCTTTGTGCCTCCATACAGGCTACAGCTTGATTATTGCCGGCCAGGCCTCTCTCTGCCCATAGGGCATGCGCGCTGTTAAACGGCTAGTACATGCCTTATTTTTGCCTAGCAAATGGCTGGCTAACCTGGGGTACTTAAGGCACTTTCCCCTATGGGAAGATGCCTAAGCAATAGGTTCTAGTCCGCTAGTGTCCCACAGAGGGGTACTGTTTTTACGTTCAGCTGCCTGTGTACTGACTTCTGCTTGTTTCCTGGATTTGACCCTTCGGTGCCTGACCCGGCTTCTGCCTGATCTCCGTTCTGACCCCTAGCTACCTACCCTGCCTGCCCTGATCTCGGCTTGTCTCTGACTACGGTTTTTGCCTTATCCCTCAGTGCTCCACACCGATGTCTCTTGACCCCTATGAGTAAGCAGTCATTTGACCAGAGACTACTTCAAGAGGTAGTAGCCTAGTGGTTCCCCTGTAATGAAGTCCAGATCTCCGTATAGGGATTAGCCCCAAGTCAAATCTCTTCAGATGACACATATTCACATCCACTTCGTTACACATTAGTCTATTGCCAGCCGACAGTCTAGTCTGTATAGGCGTCTCTTAACTCACCCCCAACAAATAATGTCAGAGGAGAGAAGGACCGGGTGAAGTGAATATTTTGACCTAATCCCTTTGTTCTTCTGGGAAATAAGCTTCCGTCAGAGGTGTCCAGCAGCAGCGTTCTCCCCTATTCTCATTGAATACATGTTTGGCTGAACCGAACGTGTACGTGTATGGGGAAGTTGGGAGGTAGTCTGGACAGCCTTTAGCCATCCATGGCTGTGATCAGAACACCTGTCTTATGCTGCGGCTAGGGGTGGCTGCCGTTATGGAAACAGCCGAGTGGACTGAGATACTCTGTTTCCATAACTCCCATAGAATTGAATGGAAGCTATGGAAACATAGCTCTGGCCACCCCAGGCCATGACATGAGATGGGGATTCTGGTCTGAGCCATGAATGGCTAAGATGGGAATACTCCTTTAATATGTATTGAACAGTCGCAGAAGTGTCTTCAACTAATCTGCTTCCTGTTAGCATATGCTAAAGAATCTAGTAGACCTTATCGTGACCTAAGGTATTACAGCTCGAACAGTGCTGCAGAGTATATTATAGAATTTCTTACTATTATTCATCGAATGCTGTCTTTGATGCATGAGCATATAAAAAAAAAAATGGCTGGCTACAGGGTAGATTCAATTTCCCTGAAGTTCCCCCCATCTCATCAGCCACAGTTTGCTGTTTACAGAAGGCTATTGTCTGCGAATGGGACCAAGACTAGGGACGACTGTAATTAGGCAAATCCGTTTATGGGAATGAACGTACAAACGTTCATTCCCATAAACGTTGTAAAACTGCCCTGCTACATTGGCAAATGATGGGGAAATAAGTGCAGTTTAAAAGGGTTTTCTGAGATTTTAATATTGATGATCTATACTCTATCTATACCTGATCAGTGGGGGTCCGACACCTGGGACCCCCGGCAATCAGCTGTTTGAGAAGGCACGGGCATTCCTGTGAGTGCCGCAGTCTTCTCGCAGCTTACCAAGCACAGTACTACTGTACATTGTACAGCGGCTGTGCTTGGTTTCACAGCTCAGCCCCTCTTACTGCAATAGGGCTTAGAAGCTCCTAGTCGATGTGACATAGTCCATGTGACAGGAAAAGCTGTGCAGCAGTATTTGTCTGGCCACTTCTCGGCATATTTGCCGGGTTGCAGCCGGATTTCCGCCGGCCCCCATTATAGTGAATGGGGCCAGAAAGAATTCCAGTAGCGCACGGTCCGACAGGCGTATTGGGTCCGACAGGCGTATGTGAAACATGTCTAAGTCTATGTACATCGATTGAAACCTGTAGTGTTGATCCAGAAGAAGGCAAAATAAACTCAATTAGGTATTAAATTCTTTTCTGTCTTGAATTAATCATGACAACTTCCTCTAGCAGAGAGGTCTGTAGTCTCGCCACTTTTAAATTGGCTATTGGCCAGCTATATCACTTCAACTGTAACTTAATTTTCATAAAATTTTAAACCAGTCTTACAAAACACACATCATGATATGATGGCAAGTGCAGAAATGAATCATTACAACAAGGTATAGTATTGTTTTACATTTACACAACAGCCTATTACTTGAGGAAAATAAGGATACTAGTGCAAGTGTCCAAACTCCTGTCAAGGTTGTCATATCAATAGAGAAATAACAGAAATAAGACCTACTCATTAAAATGATGCCAGAGTACCATACAAGATGAAGAAAATATACCTTTCACCCTACTAAAGGCCCATAAAATCAAACCATTATTTGCATCTATGGGACTGAATGAGTCCAGTTTTTGCAACTACAGATGAGCAAAGTTTCAAAAAGTTTTGAGAAATTTGATTAGTTTCAAAAAATTGATCACAACTCACTATAAATCAGGTATACCCAGGCCAGAGCAGCCATGCTGCGGGCAGGTTGCGGTGACGAACTGCGGAGCCATTTAGCTCATAGCTGCCTTTCATTTAATAATGAAGACCGCACTGTATGGTCCTTCTTCATTGTTAATGGCGGTTCAGCACCTTTAAACAGGGGCTGTTGCTGGTATGGGTTTTGGCTGGTTAGGCTGGGGGGACAATATACAAATTAGTGCGGTTCTGGCCTGCAATCTCCTGCAGGTTATTTGGCAGTAAACACAAAATATTAATCAGCTCTTGCATACCCACTTCTCCAACCCCAGCGCACTCCTGCCCTACAAATTGGAGCCCTTCTTCTGCCATCTGCTTTTCCTCCTTTTCCACATCACTTAATATCGATGAGAATATGTCATCAGAAACATCCAACTCCTCCTCTATCTGCATCTTACTGACTTTCCTAGGACAATGGAGACTTTGAAGGATGATTTGGAGGAAGTAAAGCCAGCAAAAGATAAGGTTGGCCATCAGTGAGACTTTTGTCCCCTAAGGGGTGCAGACTGGATGGTATTGGTTGGCAAGCTTGCACAAGAATAATAAAGGCCTCCATCTTATTGGTACTGAATTACATATTTTAGTTTATGGCTGATGTAGGAATAAGTAAATGTAAGAATAAATAATTAAAACTGTCACAGCATATGTCTCCTCGTACTTTCCCTACACTGTCCCTTCTCTAATATTCTTCTATTAATCATTTTCAGCAATACTGTCCCTCGCACATGAGCGCTTGCCACGTCTCTCCCTATGCTCACCTCACAGGATAATGGAGAAGACCGCGCAGGATTATAGAGCTTTGACGTCACAGGGGATGGCTATCTGCAGATTGGCTGGCTACGTGACATTATGGGTGATCACGTGTTCCCAGGCTTCTTCCTTTCACTTTGTAACATGTGCAGCCACCATTTTAGAAAAAAACTGATTCGCAAGGAAATTCGGATTCGCTGCAAAAAGTTTTCCTAAACTTTCGTCCAAATTCGCTTTGAATGCTTCACTTTGCTAAACACTTATGGCAACCTATAACCTAACCTGTACTGTATTCCACACATCCCATTAATTTCTTTGGTTGCCCACCTTTGAACCCACTCAGACTCTGGTATATCTTTCTTGAAAATTGGTGCAGATTTCCATGTTGCCCTCAGCCCAGTGAGGTCTTTCTAAGTCATCAGACTACATGTAGATTTTATTCATCTGACAGGTGACGAGACATCAGACAGAAACTAACATAAAAAAGCAAGATTTTCTTATTCGATGATGAGGCTGAAATGTCAATGACAGTACACATATGGATAAATGTGCATAAGGTGTGCAATGAATAGCAAGTGTTTATGTCAGCAGTATGCCTCTTCTGATTAAGCCTATGTAACTGGAGTGGCAGATGTAGACTGTATACCACAAATAAGAATCAGCATCATTTATCATCTGTTAGTTTCAAAAGGAGTTCTGTGACCGTATAGTCTATATATAATCTACTGCCATGTGCTGTCTTTCATATCCATGATATATGTCCAGTTCTTCTTAAAAATATGTATGAAGGTTCCCCTTATGGCCGATTTTGATAGCACTCATAGTATCACATAAAGGGTACTTAAAGGAAAGGTGTCACCAAACTTTTCCTGCCAGTTAACACCAGAGAGCAGCACATATTTATTCTTATCTCTATTTTCTGATTGCAGATTTTTTATATTCTATTTCCCGAACATGATTATGGGGGCGGCCATCTTGCCTGAGCTGTTCTTAGAAAACATTAAGAAAATTGCTTTATGGCAGCCCCATGGGCCATGGACGCAATGATCAGGAGGTGACCTCATTGACTTCTACGGCTGAAGATCTACCTATGCAGAGGTCATTGTACAAGGAAAGAATAGATAAGCTTTGACAATCACCCATTGTAAATCGTGAATCCTGTCTTATCTGACATTCTAATCCTGCCTGTAATGATATCACCTCTGTGTATAGATAGGAAGATAACTGCAGTAAAGTGATCTGTACAGACCAAGAAGTGGCGCATATTATTAGGCTTAGTGGTCAGTGCGAATACTGCAGGATTTTATGGTGTTTGTTTAAGTATAGATATTGACATGGAAAATTAAAAATAACATCACCAAGAATTCTTTTAAATATGTTAAACATAAAAAAGTGATTTAACCACTTCAGCCCCCCTAGCTTAAACCCCCTTAATGACCAGACCACTTTTTACAATTCCGCACTACACTACTTTCACCGTTTATTGCTCCGTCATACAACCTGCCACCCAAATGAATTTTACCTCCTTTTCTTCTCACTAATAGAGCTTTCATTTGGTGGTATTTCATTGCTGCTGACATTTTAACTTTTTTTGATATTAATAAAAAATTACCGAAATTTTTGCAAAAAAATGAAATTTTTCGCTTTCTGTTGTAATAAAAAAAAAATACATTTCTATATACATTTTTCTCTAAATTTATTGTTCTACATGTCTTTGATAAAAAAAAAATGCAATAAGTGTATATTTATTGGTTTGGGTAAATGTTATAGCGTTTACAAACTATGGTGCAAAAAAGTGAATTTCGGCATTTTGAAGCAGCTCTGACTTTCTGAGCTCCTGTCATGTTTCTTCAGGTGCTAGAATGTCAGAAAAGTATAAATAACCCCCAAATGACACCATTTTAAAAAGAAGACATCCCAAAGTATTCGCGGAGGGGCATGGTGAGTTCATGTATGATTTCATTTTTTTTCACAAGTTAGCGGAAAATTACACTTTCTGAGGAAAAAAAATTATAATAAAGTTTCCATTTCTGCTAACTTCTGGCAAAAAAAAATAAAAAATCTCCCACAGACTCACTATGCCCCTTAGTGAATACCTTGGGGTGTCTACTTACCGAAATGGGGTCATTTGTGGGGTGTGTTTACTGTTCTGGCATTTTGGGCGAGGCTGAATTGTGAGCAACCTTGTAAAGCCTAAAGGTACTCGTTGGACTTTACGCACCTAGGCTGCAAAAAAGTGGCACACATGTGGTACCGCCGTACTCAGAAGAAGTAGGGCAATGTGTTTTGGGGTGTATTTCTACATATACCCATGCTGGGTGAGAGAAATATCTCTGTAAATTGTCAACTTTGTATACATTTTTTTAAAAAGTTGTCATTTACAGAGATATTTCTCTAACCCAGCATGGGTATATGTAAAAATACAACCCAAAACACATTGCCCTACTTCTCCTGAGTACGGCGATACCACATGTGTGACACTTTTTTGCAGCATAGGTGCGCAAAGGGGCCCAAATTCCAATGAGTACCTTTTAGGAGGGCATTTTTACGCATTTGGATTCCAGACTTCTCACGCTTTAGGACCCCTAAAATGCCAGGACAGTATAAATACCCCACATGTAACCCCATTTTGGAAAGAAGACACCCCAAGGTATTTCGTGAGGGGCATGGCGAGTTCATAGAAGATTTTTTTTTGGGCACAATTAGCGGAAATTGACTTTTTTTTTTTCTTACAAAGTCTCATATTCCACTAACTTGTGACAAAAAATAAAATTTTACATGAACTCACCATACCCCTCACGGAATACCTTGGGGTGTCTTCTTTCCAAAATGGGGTCACATGTGAGGTGTTTGTACTGCCCTGGCATTTGAGGGTCTCCGCAATCATTACACGTATGGCCAGCATTAGGAGTTTCTGCTATTCTCCTTATATTGAGCATACGGGTAATGAGATTTTTTTTTTCCGTTCAGCCTCTGGGCTGAAAAAAATAAATAAATGAACGCCACAGATTTCTTCATTCGCATCAATCAATGTGGATGAAAAAATCTCTGCCAAACAATGTGCAAAAAAAAAAAGAGAGGGGAAAGGACATAGGAGTGCTTGCGAAGTAAGGCCCCATTCACACGTCTGCAAAAATGTCCGCATCTATACCACAATTCTGCGGAATAGATGCGGACCCATTCAGTGTGAATGGGGCCGGCGGTGATGCGGAGAGCACACTATGTTCTCCGCATCAGCATTTGCGGAGCTGCGGCCGCGAACTTCCGGGTTCCGGCCCCAAAACAATATCAGGCCGCAGCTCCGCAAAAGATAGAGCATGTCCTATTCTTGTCCACAACTGCGGACAAGAAAAGGCATTTTCTATATAGTTCTGGCAATGTGCGGATCCGCAAAATGCGGAAAGCACATTGCCGGTGTCCGTGTTTTGCGGATCCTTGGATCCGCAGAACACATACAAACCTCTGAATGGAGCCTTACAGGGGGGTGATCAATGACATGGGGGTGACAGGAGGTGATCAGGGGTTAATCAGTGACCGGGGGGGTGGTGTGGTGATTGGTGCACTTACATATCTGCCTGTGTCCTCTGGTGGTCCCAAGCAAAAGGGACCACCAGAGGAGCAGGCAGCAGGCATATCAGACGCTGTTTACAAAACAGCGTCTGATATGCGATTTAGACGGCGTTTTTTTAAGATCTACAGCCTGCCAGCGCATGATCAGCGCTGGCAGGCTGTAGTTAAACCTCCTCCCGACGCGATCCTGTGAACGCACGCGCGTTCACAGTAAATCTCACCTCTCGCGAGATGACCCACCGGCTCGTCAAGGAGGAACATCCAGGCTGCCCGCAGGACGCATCCCTGCGTTAGGCGGTCGGGAGGTGGTTAAACAATAGGTAATTTTCTGACTACATATTTCCTTTAAATAAGTAGGCACTGATTTTCTTCTTGACGTTTTCATTATATTATATTGCTATAGTTTTATTTCTGTTTCTTATGTTTTTTTATGGTTCTACCACTATGGTAAGGCCAGGACCAAGTACAGATGGACTTTAAGAGATACTCCCTTGTAACATAGTTAATATAGTTGAAAAGACACATAAATCCATCCAGTTCAACAAAAATACAGGTGGGGATGTGAATTTTAGAGAAGGGGAGTGAGACCCAGATTTCTACACTTCATAGGCATTAATGTTATTTAACCCCTTCAGGACACAGCCATTTTTCAGCTTCCTAACAGAGCCTAGTTTTGCGAATCTGACGTGTCACTTTATGTGGTAATAATTTTGGAATGCTTCTATTTATCCAAGATATTCTGAGATTGTTTTCTCGTGATACAATGTACTTTATGTTAAAGGTAAATTTGATTTGATATATTTTACCTTTATTTATAAAAAAAAATCCAAAATCTACTGAAAATTTTGAAAAATTAGCTATTTTCTAACTTTGAATTTCTCTGCTTTTAAGACGGATAGTGATACCTTATTAAGTAGTTATTTATTTAAATTTACCATATGTTTGCATCATTTTATTTTTTAGGATGTTAGAAGGCTTACATTTTAAAAGGCAAATTCTTAAGGAAATTCCCCCAAATCTCTTTTTTAAGGACCAATTGAGTTTTGAAGTCAGTCAGTCAGTTTGTGGGGCTTACGTAGTAGAAACCAACCATAAATGACCCTGTGAAAGATGCAACACTATGAAATGCCTTTTGCGCTGTGGCATTAGGCTAGATGCACACGTCCCGTTAAACCCGGACGTGACCAGTCAATGGTAACCAGGACTGGATTTCTTCTTTACAGCAAAAGCACATGGCGTCATTGGTTGCTATGATGCCGTGCGCTCCCTGCCGCCGCTGCAGGACAGTTATACATTGGTATGATCTATACCAGTGTATTACTGTCCTGCAGCAGCGGCATGGTACGCACAGCGTCATAGCAACCAATGACGCTGTGCGCTCCTGCTGTAAAGAAGAAATCCAGGCTTGGTTACCATTGACTGGTCACGTCCGGGTTTAACGGACATGTGCATCTAGCCTAATGCCACAGCGCAAAAGGCATTTCATAGTGTTGCATCTTTCCCAGGGTCATTTATGGTTGGTTTCTACTATGTAAGCCCCGCAAACTGACTGACTGACTTCAAAACTCAATTGGTCCTTAAAAAAGAGATTTGGGGGAATTTCCTTAAGAATTTGCCTTTTAAAATGTAAGCCTTCTAACATCCTAAAAAATAAAATGACATTAAAATGGGAATACCCCTTTAATTTTGACCATTGAACACTTGGCCAACGCCATTACTGAGATTAAGGCAAACATCGTATCAATTGAACAACAACTGCGTGATACGCTGACACTTGAGGATCTTACTGCACTTAAAGGGTTATTCCCATTTGCGTCTTTCATACTTACCTGCACCCGGCGCGCCGTCCACTTCCTGGCTTTGGAAGGGGGTGGGATCCTTCCTGATTGAAGTCTTCTCCCTGCCGGGCCGCGCACTGGGCTGAGCGCACACGCCGCCGTGCATGCGCCCTGGTAACTTCTTCCTGGCCAGTATACTATACTGGCCAGGAAGAAGTCATCATAGCGCATGCGCAGCGCCGGAGTGCACTTTCGGGAGTACGCGCGCAGCCCGGCCAGGAGAAAAGAAGTCGTCTGCGCAAGCGCGGCCACCGCGATTCCGGAGAAGAGCGGTGGCCGTAACCAGGGGAGACGGAAGACAACAATCAGGTAAGTATATGTTAATTATCTTCTAAGGGGTGGGAATTAGTTAATTAATTATATTTAGAAAAATGATCACTGTTAAATCATTAACAGATTTAACAGTGATCTTTAAAATGGGAATACCCCTTTAAAGCCAAAATTGACAAAACCTGTTCTGACCTCAGGAAGGACATTGAAGTTACTAAACATAACAAATTTACAAGAGACGCTGAGGATTATCAGAACAAGAAAATTTATAAATGGCAAGACTCCTTGGGTACCGCGGCTCCAATCTCCAGACGCCTAGCACACCAAATGGGTTCCCAATCATCCAGCTCTGGGAGCGATTATACCTCTACTCCACGTTACCCATCCCCTTATTTAGGGAGAAAGCCACGGCAAACAAAAAGAACACAAGAAGGGCGGGACGACATCATAGGAGACATGAATGCTCCACGGACAACGTGGTCCCAGGTATAGAGGACAATTTAAATTTTTCTTCAAAACATCTCTTCAAAAAATCTTAGTCCTGCACAATTACAGGTATTGCAGAAAGGATTATCCATTAGTCCTACAGGACACTTAGATACTTTCGATTTGGAACTGGACTGTCAGCGATTTTTTTCGCAATATATGTCTCAAGGCTCATTTTGTAGCGGGTGAGGGAATGTCTCCACGGGTGGTGGCATCTGATACTACTCAATTGACGCTACAGCGCTTCAATTTGAAACTCAAAAGTAGATTTCAACCTCCTAAAACACACCATCCTGTGGAGACATTCATATCACTCGTTCAAAGAGATATGGTATATCTATTACAAGATTGCAAACACGGTAAACAGTTTTTGTCTGATAATTTATCATCAACAGAACGTAATGCTTTACAGACTAAATTGGATGATGACTCTCTTGTCTTTAAACCTGCTGATAAGGGGGGTGCCCTTGTCCTTATGGACAAGGACTATTATATCTCAGAAATTTGGGGACAGCTAGCAGATAGAAACACCTATGTACCTCTGGGACATGATCCTGTCTATGACATTAAACGCAAACTCATAGATGTTATTATGGAATTTAGAGGTAGGGGTATTCTGGATGATAAGCTATGTACTTTTTTAGTTAATCAATATCCCATCACTCCGGTTTTTTATACCCTACCCAAAGTTCATAAATCTCTGACACAACCCCCGGGACGCCCTATAGTTGCGTCCACCAACTCTATCTTGTCTCCACCAGCCATTGTTCTTGAAAAGATCCTGACCCCTTTAACTAAAGAGATGCCTTCCTTTTTGTTAGATACGGGCCACTTTTTGGGTGAAATTAAAAACCTTACCCTAAATCAGAAGATGTGTTAGTAACTTTTGATGTGTGCAGTTTGTACACATCAATTCAACATGAGAAAAGTTTTACAGCTGTAGAATGGATTCTTCAATCCTCTACCT
The DNA here is from genome assembly GCA_033119425.1 of Bufotes viridis. Lineage (NCBI taxonomy): Eukaryota > Metazoa > Chordata > Amphibia > Anura > Bufonidae > Bufotes > Bufotes viridis. The sequence goes on from CM065591.1 coordinate 269,851,194, forward strand.
ATTCACCCCAAGAAAAGGATTTTTTCTTGAAACTCCTAGACATAATTTTGAGAGAAAATTACTTTTTATTTCAGGACACTTTCTACCAACAGCGGCGGGGAACCGCGATGGGTTCGAATGCCACACTGCTATACGCAAATAGTTACATGGCGTGGTTTGAACACATGTATATTTACAATAATGAACTATATAAAAAAAACACTTTATATTGTGGCGACGCTTTATAGACGATGTCTTTTGCGTATGGCGGGGCGGCATTCAATCCTTACCGGATTTCTCCACTTACTTAAATTCAGTGTGGCAGGAACTTTAATTTACAATACATTAATAAAAAAAAATAGTTTCCTTGACACTTGGATCATTAAAAATGACAATGGCTCTCTACAAACTGACCTTTATGTCAAGGAAACTGATCGCAACAGTTTACTACATTTTACTAGTAACCACCCTCCTGCGACTAAAAAATCTTTACCTTATTCAGAATATCGACGAGTGGACAGGATTGTCTCAGACACTGTGAATAGAGAGATGAGAATTAATGAGATGACAAGAAAATTTCAAGCAAGGGGATATCCACAATCATTGCTGGAAATACAAGATAAAATCAAAAATGTTCCCATAATAACTCAATCTTCATCCCCGAAAAAAACACATATCCCATTGGTGGTAAAATATCACCCATGGTTCAACAAATTTAGAAAAGTTATCAATAGACATTGGGATATTTAAGAAAAGCATATCCATTGGTAACTGAATTCCAAAATCTACCTATGATCTGTTACAAAAGGTCTAAAAACATTAGGGACACCATCATTAGAGCAGATATAGGCAGCAATAAGACTGTACTACGACAAATGACACTTTCTACACCCAGAAAAGGCACATTTCCGTGTCTACAATGTATCCTTTGTTCAAGTGTCATTAAAGGAGAACATTTTGTACATCCTCACTCTGGAGAGAAATTTTCCATAAAAGTTTTTTTTCACCTGTGACAGCAGTTTTATGGTCTATATCTTAAAATGCCCATGTGGATTACTATATGTTGGGGAGACATCGACCAAAATGAAAGACATGTTCTCTAAACATATATCGACAATAAGGAAAAAGAACTTACTGTTACCTATACCCTCTCATTTTGATCGCTGTCGCCACAACATCTCCCGACTGAGATTCCAGATCATTGAGCAGGTACAATCCCCTCACAGGGGAGGTGATAGAGTCCAACTTTTAAAAAATATGAATTAAATGCCTTTTTAGAGGATTTAATCCGCATGCCTTTGTTTTCCATTACTGAAAACCTGATGTGAAACGGCACCATCTCCACAGGTTCCTCTTTTTATTTATTTGTATCCCTATACATTACCCATAAATAATTTGCATTATTGTCATCTCATTAATTATATTATCTTTATATATCCATACTTTGGTGTATCTTCACTTGCAATCCTGCATATCTCCTTGATTATTTGTAAGCTTTTCCAGTTATGGAATGTTATTATATTATTTTGAGATCTATACCTTGGTGCATCTTCGTTTGCAATCCCACGTATCTTTTTGTTTGTTTGTATGTCAATGTAGCACTTCTGGTGATGTGGCAACAGGCGGTCTATTTAAATTGCATTATTTTGTAATTGTATTCACTGGTTTGACAAAGACTCAGTTCGAGTCGAAACGTGTCACTTTAACTTGTCCTCTGAGTGGCAGAAATGAAAAAAGATTGCATTGATATCAGCAAGTGCCGGTCTTCTTCTTCGATTTACGTGGGACGCTGACCGTGGACTCGTGCACCGCCACCCAAATCACGGAGTGCCGCCTGATTTATCTTTTATTTTAACATTTGGGGGTCTGATCCCCTCTACAGTGCAGTACAATACAGGGGGCTGGGTATCACAGGCTTCCGCAGAAGGCAAGCCCAGATGCCTGTGGAAGACATCAGGCTGCCTTCCCAGCCATCGGGTCCCTGTCACTGCAGCACGGGGACCCGATGGGGAGGAAGCTTCCTCCCTGCACACAGCCAGTACATGCCACGGTCAGTACTGACTGTGGCATACAAAGGGTTAAAGTACCAGCATCGGTGTTGGCGTATACAGCAGGGACCTTTGTGATTGAGGTGATTTACATGTGACAGCTTTTCACCCTATTTTTTGTACGACCCATTTATATGATTGTATAGGCTAATCATGCCCCCCCTTAGACGTCTTTTCTCAAGACTAAGACCCCCTTAAGTGGGGAAAATTGGCTTCTGCCTCACAGGGTTTTTTTGCCTTCCTCTGGATCAACTTGTAGGAAACAGGCCGAACTGGATGGACAAATGTCTTTTTTCGGTCTTATATACTATGTTACTATGTTAAATAAATGTAAATCGTTTAAGATCCATCACCTTTTTCACTTTGTGCTTTCTATGATGTCTTGCATCACCTATCTGTCTTTTATATTGCTATAAATGTGTTAAAAATAAGGGTTGCTATAAATGGGTTAAAAATAAGGGTTGACTTCAGGACGCATGGTTTACACAGGAGTCCATGGACTTTTTTCTATCTCTCATACAACACAGAAATATTGCACCTGTTCAACCACTAACTTGCGTACTGACACACAGTATTTGTCTGCATATCATCTGTGTCATACTTCCTGTGACAAAAAGACATAATAAAAATAACAATATTCATACTTAAAGGGAACCTTCCTGCAGATTCAGGCTCCCTCATTACAATGAAGCACGTTTGACTCTGAAATGCTCTAGCTGTTTCAAAAAGTTCTGGGCACAGGGAGAAGTGTCCATGGGGCGGTTCACCTCTGGCTTCTCCCCATCCAGCTGATCTTGATTGACAGCTCTCTTCCTATGTGTAGATGGCGAAAGACCTGTCAATCGAACAGAGCTAGGCGCAGAAATGGCGAGACCACCAAGCTGACACTTCTACCCAGGCCCAGCTCCTTTTATACTATGTTTTCTCTGCACCAGCACTTCATTTCAGAGTAACGCCCCTTTCACACTTTCGCTTTTGTTTTCCGTCCTAGAGTTCCGTCCTCGGGGCTCTAGGACGGAAAGATACTAATCAGGATTTATCGTTATGCATTCTGAATGCATCAGGATGTTTTCCGTTCAGTATGTGAATGTTTTTTGGACGTTGACAAAACCGTAGCATGCTGCGAATTTGTCTCCGTCCAAAAATCCGGAAGACATGCCGTAACGCCGGATCCGGAATTAATGCCCATTGAAGTGCATTAATCCGGATCCGGCATTAAGCTAAACGTTGTTTCGCCGCATCGCCAGATCCGACGTTTAGCTTTTGTGAATGGTTACCATGGCAGCCAGGACGCTAAAGTCCCGGCTGCCATGGTAAAGTGTAGTGGGGAGGCAGGGGAGAAGTATACTTACCGTCCTGGGACGCTCCACAATGACGTCAGAGCGCCCCATGAGCATAGATCACATGATCGTATGGATCACGTGATCCATGTGCGTGGGGCGCTTTGACGTCATTGTGGAGCGCCCCGGGAGCCGCACGGACTGTAAGTATCTGCTCCCCCGCTCCCCACTACTTACTATGGCAACCAGGACTTTAGTACCGTCCTGGCTGCCATAGTAACACTGAAAGCATTTTGAAGACTGATTAGTCTTCAAATGCTTTCAGTTGTCTTGCGCTGTGACGGATCCGGTGGGCATTTCCGGCGACGGAAGTGCATGCCGGATCCTTACAGCGCAGGTGTGAAAGAGGCCTAAGATGTAGTTTTTGGTAACAAGGAAGCCTGTTGGTATTTCATGCAGCCCTTTGTTAGGGCAGCATAAGTCTGCTAAAAGGAGTATATGGGTTTTAAAACTGAAATAGGTCGTCAACCATTTTTATTATTTACTAAAGATATTTTTTTTTATTATGGCACTGTTCTAAAGTAGTAGACTGTTTTGGCTGTTGACTAGCGGAAAAAAAGGGTTCAACCCAAGAGTGACAAAGATGGAAAGGAAGATGAACCTCTTCTGCGGGCGCTGCCAAGGATCACATCAAAGTCGGGCGTATAGTTCCAATATCTTTATAGTCTACGCGTTGCAGTCATTGTCCTGAAAAAAGGGGGTTCTCCCGGACAATGACATAAACATATACAATAAAGATATTGGAACTGTACGCCCGACTTTGATGTGATGCTTGGCAGCGCCCACAGAAGCGGTTCATCTGTCTTTTGTAACCCACTTCTGACTTCAGCTCCAGCACCCGTGTTGTTTGGGCACAGGAAGGAACCCAGACTGCAGCCAAGTCCCCGCGTGCTGGTCGGGATATATACCAGCAGGAGCACATATAGCTGTTGTGACTTCCTCACAAGAGTTTCCGGTAAGCGCATTATATACCTATACATTTTATTATTTCCAGCAACACCACACATGAGGCGCTGTCCTCTCTTGGAAAGATGGAAAGGCACACTTGTGGATAGGCACCCTCACCTACATAAGGGTCAGGTGCCTCTAATCCTGGCTGACCGCAAGAGAAAGGGTTCATTGTTGTCACCTGCATAGAGATCAAGTACCTTCGATCCCGGCTACCAGCCAGGGCAAATTGGTGGTGGGCACTCAGCACTGAGGGAAATAAATCTTTATTTTTTCTTTATGCACAATAGGTGCCTCAGTGAGTGACTGTCAGGAGACAGAATTCAAGTACTGTTGCTGCTGGAGTCCATTGGTTTGGTGGGGGACACGATATGTATACCGTTCTGCTGGGAAGAAACGGAACAAAACTCTGATCTCTCAATCCTCCAATGACAAGCCTAGGGTCACCCCTACCCAGAGGCGTAGTTAAAGGCTCATGGGCCCTTGTGCAAGAGTTCAGCTTGGGCCCCCCTTCCCTCGGTGCTTTGTGTGTCTTTTTATGTGGCACAAGTGTCTTTCGGCCCCTTCAGGATTCTGGGCCCGGTAGCGACTGCTACCTCTGCACCCCCTATAGCTACGCCCATGCCCCTACCCGGTACAGGCCTGAAAGTGGAGAATTTGTTTTAAAGAGAATAACAAATTAAAGTATACAATTACTTTTAAGGGAAAAAAAGTATCACATTCAGTCCATTCTTAGCTAAAAGTGGAAGTCTCAATATTTGTAATAGAAAACTTTTTGCTGCACTTCCTTTTTCTCTCCCACCAGTCACTCCTTTTGATAACTGCTATCTCTCCATTTTCCTGTCGTTATTCTCCTCCTCGTCCTGGCTGCCTTTTCGACTAGGAATTACGCAGAGTTCATGAGTCACACGTTTATGTTTCCCTTTTGTCCCTTAGGTGCCACTCGTCTGCTTTGTACCTGTGTGACATCATATCCTGGGACAGTAAAAGGCACTGTGTGACTCATTGACTGGGACGTGACAGCTACGTCTATGAAGCAGTTTTGATTTGCTTACATATTACACTGCTATACTATTTAAAGGGTTGAGGGACAAATCTGGACATTCACATGAACATAGAGGTCCAGGATTATCAATGTGCAAAAAGTGAAAAGAAATTTATGGTAACTGTCAAGGGTAATGAAATTACAAGGGTTTGATGGGCATGGTGGTCTTCATAACTTTGCCATTAATATGTTTAACAACTGAGTTTTATCTTATAAAAGTGACATAAATGCAATGTCAGACCTCAAAAAGCATTTTTTACAGTTTTTAGTATGTGAAACGCAGTGAATTTATCTTTAGGCATGCAGAGGAAGATTTATTAAAGGGGTTTTCTGGGGGATTTTTACTACTTAGAATCTGATCGTGGGGGTCCGACTTTCAGCGCTTGCAGTAGTGCAGCGGCCATCTCTCTGCAAACCAAGCACTGCGCTGTACATTGTACATCGGCTGTGCTTAGTATTGCACCTCAGCCCCATTCACTTCAATCTAGAACAAATTTATATAGAAAGTGCTAGAACACGTTTATCAAGAGGCGCATAGCTCTTAATAAATGACATAAAATCTATTCCAGCCAGTAGCTGGATTCGATTCCTGCCATAATGTGCACTAGTTTTCTAGCACACATGTTGTCAGGCTTCGGAGCTCCTTCCCATTGCCCCCCTCCTTCAGGCTGCTTTTTGGAAAATTGGTCAGAAAGGTTAAAAAGTAACAAATTTTGTTGAAAAATGCCAAATCTTTCGCGTTTTCTATCCCAGAAAACTGGCATAGAGTCTTAATAAAGCTCTTTAAAGGGGTTTTCCGGGATTTTAAAATTGATGAGCTATCCTCAGGATAGGTTATCAAGATCAGATCAGTGGGGGTCCAGCACCCGGTACCTCCGCTGATCAGCTGATTGAAGAGAAGGTAAGCCTTCCTTTCATTGTTTACCTGCTAATCTTCGACATTGCAGCGGTGAGCAGGTGTAATTAAAAGAAGCAATCCTATTCACTTCAATGGGACGGCTCGTTCCCATTCAAGGGTATAAGAGTGAGCCGTCCCATTGAAGTGAATGGGACGGCTTGTAATTACACCTACTCGCTTCTGCAATGTTATTTAATAAAAAATGCATCTCTATAGCGACACCTGCAGTTCTTCTTTCTTATTTCTTTGTCCGGCTCACTGAGATGACAACACATGCTCAGTTTCAATTTGGTGATGAACAACGTTTTCCAGCATGATGGAGTACCATATCACAAGGCAAAAGTGATAACTAAAGGCGGTGTTACACCTGCCGATTTTTCAGCAGATGATCGCTAACGAGTGTTTATATGAATGCTCGTTAGCAATCATCTTGCAGTGTAAGGGTCCATTCACATGTCCGTTGTGTATTGCGGATCCGCCATACACCGGGCCGACATCTCTATAGAAATGCCTATTCTTGTCTGCTATTGCGTACAAGAATAGGACATGTTCTATTTTTTTCGTGAGCCGCGGACCGGAAGATCATGGACGCGCACCAGAAATGTGGATACGGACAGTACACTGTGTGCTGTCCGCATCTTTTCCAGCCCCCGTTTTGCGGAACAGATCCGGACCCATTCTACGGACGTGTGAATGGACCCTAGTACTGCCACTGAATGCCCGATGAATGAGCAATTGTGATTTTTAGGCATGCTTAAAAATTATTGTTTGCTGGTGGCAGATCGTGCTGTCTACTTACGATCTGACGCCAGCAAACCACTAGACAGCATGGGGACAAGCGATGGCATGACAATCACCCCTCCCAGGAGGAGATCGCTAAATGTGGTAACAGCAGCCTCCTCCGCAAGCCAGCAGGTGATTGCCGGGAGGGAACGCTTCCCTCCTGACAATCACTTGCTCAATCAGCCTGTGTAATACAGACTTTAGTGGCTCGATGAACAATAGATAAAAATTTTGGGCATACTCTCCAGATATGAATCCCATTGAGAACCTGTGGTCCATCCTCAAAGCGCTGGTTAAAAAAAACAACTCCCAGTACTCCCAGTACTGATTAAGCAAGAATGGGTTACCTTCAGTCAAGATAATGCCCAGAAGCTTATACCCAGCATGCTAGGGCAAATTGCAGAAGTCTTGAAAAAGAAGGGTCAACAAAGTAAATATTGATTGTAAGCTTTTGTGGAAAGGGTCCTCTTCCCCTCCGTACCAGTCTATTAATACATTTATCCCTATTGTACTTGTGTTGTTTTATGTTATGTAAGTATACCTCCTCTGGAATAAACCCAATGGAATTAATGGCACTTTCAAATAAATAATAATATTAAAGGGGTTTTTCGGTATTTTAATTTTGATGACCTATCAGATTGGCAGGGGGTACAACACCCAGCACCTCTGCCAATCAGCTGGTTGAAGAGAAGGCCGCGCGCTGTGCCAGGGCAGCTTTCCCTTCATTGTTTACCTGCTCTCCATTGACACTCACAGCAGTGAGCAGGTATAAATAGAAGAGGCCAGCCCATTCACTTCTTTTTCACGGCTTCTTGTAATTAGACCTGCTCCCCGCTGTAATGTCGACAGCGAGCAAGTAAACATGGCCGAGAGCGCATCCTTCTCTTTAACCAGCTGATCGGCGGGGGTGCCGAGGATAGGTCATCAATAATAAAATACTAGAAACCCCTTTAAGGCTACTTTCACATTAGCGGCAGCCTTCTCCAGCATGTCGTAGTTATATTCCGGCCGCCTCTCGGCAAGTTTGCCATGCTGCGGCCGGACCTCCGGCCCGCCCCCATTATAGTGAATAGGGCCGGAGCGGACTTCCGGCGGCACGGTGCACTAGCAGCAGCAAGGATCTGGCAGGGTGTTCACCTGCCGAAACAGTCTGCCGGACAAGGCTGCTGCTAATGTGAAAGTAGCCTATGTCTCGCACAAGCGTAATGTATTTGTCAATTAAAAGTAAAAAAACATATGAAATGCTTATAATTGTACCCCAGCATACCATACAAACATCTGACAAAAAGATCTAAAAAACACTCAAGCAGTAAATTTTGTGAAAACCAAAAAACTGTCTCAAAACTTTGGACGACGACTTTCCCCCCTTCCCCTGCGATGTGCTGCTTACCCTCAGGCCACACGTATAACAGGATCAGAAACTGCAGTGCACATACACATGTAAAGTTGGCTGAATCTGCCAAATAGACAAGGTCTAGTCAACTACCTTATGTGTGTGGTGTGCTGACTCTCAACCGACAGATGATGCAAGGGACTTTCAACACCCAACCCTTTTGTTGAGGGGTCTGAAAGCGGCTTACTCCTGACGCCCCACTGACAACACATGCATGCTTGGCAGAGCTGGGCATAGATGTGTATGTGGGAGTTGGGAAGAATAGCTGCCAGCCATATGAGCATTCAGCTGATGGTCATTGAAGGTGTATGGGCAGCATTGGTTTAAAATGCAATGTTCAGTAGGTAGAGATGTTCATCTATGCATGTTACCTGTGTGGTTCTATAAGTAGTGAGTTCAACAAGAAGACTTATGGCAAAAGTACAAAAAATTACAAGCAGTGAGCTAATAACAGTAGAGAGGGTTCTTAGCACTCAATTTGTTTGAAGGGTGTAATTCTATGTATATATTCTTATCTTGTTTGCTCTGCATGTTTTAGCAGTACTAACCTAAATCAGTCGGCATACAATGTAACCATGTAACAATAGTCATGACATTTTGGGTGTGCGCTTTGTCTCTCTAATGTTACCCATATGTGACCTTCCCAGAAAAACATTCCTTGAGATTGAAATCACATGTAGGGTCAAATTTTATTTACAGTAGGTGCTTCCCTAGGGTCTTAGGAATTAGCAATTGTGCAATCTACGTGGGCATGCCTCTTTCTTAGCCTCCCATCCTCCATTTTTGCAAGGAAACTTGAGAATTATTATCCCTAAATTGCAAAAATTAAGACAAAAAAATGACAAAACATAAACTAAGGGGGGCATATTTATCAGTTAGATTGCACCAGAAAATCAACAAAGTCTCAAGCTGCGTGTTTGCAACTTTTTGATTGAGACTTTTGAAAAAATAGTCGCAAATTTGCGTTTATTACGCCATCCACGCCTGTGGCAAGGTCAGCAGGAATGACCAGTTTTCTGGCGCAAAAGAAGCCAGAAATCTGCAGCAGCTCAGACCTTCTATAGATTTCAGTTTAGCCGCACAAACTGCTAGAGGATGCGGCTAATTTATGACAAGGCCTGAGCCTCATCATTAATAAGGTGCAGCCTCCGGCAGCAGAGGGTATAGCAAGACTGTAAAAGGCGCCGGTCTTGATAAATCACCCCCTAAATTCTTTTCTGTCTCAATAAACTGCGATGTCATCGGCATGTATTTTGCTTATATACAGTGTATGATATATGGTATACAGTGGAGCTTGAAAGTTTGTCAACCCTTTGGAATTTTCTATATTTCTGCATAGATTTGACATAAAACTACATCATATTTTTACACAAGTCCTAAAAGTTGATAAAGATAACCAAATCAAACAAAAGAGTCAAATATAGTAGACTTGAAAATTTATTTTTTGAGAAAAATACTAGAAAAGGCCCGCTTACAAGAGGAATTTTTTTCATATGATATAAAGATAATTCTAAGGGGTTCGCAACAACACAGTCAATTCGAAAAACTCCCATAGCAGTGATCGGTGAGTGGCTGCACATGTAAGATAGTAGTGGGTCTCATCAATGTCTGACATGGAAACACCCGTTTAAGGCTACTTTCACACTAGCAGCAGGATGGATCCTACAGGCTGTTTACCTGACGGAACAGCCTGTCAGATCTGTCCTGCCGCTAGTAAACGTGTGCCTCCAGACTACCGCTCCGGCCCCATTGACTATAATGGGGGCAGGGCGGAGGCACGGCAGCACACAACGAGAGGCTGCCGGTATAAAACTACAACATGTCCGTCCCGCATGTCAATGGGGCCGGAGCGGTAGACCGGGGGCACATGTTCACTACTGGCAGGATGGATCCGACAGCCGCTAGTGTGAAAGTAGACTAAGCTGGCCATACAGATTCAGTAGCTGTTGGCTGTTCAATCAATCGAGCGACAGCTATTTTCCACCAGCCTCCTCTCCCATACATGTACATGCCCGATTCACCCAAGCATGTATGTGTTGTTAATGAGGAGAGGGGAAAGCAGCTGCCAGATACTTTTGATGGCTGGTTATTTTCTGGGAGAACAAAAAAATCATGTGGAAATATTCGTTTCACTCGATCCGTCTCTCCTCTTATAGCATGTTTCGTGGGAGAGTCAGGAGCTCCCCACACATTAGACTATCAGCTGAACCTGCCATTCTCAGTGGATTGAGCCGACAGTACACTAATATGTATGTGGGCCTTTAGGAGTATGCACATTAGCTGCCCCTACTGAAGGTGGCACCTCAGACAGCCACTACAAATTGTGACCACTACAAATCTTAATATTCATTGTATAGCAGTATTAATTAGAGATTGTATAGCAACGCTATTAGAGTATGATGTATTTAGAGCTGTTATTTGGTCATTGCATGTTGGTATTATTTGAGCACTGTATGGTGGCCTTTTTTTTTTTTTTTTTTACAAAGGATCTAAATAATCTTAGAAAATCAAACTGTCCAACAATATGTATGGTCAAATTCGTCAGCAATCTTTGTCAAATTAGAGCGCAGGAGTATATATTTCACTAAGGGAGAAGGAAGTCTGTTATGTCTTTAATATAAACCATTTCCATCCACTTTGCAACAGAACTGACAATCCTCTGCTGTTTGTATTTGCATACACGCACCAGAAATGCCTCTGTCTACATTTGTCTTGTAATTTACAGTTTATATATACTTCTACACTCCTATACTTGCAATGACTGTGGTTAAAACTGCTCCTCCATGGGGGTGGGAGCAGGAAACCTAAGGAATTCCAAGGTCAAAAGGAAGCGGAGAGAGGGGAATCAGAGGTTTAGGAAAAGGATGTGATTAATGAAGGGGCACAATATGTGGGTGACTGTCACTACAGTGGGGGTATGGTAGATGAGAGGAGAAGGAATGCACGAGACAAAGCCAAAGCAAATTAGGAAATATGATTTACTTGAAATATTGTGGATGATCAGAAAGTAAAAGTCGTCCCATTCCTTTCTTATATACTCATCACTGTTCTCGTGAGTGAATTTACATAGTTTCTGCTAGAGATAAACTCATATGACATGGCTTTTGCAGACTGTAGTCTTACAGTGTGTGTTCTAGTATTTGTACAGCACCACAGACTATCCTGACACTGTATAGTGCATTCAGAAAGTCTTCAGGCCTTTTTTTCACATTTTGTTATGTTGAGTCCTTGTGCTAAAATGTTATTCCCCATCAATCGGCATTCAATACCCCACAATGAGAAAAACAGAATGTTCAAAATCTTTGCTAATTTGTTAAAAAGGAGAAACTAAAATCTTGCATTGACATAAGTGACTTGGTTGAAGCACATCTGGCAGTGATTACAGCCTCCAGTCTTCTTGGGTATGATGCTACAAGGTTTGCCCAACCTGGATTCACGGATTTCTGGCCATTCTTCTCTGCAGATCCTTCTTCTCTGCAGATCCTCTCAAGCTCTGTTGGGCTGGATGGGGACTGTCAGTAGACAGCCGTTTTCAGGTCTTTATAGAGAAATTCGATTGGGTTCAAGTCAGGGCTTTGACTGGGCCACTCAATGACATTACAGAGTTATCTCTAAGCCACTGCTGTGTTCTCCTGGCTGTGTGCTTAGGGTCATTGTCTTGCTGGAAGTTGAACCTTCAGCCCATTCTGGGGTCCAAAGCACTCTGAATCAGGTTTTCATTAAGAATACGTCTGTACTTTGCTTCATTCAGCTTTCCCTCAACCCTGACCAGTCTTCCTGTCCCAGATGCTGAAAACTACCCTACAGCGTGATGCTGCCACCACCATACTTCACTGTAGGGATTGTACTGGGACATGCCTGGTTTCCTCCAAATATGACACTTAGAATTGAGGCCAAGAAGTTCAATCTTGGTTTCATCAGACCAGAGAATCTTGTTTCTCACAGTCTGAGAGTCCTTTAAGTGTTTTTTTTTTTTTTTTTTTTGCAAACTTCCATTTGTCTTTTACCAAGGAGAGGTTTCCTTCTGGCCACTGTGCAATAAAGCCAGAACGAAACCTCTCTTCTGTAAGATTCTCCCATCTGCACACAGGATCTCTGAAGCTCTATCTTTTCCCCTCATCGCTGCAGTTTGTATATATCAATGGCCATCTTTGTAAGACAAAGACAACTCAAGTCTGCCAGGGCAAAAATCAGTGCTTGCTACTGGCTGTCTGCTGTGGTTTACAGCAGTTGTCCAAACAGGGGAGGCCCCTCTGTGTTTCTACTGTATATGTCCTAATAGAGGTTATGGACAGGTCTTTATGAGACAACCCCTTTAGTGGTCAGATTATTAAAGGGGTTTTCTGGACTACAGATATTGATGACCCAATATAGGCCATCAATATCAGATTGGTGGGGGCCTGACACCCGGCACCCCCACCAATCAGCTGTTTTTGACACCGACAATCCTGGAAACAAAACAGTGGTTGGAGCTAGAAGCAAAAGCTCAGTTCCCATTCACTTGATTGCAATATCCCAAGATGGCCACTACGCAGTGTATGGAGCTGTCTACCTCCAGCTCTGTACTAGTTTCCAGTGCCACAACTGCATAAAGCAGCTGATCGGTGGGGGTGTCACATCCCCACTGATCTGATATTGATGACCTATCATCAATATCCGTAGCCTGCCAACCTTTTTAACTTTGAATGTGACTATGCATAATAGAATTATAATGTTACGCCCTCCTTGACTAATTTATATACATGCATGCTTGGGTTGGCGGAACATACAAGTTTATTGCTGTAGGTACTGGTAGATCAGCGCCTCCCAGACATCTCCAGGAGCAAATATTGTCTGGTTAAAACTCCACATTCTCACATACATATGTTGCCGAAGAATCAAAGATAAATTAATGGGATTACTAACATTTATCTTATAGGTTATATTTACACAACAAAATACATGTTGGAAAAACCTGTATTTATCATATTTATTTTATGCACTTATATAGCGCTGTTATATTACGTAGCTCTTTACAGACATTAGCATCAAGCTGTCTCCAATGGGGCTCACAATCTAAGGTCCCTGTCAGTATGTCTTTGGAGTGTGGGAGGAAACCGGAGTACCTGGAGGAAACCCACACAAACACGGGGAGAACATACAAACTCCATGCAGATGTTGTTCTTGCTCGGATTCACACCTAGAACCCCAGCGCTGCAGGGCACAAGTTCTAATCACTGAGCGCATATGTACTTGTCATGGAACTTGAGACCGAAATCTGAGGCTGACGGATTTCTGATGCGGATTTGTAATTTGTCATTGGGAGGGTCCGACAGCAGACTGCTGCAGAATCCACATGCAGACATCTGCTGCAGTTTCTGCACAGTGTCCACCTAGAACCTGCACCACCATACAGTTTTTATATTTAGAGTAGACTGTGTAGATTTCGGCATGAAATGCGCACCAAAATATGAGTGGTGAACATACCCTAAAACCAATGACTTCTAGCATGTTATTAACACCTTGTATTATTAAATCCATGTTAAGCCTTGCAATTCACTATGCGTCTAAAAACATGCCATTGATCATTTCATTTCCATCAGTAACTAATCACAAGACTAAAAGCGAGTTCTTAGAGAGCGATAATTATCAAGGGAGATTCGAGCATGATCACGCCATGTGAAACCACACTTTAAGCTTAGTCTGAGTTCACATCTGCAACACATTTTCTGTTTTTTTCTGTTTCAGAACAGAAAAACGACAAATCCCCCAAAAATCGCAGCACTGGATCCAGCACATGTCGGACACCAGCAGTGCCTGACACACCCCATTGACTATGCATGCAATGGTATTTTGTCCTGCTTTATTGCCATAATCTGTAATGGAGGCTCCTAACAGAACCTCTGCCACAGATGTAAACCATCAGTCAAAACTGTCACCAATAACAATGATGTTACTCTAAGTATACAGGCTGTTTGGCAAGTTATCAATAAAACGTTACGAGTGAATATGCCATATGAGGTTGTCACCGGATCCACAAATTATTCAAGGAAAATTCCAATTTCTGACGATTCAGGGCTGCTTTTCTAAAGGCCCCCATACACATTAGTGTATTGTTGGTTGAACCCGCTGAGAACGGAGAGTTCGGCCACCAGTCTAATGTATATGGTGGAGCTCCTGACTCTCTCCGACAGATGATGGATCAGGTGAAGTGAGCATTTTCACCCGATCCTTTTGTTCTCTCAGGAGATAAATTGCCGTCAGAAGTGTATGTCAGTGGTTCTCTCCTCTCTCCTCATTGAGTACACAGGAAAGTGTATGAGTATGAGGGAGTTAAAGGGAACCTGTCACCGGGATTTTGTGTATAGAGCTGAGGACATGGGTTGCTAGATGACCCCTAGCACATCCGCAATATCCAGTCCCCATAGCTCTGTGTGCTTTTATTGTGTAAAAAAAACGATTTGATACATATGCAAATTAACCTGAGATGAGTCCTGTCCTGGAGATGAGTCAGGGACAGGACTCATCTCAGGTTAATTTGCATATGTATCAAATCGTTTTTTTTACACAATAAAAGCACACAGAGCTATGGGGACTGGATATTGTGGATGTGCTAGCGGCCATCTAGCAACCCATGTCCTCAGCTCTGTACACAAAATCCCGGTTCCCTTTAAGAAAAACAGATGACCAGGGAGTCTCACTTCAGCAAATGGCATTTATGTTATAGACAAAACTAATACAAGGCACTTACTAATGTATTGTGATTGTCCATATTGCGTCCTTTGCTGGCTTGATTCATTTTTTCATCACATTATACACTGCTCTTAACCCACCCTGCAATCCAGCAGTGGATCCTCTGGTGGCCTAGTCCAACTCTGGCTGTGCTTGCACCTGCGGTCCCAGCCACCAGAGATGGCGGTGCTTTTTCCTATACTATGCAAGCACGGCGAGAGTTGGACTGGCCCAACAGAGGAACCCAATCGGTGGGCCCAGGCTTTCATACTATAGTGGGCCACAAAGGTCCAGAAAAAAGAAAAAACATTTGGAGCAGTCTTTGGAGCCAGACACTTGCCACAAGGGCCTACTTTTTGGATTCAAAACCTATTAGACTTTATTGGTAATAAAGGGAGTGGGCCCCAGGAATAATTTCTTCTGCTGGGCCCAAGGAACCCCAATCCGACACTAAGCTTGGCCAATGCTGTTGGATCGCAGGCTGGTCGTAACCCTAGATATGAGCAGTGTATAATGTGATGGAAAAATGAATCCAGCCAGCACAGGAGGCAATATGGATAATAACAACACATTAGTAAGTGCCTGGTATTAACTTTCTCTACATGATAAATGCCATTTGCTGAAGTGAGACAACCCATGTAAGGAGGAGTGAGAACATTATCATGCACACGCAAATGTCACAGTTGCATTGATTAAATTAATTATAGTTGCATAAACAGCTTCCACTCCCTACATAAGACCGTGCTAAATGCACACAAGAACTCCGTAGCAAAAGTGTACTATGAGACTTTCTAGACTTTCTAAGTATGTATGTTTGACGATTTGGTTGTAATAAAGGCGTTTTCAATAAAAAAAAAAAAAAAGAGACTTTCTAGAGAAACATATGGAGAGGCCCGGGGTAGCACTTTCTGTGCACGGCCTGTAATGAGGCAAACAGTGTGTAGAGATGTGCCAGCATTAGGCCACATTCACATGACTATAGTGTTTTGGGGTCCGCACATGGCCGACTCTATGATTAAAATGCCTATACTTGTCCGCAATTGTGGAACAGTGGAACGGAACAACGGTGTGCTGTCCGCATCTTTTGCGGCCTCATTGAAATGAATGGGTCCGCACCTGTCCCGCATAATAGCAGGATGGATGCAGACCCATTGATAAAGTCGTCTGAATGAGCCCTTACAGTAAGGCCGCATTCACATGGCAGTATCTGTTGAGTATTTGGAAGCCAAAACCTGATTTTGACTTAGAGAAAACAAAATACTAACCAAAATGGCCAAGTTGTAGGCTTCACAATCTTGGTTGGAAACCTCCACGTTCGAACAATCCAAGGAATGCACCAGTTCAGATTTCATATTTGAGTTATGTTGTGTCTGTATGCAAGGCCTCACATGCTTTACTAAGATTTTCACCGTTCAGATAGGGTCATTATTTCTGATTGTCAGAAAGCATGTTTCTTATCAAAAACAGCAGGACTTTTCAATTTCCGTAGCCCTGACAGGAGAAGACCTTGCGTCATGAGGAGGTACGTAAATGGATACACATTACTTGAGGTTCATGTAAATCCCCTTTAATTAACAGATTCACAAAAAGAAGGAGGCTAAGAAGCTCTGACACATGGTTTGTGTAATGCCATTATCATTGGTATGCATAGTAGGATTTCCTTAACCCTTTCGAAGCCCGAGTACAGTTGCCCTGTGCAAATGTTCGGCATTTATGTTTCAAGGAGCTTAGCAGAAGACTTCATCACTATCTACATAAAACTTCAGGAAAATACAGTCCCTCAACAGATTATGGCCCCTGATATATAGCAAAGCTCTGCTGCTGCTCCTCCGATACAGGAGTGAATGACATCAGAGACTGTCATGGTAACACAGATGCTGTTGCCATGGAAGTGCTTTAGGGGGAGAGCTTAGAGCCCCCCAATAACGGCATCATGTCTGTGTGATGGGAGAATTCTAAACACATGGATTGCTACAGGGAGGTGGGGAAGAGGATATATAGAAGGAATGAAGGGAAAGGGTAGGAAGTGGGGGTGGGGGGAAATAGGGAGGAGGGAGAGAGATGTGGAATGCAGGACAGAGGACATGAATTTTACAGACAGGGAAAGGAATGAGGGGGAAGGGTTGGAGAAAAGGGAAAAAGACTTCTACTAAGAGAGACAGAGAGGTGTCCTATAGGGAGGCAGGTAGGGGAGAGGGCAGGAGAAATTACAAGCTGGAGGAGGAGGGAGGCGAGGGGAGTATGAGGAGATGTGTACTGAGGATGCTCTGCTCCTGACCA
This sequence comes from Bufotes viridis, assembly GCA_033119425.1. Classification (NCBI taxonomy): domain Eukaryota; kingdom Metazoa; phylum Chordata; class Amphibia; order Anura; family Bufonidae; genus Bufotes; species Bufotes viridis. The sequence goes on from CM065591.1 coordinate 269,868,619, forward strand.
GTCACCATAGCAACAGTTTTCTCTCTACAGCTCAATGAAATCAACTGTGCAAAATTCTTCGTCGTGAGGCGCAAAGTCACCATAGAAAAATGACATGTATATATTCCCTGCACTCGTCACATTACATTCCTCCATTTTGTCTGAGAGACCTTTGGCCGGGGGATATTGCACAGAAAAGGAAGCCGAACGCGGCGATATGTCTGATAGCAGACAAACATATGTATGTCCAGCTGATGTGTCAGAATGCGGAAGGATTTCCCGAGGGATGTGTTCACAGCTGTATCCTGCCTGCACTGGGACAGGATATCCCTCTATCCAGCCTGGGACAGATCCAAAGTGCCCCTTCCCACCCGCAGCAGGTCACGTCACACATGTCTGTATATACTCCCCATATTTCACATTTTGTCAGGGATGGTCTAAACATCCGCTGGACTCCAGCCTTATCCTAAAGCTGAGGGGTGTGTGCCTAGAAGGAGCCAGGCAGCTATCTCACTGAGGGAATTTGGGCTGCACGTAAAACATTCCTGTCAATAAGTGATAATAAGACTGTGTATTATATTATGTACAGTTTGTACATAAGAAAGGCACCATGACAGCTGCTGTGCGAGGCAGAGGGGGGTGATGACACTGGAGCATCATGCTGAGAGCCATATACAAAAGAAGCAGAAATGGCCACTGCGGAAAAGGCCAGCAAATCTGAGACCAAACCTCAACGTGTTAGGCTACTTTCACACTAGCTTTTTCGCTTTCCATTTGTGAGATCCGTCATGGGCTCTCAGAAGCGGTCCAAAACGGATCAGTTTTGCCCTAATGCATTCTGAATGGAAAATGATCCGCTCTGAACCCATCAGTTTGCCTCCGTTCAGTTACCATTCCGCTCTGGAGGCGGACACCAAAACGCAAGCTGTCCGCTTGACGAAACTGATCCATCCGGGCACACAATGTAAGTCAATAGGAACGGATCGCGAGTGTGAAAGTAGGCTTACATGCACATTTTGTGGAGGATTTGGCAATAGATAGGAAGAAAGGGATGGAAATGAGCTCTTCACAAGCTCTGCCTCTATTGCCACCAGATGTAAGCTATCCTATAAGTCAATGTTCCGACCCTTTAAATAGGCCTTGAGACATGGAAATTAAATAAGCCAGCATCTCATCTGCAGAGGTCATTGCCCCTCATCAGTGCAGAGCATGTCAAGACTGAAATCTGTGTCAAAATCTGGAAAACTAATATGGAGCGGTATAGAACACACTGCAGCACTTCATCAAATCTATGCAATTTTTATTTGCAGTTTGGTAAGGCCACGTACTCTTTAAGGCCCCTTTCAGACGAGTGAGTTTACCGCACGGATGCAATGCGTGAAGTGAACGCATAGCACCCTCACTGAATCCTGACCTATTAATTTCAATGGGTCTTTGCAGATGAGCGTTGTTTTTCACGCATCATTTCTGCGTTACGTGAAAATCGCAGCATATTCTATATTCTGCATTTCTCACGCAGCTCTGGCCCTATAGAAGTGAATGGGGCTTCAGTGAAAAACGCATTGCATTCGGATGTAATGCGTTTTTCACTGATGGTTGCTAGGAGATGTTGTTTGTAAACCTTCAGTTTTTTTTCACGCTCAAAACGCATTGCACCCGCGCGGAAAAAACTGAAACACTGAACGCAATTGTAGACAAAACTGACTAAACTTGCTTGTGAAATGGTGTGAGTTTCACTTAACGCATCCGGACAAAATCCATATTGTTGGTGTGAAAGAGGCCTAAGGCCTCAAACACATCCGTTTTGTGGTCCGCAAATCGCAGATCTGCAAAAGACAGATGCAGTCCGTGCGCCATCAGCATTTTTTTTACAGATCTTTTGGCTTCAGTGGGTCTGTGGTCCACATTTTGCAGACATGTTCTTTTTGTGGAAAGGACATACTTATTTCTGCATCAGTATGTCCATTTCACACAAAAAAAAAAAACATGTCCTGCACTTGGCCGCAAAATGAGAACCATAGACCCTTTGAAGTCAATGGGTCTGCAAAAAATGGATCTGCTATTTGTAGACTGCAGAATACATATCTGCATGAGGCCTTATGCTGTGGATTTTTGGTGCAGAACTCATGAACATGGTCTTAAAGTCTGTAGTTATCTTAAATATTTCTTTAGGCCAAGTAAGAGAATGGTTTGAAAAAGAAAAGCCCCTACTCCCATAACTCCAGCACCACTGGTGCAGTGGACCTTTGCCAGTCTATGCTGACAGTCCATTAGTAAAGTGGTGATTGCTCCAGGCAATCACTAGCTGCTGTACCAGGGAGGGAAGGAGGGTTATTCTATTTAGTTTCTTTTTTAAGCCCCCAAAACACCTTTAAATAGTTTAACATTTTAGCATATTAATATTCTGTAAATATACATAATTATCTTCATTCGCTATAAGGGTATGGTCAAAAGGTCAGGTTTCTGCATGCAGTTTTGGAAGCCAAAACCAGAAGTCAGTTCAGAAAACAGGAGAAGTTGTATCTTGTCTTTTATACTCTCTCTCCTTTTATGATGCAGAAACCTGACTGTGTGATGGTACCCTTGGGTTATGGCTCATTCTTCTATAATTCAGTGAATTTTCCATAAATCTATTATTCTGGGTATACAGTCCAATAGCTGTCGTTTGAACGTTCGGCCTACAGCTATGTCGCCCTACTGGCTTCCCCATTCGGTTCGGCCAAACTTAGAGAACAAAAGGATCGGACAAAAATATTAATTTCACCCGAACCTTGTCTCTCTCAACATCATCTGTCAGAGGAGAGTCAGGAGCTCTCCTCACACAGAGGGTTTCGGCCAACAAAAGTATAATGTCTATGGCTAGCTTTAGACAGGAAAGAGGTTTATGTACATTCAGGAAACAGTAGTCCTGTCAGCATTTGATACATATAGATAAACACAAATCATTATAGTATCAAAAATAGATAAGTTCAAATACATAAATCACATGGAGACCAGTGTATGTGCTGAGTAAGCAGTATACCATATGAATTAGTTCCAGTGCTGGCACACAGATGAGTTTGCCATAAACAGACTCCCAGGAGATATTCTGTATTTTTCGCCCAATAAGAGGCCCCTAGGTTTTACAGAAGGACAATAAGAACACAATATGTTTCATTACACCTTAGATCAGACCACCAATCAGACCCCCCCAATGTTAATCAGACCTCAGCTCACAGCCCCAATCAGATCCCCAATGTTAATAAGACCCTCAATCAGACCTCAGCTCAGACTCCAATGTGAATGACCCCCAATCAGACCTCAGATAAGACCCCCATGCCTCAGATCAGCCTCCCATGCCATAGATCAGATCTCCATGCCTCAGATCAGACCCCAATGCCACAGATCAGCACCCAGCCTCAGAGCAAATAAAATAAATAAATCCACTTACCTCTCTTGCTCCGGACACCGCCGCTCTTCACATTCAAAGCTCTTCTTTTTCCTGCCGTCGGCTGTGCTGTGACCTTACATACACAGCGTGAGATCACAGAGCGCCCTCACGGTGTGCACAGCGCAGCCGACAGCAGAGGACCAGGAAGCGTTGAGTACAGAGTATTCACCGCTTCCCGGTCCTCCGGTACTAATGAGGACTTCAATATTGGAAGCGCTCATTAGTATTTGCCCCATAAGACGCAGTGACATTTTCCCCTACTTTGGGGGGGGGGGGGCACATCTTATGGGGCGAAAAATACGGTAGTGGCTTGACCTAACCTCAGACTTTGTAAGGCAACTTTCTAACATTGTTTTTTAATTACATTTTTGTACACACTTTTGCATCTTTGGGAGTAAAAACACCACTTCCAGATGGTAGCTAAGAGTCTATGGGAAATAGGAAACAAGGGACACACAAGTGTTTTTTTTTATACTGCCGTTTTTGTTAATTAATTAGTTTTTTGGCATTTTGACATCTTCTCTATGAGGGTACAGCTACAAAGCGATATGTGTCACGTGACAGTAGTTCGCAGAAAAGTCATGTAACACAGAAAGGCATGGCCTACATGGTGACATTTGTTGCACGACATTTCATCTAACAGATTTTGCCAAAGAAATACGACTTTGATGGATTTTTTGTAACTGTCGCATCACAGTCACAGCATGTCGCATTGCATGAAATTACTTTCTTGTAGCCGTAGCCTAAGGAAAAAAAATGTGGTACACACAGTCACATAGAAACAAACGCTGCAAAAAACACCGTAAAAACCTTATGTATAATGGAAAGAAACGTGAGAGGTTTCTATGGTCTTTTTATAGTGATAAAAAACTGCCAGTGCAAATTCATGTATGTAACAACCATTAATGCTACACACCCTTGTATTCTGGACATAGTCTACAATTTTAAAATGATTTGGTACTATAGGGGATATAAATATGTCAAACATGCATTTGACTATGCACTGTCAACTGTGTGCCACTCAATCTATCGCCATCTGGTGGTAATAAAGTATATTTTTCTTCTGAGAACCTAGCAGTGCCAAATGTTTTACAGTAATAGGATGTTAACAGCTATCTTTTGGGGGCGTGGCCTGGACGTCTCCTGAGATGGCCGCATGCTAGAAGAGCTCCGCCGCTCCTAACTTACTTTGAGGACCTCCTGCACTCTGGGGCTCGTCCCATGGGCAAAAAGAAGGCACTGAGGACGCCGGTGACCCGATCCTCCTGTAGCGACATCCGCACGCTGGACTCTTTTATCACCCGTGAGGTACAGACGGGGAGCGTGCTGTGCGGCCTTTCCAGCGCTTCTCCCTCGGCAGCTCCCGCGCCTCTGGCACCGCCCGGTAAGGGGATCGCTGGGCCTGCTCCTGAACACCCTCTTTCACCACAGGCGGCGGTTTTTACTCCAGGGGCATACACAGCCCTATCGGGGTCCAACCCTACCCCTATATTACACCTAGCCATGCCTCCTAAAGTGGCCCCCAAACAAGCCAGAAATCCCACAGCCACGCCATCACGCCGCAGGGACTGGGGGGACCCCACTGAAATGGGAGCTTCATCTCTCTCCATGCCCCCTTCTGCAGACTCTGAGGACTGGGAACACAGGGCTACATCTGAAGATGAAGGGGAGATTAACCCTCCACCTGCCACACAATCTGATCTCTCTTTGCACCAAGTTTTACAGAAATTACCTACTAAAGAGGACTTTAAAGCTATGGTGGCGGACGTCCGGAATGCTTTTAAGGCTGAAATCTCCTCCTTACGCCTTGACCTTAAACAAATGTCCTCACGGGTTGACCAAATAGAAGCAGAACATGATGACACTAGGCGCTATATGTCTCAGCTTCAATCAGTGGTGTCCTCACAATCTCACACTATTAGAGAACATGCCAAGCACCTGGAAGATCTTGACAATAGAGGGCGCCGTAATAATATTAGGGTGCGAGGCCTGCCCGAGTCCGACTCGGAAGAAGATCTGGACGCAGTACTGAATGAGCTGTTTAATCAAGTGTTGGGCTCTCAAACGCCGTTGTCTATTAAGCTGGATCGGGCTCACAGGGCACTACGGCCTAAAAAGGCCAATTCACTACCACGCAATGTGATCTGCTGCCTTCATGATTTCCGCCTGAAGGAATCTATTATGGCTAAAGCCCGCGAGCAACGCTCCATCCTCTTCAAGGACGCCACGGTCTACTTGTACCAAGACCTATCCTGGTTGACTCTTCAGAAGAGACGGACACTTCAGCCACTTCTTGCATGCCTCCGTGACCTTAAAATCCCTTATCGTTGGGGCTTTCCGTTCGCCTTAATTGCTACACGGAATGGCAGATCGTCGGTACTTCGTACAGTGTCTGACTTACCTCACTTCTGCTCTACCTTGGACCTTGCCGTCCCTCAAATTGAAGATTGGGAGGTGCCTGACCCCCTTTGGCACCATCACCGGTGTGGCACACTGTCCAGCGGAAACGGCTGCGCTCTCCCCACAGAATGGCAGCCCTGTCGGGTCCCCCACGGGACGCGCCCCTGAACATATGCTTCTCTATGAGATCTGATCTCATTGCGTCCTCCTAAATGTTTTGCTTAGGTCGGAGCGGAGGATCCTCTAGTTCTAATGTTGCTCCTTTTTGGTTACGTTATTTTTTGCGGGTTATACCTGCTTCCAGTTTGTTGGAGCCGTCATGGGGTGATGTTCAGTCAGGTCCCTACGAATGGGGCTCTGTTTTTTCCCTTCTCTCTCTCCCCCGTTCAATATCTGAGGGGGGCTGAGACGTGGGATATTTTTGTTTTACTTGCTTTAGTTGCTTTGGGCCTTATCTGGGTCTCACCACCCAATGTTGTTTATCTTTTGATATGCTTTAATGTCTTATTGTTGTCTTTTGTCTTCCCCTATTTCCCTACGTGTCTCTCCTTCTGTACACCCGGTGATGTTCCGTGGAGCTGCGGTGGCTCATGGCCCACTGAAGGTCGAATGGGGATGTTCGGAGTAAATGTCTGTTGCATAGATATCGGCAAGTACTACCCACATGTATATGATCATGGTTAAATGTCTGTCACTCAATGTAAAAGGATTGAATTCTAATGCCAAGAGACGGCTGACCCTTACTGAATGCAAGTCTCAGAGAGCCGATATAGTTTTTCTTCAGGAAACCCACTTTGACAGAACTGGTTCTTTCAGATTTGCATCTCGACTTTACCCCAGGGCCTACTCGGCTCACGCTGATACAAAAACAGCGGGGTGGCTATATTGCTGTCCAGCACATGCCCACTGCAAGTGGATGCGTCCTGGTCGGACCCCCAGGGCAGATATATTATACTTAGAGCCTCCTTAGGTGGTGTCCCGCTAACACTATGTAATGTTTATGCCCCGAACTCCAACCAACTTACCTTTCTGAAAACGGTGTTATCTCGGTTAGCTAAATACCCCCGCGGCAATGATTATAGGGGCGACTTTAATGTAGCGTTCTCTGAACAATGGGATAGACTATCCACTGGCAATGTCCCACCATCCGGAGCCCAGAAAAACTGTCTACTGGTTTTAGGCGCTTGATCAGGCAGTATTCTCTGTACGACTTTTGGAGGATTAACTTTCCATCCTCTAGGGCGTATTCGTTTTATTCCCATCCCCACCGCACTCATACGCGGATAGACTATTTTTTGGTAACACTCCTGCTCTCAGGTTGTTGAAGGGAGCGGACATGGGCAGTATTACATGGTCGGATCATGCGCCTATCACCATTCTTATAGATCCGGGCGCGTCAGACACGTGTATCCCATTGGAGATTAAATGAATCCTTGCTGTCCAAACCCCAGATTAGACAGGAACTGGGTGATGCTTTGAAAGAATACTTTGAACTTAATCAACACACTGCCTCATCGGTGGCTATGTTATGGGAAGCCCATAAGGCTGTATTTCGGGGTCACTGTATATCCATTGGTTCCAGATTAAAGCGAGATTATAACGCACGCTTGAATGCTACCCTAGGCCAACTCCAGCAGTTAGAAGCCCAATTGTCCATTAGACGCTCCTGTCATCTCCTGAAACGTATTATCCTCTTGAGGGCCAGACTACGAGATATTTATCTAGAAAAAGCAGGCAAACTCCTGTTATATTCTAAACAACGTTATTACATGTGGGGAATAAACCCCACACTCTTCTGGCACGCCAACTGACGGACCAGACTAGGGCGACCGCTCCAATGTCTCTGCGGAAACACACAGGTGAACTAATATATGACCCTGGGGCTATTATGGAGCAGTTTCACAAATTCTATTCCGCCCTATACTCTCTTCCTCAACAAATGCCTTCTGACCCCACAGAATGTCAAAATCTCTACACTTCGTTTTTCGTAAGGGCAATCTCCCCACCCTACCGTCTGAGGCTATTTCGGCTCTTAATGCGCCGGTAACGGCCGAGGAGTTGCAGGAGTTAATTTCTCAGTTACCCAATGGTAAATCACCAGGGCCAGATGGATTGCCGTACTCATACTATAAGTCCTTCCCCTCTATTTTAATACCCCCCCTATGCACTTTGTTTAATTCTTTTCTACAGGGCCACGCGATCCCAGACACTATGTTACACTCTCATATTACTCTAATCCCGAAACCAGGCAAGGATCCCCTAGATTGTGCTAACTACCGACCCATTGCCCTTTTAAACTCCGACTTAAAGATCTTTACCAAACTGTTGGCTGATAGATTGGCCTGTTGGCTTCCCCGACTTATCCATACAGACCAAGTGGGCTTTGTGCGGGGCCGCCAGGGTGGAGACAACACGAGAAAGATTATCAACGTGATCGATGTTGTCAATAGACAGGACGAGCAAGCGCTATTATTGAGCCTTGACGCTGAAAAGGCGTTTGATCGCCTAAGCTGGCCTTTCATGTTCTCCGCCCTGCGGGCTTTTGGCTTTGCGGCCCCTTCCTGGAAGCTCTCAGGTTGCTATACGCTAACCCTTCAGCAACTATTAAACTGCCATATGCTAATTCTGCCCCCTTCCAAATTAAGAATGGCACCAGGCAAGGGTGTCCGCTTTCCCCTTGCTGTTTTTGCTTAGCATTGAACCACTAGCATCTGCTATTCGTGCCCACCCAGATATCCACGGTGTCACGCTTAACAGAATAGAGTATAAAATTTCCTTTTGCGGATGACGTGCTGTTGACCTTATCGGATCCACACGTCTCTCTCCCTAACCTTTTTAAGCTGTTAGAAGACTACGGGAAATTGTCGGGGTATAAGATTAATCCTACAAAAACTGAGGCCCTACCCTTGAATATTCCCATGGAGGCCCTGTCCTTACTCAAAGATAACTTTCGCTTTAGGTGGCAGGAAGAGTCCTTATGCTATTTAGGGGTAAACCTGACGGGGAGTTACTCCTCCCTGTATGCCCATAATTTTATTGCACTGTTTAGGGACCTTAAGAGGTTAATGAATAAATGGAAACCCCTCCCCATTTCTATGTTTGGACGCATTGTTGCGGTTAAGATGACCGTTCTGCCTAAGTTGCTTTATTATTTTGAAACCCTACCGGTCCACGTACCCCGCTCGGAGCTTCGAGCTCTTCAGACAAGCGCGTTGCAGTTTATATGGAATGGAGGGAGACATAGGATAGCGTCTCGCACCCTTCTGGCCCTGAAGACTCAGGGTGGATTGGCGGTTCCCGACTTTACTAAATACTACTTGGCGACACATCTTCGGAGAATCCCAGCGTGGTCCAACCTGTATGCCTACTCCAGATGGATGGAAATAGAAAAGTTGTGGTTGGCACCAATCCACCCTAACTCCCTTTTATGGTCTCCCGTCACCCAATCTGCTGTTCCAGAATTATTGGGGCCTATGAAACATACCTATAAAATTTGGTTGTACTGTCGAAAGGCTTTTCCCTTGACATCGGAGAAGTCTTCTATGACGTCTTTCCTTCTCACTCCTCTCTTCCCAGACAGCTTGCAGACTTTTTTTTTAAGGAGTGGTACCCCAAGAAAATATTTAGATTTGCAGATATAATAGACTATAGGTCCCTACAGCTGATTTCCTTTGACGACCTCCAACGGACTAGATCTTTGCCTGCATCGTGTAGTTATCAATACATACAAATACGCCATTTTTTACTTCCCTATTCCATTCTACTCAGGTAACTGTCCCCACGGCCTTTGAGCGAATCTGTAAACTCTCTGAGTCAACTAAGGGCTTAATTTCTGAGATATATGTACTTCTCATGACTCCGGCCTCCCCGCATCTCTCCGACACTCCTACATGTCCAGATGGGAATTGATACTGAATCGTTCCATCTCGGTTGATGACTGGAAGCTGATCTGGCGGAGAGCGACGATGACTATCGTCATGCGTGATACATAGGGAAAACACTTACAAAATTTTAATGTTTTGGTATCGTACTCCCAGTCAGCTGCATAAGTATTATCCTAGCGTGTCGGACAGGTGCTGGCGATGCGGAACAGGGGAGGGCTCTCATTTTCATATTTTTTGGGTATGCCCCCTCATTAGACCTTTTTGGAGTTTGGTTCAGGAGGTCCTATACCAATTGTTTGATATTAGGTTTCCCTTGGAACCCTTCCTCTATTTGTTGAACATTTCGCACATCCCACTGAAGAAACACATGTTGAGGCTATTGCTTTATGTTTTAACTGCAGCACGGCGATTGATTGCCCGGTTTTGGAAACGTACTGATCCTCCTTCTCAGTCGGACTTAATATCTAGTATCTCGGAAACTAGAAGGTTGGAGCACTTGTCAGCCACCCTGTTGTCTTCAATAGACAGATTTGATAAAGTATGGTGTCAATGGGACTTAGTGTTTGGACATGCACCGTAACTTGCCTTGACCCCTACCTACCCCTCCCCCCCCACTGTGTCTGGTCTTGTCTTCCCTTAGTGTCTATGTATGTATCTTGTCATATACTTGAAACTGTTTTGCCTTATTCCATTGTCCTGGATTATTCGCAATGCAATATGTGTATTATTTTGTTTGCCTTGATTGCTTTTTTCTTGACTTGATCTCCACTGTGACAATATCTTTGACCTCTATTGATGCAACTTTTTGCTTCTTGTTGATTGTGTATTGAAATAATTTCAATAAAAAGACAATTGAAAAAAAAAAAAAAAAAAACAGCTATCTTTTCTTGGTATTCCTATTTTTCTGTCAGGCTAGGACCATGCATCGATTGTGGTTTTATTTTTTGTAATGATTTTTTGGTCAACCAAGTGTAGACAACCAGATCTTTGTAGAATGACATGAGAATCTGTGACATTGCACCTGTGGACTGAATTACCTGAAATCACAGGAGATCATTTTAGCCAATCTGACAGCACCTTAAGGTGGATTTACATTGCCCAATATTCGGGCAGATTATCGGGAAGAAACGTTCCTGTGAGCACTCGTTCCTGACAATCTGCCCATTTAAAATGTGCTGCCGATTACCCAATGAATAAGTGAAGGTCATCGGGTGATCCTGTGATTCATTTCAGACACACCAATTATTGTTTCTGGGCTGCAGATCATGCTGGCTTAACAGCGATCTGCAGCCCAGAAACAATGATTCTGTATGGGGACGAGCGATCGCAGTAGTGATCCCTCATTCTCACATTCTCTTACTATGTGGATCAGTCTCCTGAGAACCCAGGCACGTGACGCTTCTTTTCTGAAAATCCAGCTTTTGCCGATGTCAAGTCCTTTCCCAGCTTTCTGGCCTGAGCTATCAATAGGACATTACTTCTGCTGTGGACGGGGACAGTACTATATTTCTGGTACAAGCACAGATGGGGTACATTCAGGGGCTGGTTGGTGCAAGGACTAGAATACTTCTGGCCTTCTCCATTGCGCAGGCCAGGAAACCTGGTAAAGGATGTGACGTCAGTGGAAGCAGGTGTGATATGCCATCTATACGCATGTTACTGCTGCAGGAAAATGAATGTCCTCAGTGGTGGCGTGTAAAGGTTTACCTCCTAATAAATTTGTCATATCTTTTGGTGTGTCCATGTGTCAGAAAAGCCAATACCTGCGATATGAGCAGATGTACATTTTCATCGTAGCTTACACCAGTATCTAATGTAAGTTATGCTAAATCTGTTGATCTGTGGGTGGCCACATGCTCTCCCCATGTGCAGATTGGCCATAGACCTTACAGGGAAATTTCCCGGTGGGGCAATGCCCCAGGGGGCCACCAAAGTCTTCCTCTCTGCTTCTGACCGGGTACATAATGAGCTCTCAACAGTAATTAATGCTGTGAGAATCAGGTAGTCGTGTACCCAGCCAGTGACGACACATGTCCTCCTGAATTCAACTGCTGTGGCAGGCACCTCACCTCCTAAACAACTGAAGGAGGAGGACAGAAGATGGTAGCTATTGATGTCTACCACAGAGGGCCAGCTTTTGGGGCAGTATACCATGCTGGGATTGTATTTTGAACTATGGTATTGTTGACCCTGCCTCCTTGTCTTGCCCTGCCTTCTGTTAATTTAGACCTGCCTACAAAATGGGGCTACTTTTATTTTTTTATTTTTCCAGGGCCACTTAAAGTTCCCAGTCCGCCCTGGCTCTCCTGATAAACCCCACACACTTTTCATGTCACTTTCAAAAGATGGCAAAGGAAGCACAAAACAGCGTAATGGTACAAATGTTAGAACAAAATTATCTGTGCCAAAATTTGAAAATCTGACTAAAGATCTGAACAAAACCTGAACGTGTAATGGCACTCTTAAAATGGCTGTAGACACCAAGTGCTTGATGACCTCGAGACTCCTGCCCACCTCTGGACTACGTTGGACTAATAGCTGGCATAGATAATGAAGTCACCCATGATAGCAATGCCATGAGGATACGTACTTATGTCGCGGCTGCATGTGGCTAGAACCACACCTGCAGTTTTTTCCGTCTGCCACAATTTTTGTAACAGAGTTCACTATCAGAATTGTATCATGACACGGTCAAAAGTCATACAGCTGCACTGGAGGAAATGATATAAGCACAGAAAAATCATTTTTGTGGACCCAGGTTGCATAGGTGACCTTCTGGAAAAGATGATTAGAGCCGGAAGCGACTATGATCCACTGCAGTATGACCATACTGTAATGACAGGTTTATGATGTTTTGGAGGATATTAAGAGACTGATTGTATGAGTATTGAACTCATGATCATATAACATATAAGCTGGATGATAGGAAGAGATGGGAAAAGGGAAGTGATAAAATGAACGTGAACTATACATTTGGATAGACAATCAATCCTTCATTCTCTGAAATGCGCAACCGACAGTGCATTGATAATCTATTCAGGCCTCTTCACGTTTTCCACATTTTGTTATATTACAGCCTTTTTCCAAAATGTTTTTTATTTTTTCTCATCAATTTACACCCAGCAACCCGTAATGACAATGTAAAATCAGGTTTGTTGAAATTCGTTAAAAATTTTATAAAATTTGATATTACTTTATAGTTACTTTACATAACAATACAGACCCTTTGGTTGCACTTTGTTGAAGCTGTTACAGTCTCCTTGGATGTGATGCTACCAGTTTGGCACACCTTTGGTAAAATGCGTTTCAAATACATCCTACCCGCTGCTTTTAAATGTAAGAATCCTAAGGGAGCTGGTAATCGCTAGTGATATGCATGGGGCCGAAAATGTGTGCAATTTTAGCCTGAACATTCTGTTTTACAATATGGGTATGGACCAGGCTCGGACTGGCCCACAGGGGAACAGGTCAATCCCCCAGTGGGCCCCTCTACCCCATCCCCTGCACAAATGGCACATGATACAGTAGACAGACTGCACTACATATGGAGGCAGTATATAACGTTTCAACCCGCCTATGTTCATATTAAAAACATGGAAGATTATTTAGTAGATTACTCCATTTATTATTACAGATGCATCTGGTGGCGGACATAACCTCTAGGTCAGTGTTTCCCAACCAGTGTGCCTCCAGCTGTTGCAAAACTACAACTCCCAGCATGCCCGCACATCAAAAGGCTGTCTGGGCATGCTGGGAGTTGTAGTTTTGCAACAGCTGGAGGCACACTGGTTGGGAAACACTGCTCTAGGTACAGAGTCAGGCCAGCCATTTTCCTCTTTCCTCAGACTTGCCCTGTCAAAGTTAAGGGCCCCCATGATTAATGATCTTGTAGCGGCCTACTGCCGCTATGTTGACAGGAAATATTTGCATGTAGCTGTACAGTGAGCCCCCAGTATAACATTTACTAGTGAGCCATAGGCACCACAGTCCTACAATGGTATGGTACCTTTTATCTTTGGTATTGGATGTCATACTTTGTTACTCTAGTCCATTTGGATATAGGTATTTAACTAGGAATATCTGGGTTCCACTTCTGTTCTCGTTTTGAACTGCGTGCACATTAACCCTGGGTTCACACCTGAGCGTTTCTGAGACGCTCATTTTACGCGCGTTTTTGTCGCGCGTATTACAGCGCGTTTTTGCAAATAGGAAATGCGCGTCATACGCGCGTTCGTGACTCTGGAGACCAATTGAAAAAGGCATATCTACACTTTAACATGTGTTAAACGCGCGTTTTACGCGCGTTCCCATTGAAGTCTATGGGTGCAAACACGCGACAAAACGCCCCAAAGAAGCTCAAGAACTTCTTTGAGTGTAGGGCGTTTTACAGCACGTTTAAACGCGCTGTAAAACGCTCAGGTGAGAACCATGCCCATAGGGAAACATGAGTTTTCTCCTGTTGAGCGTTTTACAGCGCGTTCGAACGTGCTGTAAAACGCGCAAGTGTGAACTGAGGGTAAATGAAACATGTCACCAAAAATGTTATCTGCCAGTAGGGATGAGCAAACTTCAGTCCTCTCCTGCATAACAGAAACCAGACGGATCCGTTATACTGGCCATAGACTTCTATTATGACGGAATTCTTCTACAAGCATTCCGTTATGTATTCCGTCATTGAATTGCATTATGTTCCGTGATAACGGAATCCATAAAACAATTCAGCGTAAACCCGAACTTCAAATAAGGTTAGCTCATCCCTATCTGCCAGTTAAAATCAGATACTAGCACGTCTCCTTTTTTTCAAATCTGTTTTTATTTTCTGATTGTAGATTTTTTATATTCCATTTCCTGAATATGATTATGTTCCCTGAGCTATTCTTAACAGCATTTAGAACGCATAAAGAAAACTGCTTTATGACAACCACATGGCCCTAGACACAATGGTCAGGAGGGGACCTCATTGACTTCTATGAGAGAGTTTTCTAGGACGCTCTGTGATCTGTGCAGAGGTCATTGTACAAGGAAGGAACAGAGGAAGGAACAGAGGAGCTCTGACAATCACCTGTTGTTAATGGAGGATCCAATCTCATCTAAACACAGAGATTATATCATTACAGGCAGGATTAGAATGAGTTAATTGCAGTAAAGTAATCTGTACAAACCAAGAAGTGGCGCCAATTATTAGACATAGTGGCCAGTGCAAAAACTGCAGGATTTTTTGTTTTGTTTACATATATGGAATACATGGAAGATTAAAAACATCATCATCAAAAACTCTTCAAAAATGTGTTAAACATCAGCAAGTGATTTAAACAGCAGGTTATTTTCTGATGACACATCCCCTGTAGTATCTAGGGACTCATTTTGGTCCTTTTATAGGATTCCTATTGTATACAGTATTGTAACTTTTTGTATTGGTGGCTTGAATAAAGATTGCTATATTTTCGGATGTTCGACTTTCTAAATAGGGGTTCTTTCCTATTATATGCTCATGATTGTATATATTATTAGTACGCCCCCCTTTCCTTCCTATTACAGGGCTTTATTAGAAAAAGACTGTTATGTACTATATGATGTCTGATTTTCACTTGTTTTAGAATAATCATTTGTCACATCTTTTGGCGTGACCCCTTTAATGGAAACAGGATGCGCCTGAGTATTGTGTGTAGAAGATTGACTATTGCAAATGCTTCAAAAATCTGTCTCAAAGTGATCTAGAATTCTGGAGCACAGGGTGTGTGCCCCATTTAATAAGTGTTGCAGACATTTTTTTTGCCTCCGTTAATAAGGTTGGGGTGTGGCTTAGGAGCATAGGTGTGGTTTTAGGGCTCTCTCACATGAGTGTGTCCCTTTCAGGAATCACACGCCGTGTGAGAGAGATATCGTGCAGTCTGGACTACGGAAGTGAACGGCATTATCATGATTTATAATGCTGTGTGCCTCTGCCTGACCTTTCTGTAACGTAATCATACATAAAGCTGTTGGTATGATTCCGTTACAGAAAGGTCAGGCAGAGGCACACAGCATTATAAATCATGATAATGCCATGTGCTTCTGTACTCCAGACAGCACGATCCCTCTTTCAGACAGAGCGTGATTCCCGCAAGGGACACACTTGTGTTTCACACTAGCAGCAGGCGAGTCCGTCAGGATGTTCCGGCGGGTGAGCAGCCTGTCGAATCCGTCCTGCCGCTAGTTCACGTGTGCCCCTGGACTGCCGCTCCATCCCCATTGACTATAACGGGGGCGGAGGCAGAGTTCTGGCGGCAGCGCACGGCGAGAGGCAGCAGGACTAAAAGTATTGCATGTTGTACTTTTAGTCCGGCGGCCTCTCGCTGTGCTGCCGCGGGAATTCTGCCCCCATTATAGTCAATTAGGATGGAGTGGCAGTCCAGGGGCACACATGAACTAGCACTCGCCGGAACAGCCTGACGGACTCCCCTGCCGCTAATGTGAAAGTACCCTTAGATGTGTTAAATTTGACATATGATTCTGACACAAAGCAAGACACCTCTAATACTGTGTTTAGTAAAAAATAGTTTAATGGTATGCAAAATCAGCCACTGGCACATTTTTAGACTGCCTGGTGTAAGCTTGCACTGAGACAATATTAGTAAATGTATCCTCTTAACCATGGAGCCATACCTCCCAACAGTCCTGGATCCAGTGGAACAGCACTATTGTGAGGGAAGCACTAAGCGGGCAGTGTGTGGGGATACAACTGGAAATAGGTGGGATTGGGTGTGTAAAAACAGGCATTAGGCAGATTTAGAGGGTGGCTTGCTGTGCTGATATTGTCCGTCCTGGGGATTTTCAAAAGTTGAGGATTACGATGAAGCCCAGCACACTTTCATACTCGCACTGTACTGGCCCTAACATTTCAACCTACGCATTTCAACTGGTAAAGAAAGGGGTCAGTCAGCACATCCCAATGTGCAGGTGCACGCTGCCATGGCTAGAAACACAAAGAAAAAAAGGACAATGCAACAGCACTCTGCAGACACAAATAAAGTAAAACAATGCCATAACTATAGAAAACATTCTGGTGCTAATACTATGCTTATTTTGCAAATTAGAGACTCTTGGCAAATACATTTTGTACAAAATTATTTGGTCCCGTTTGGCAAACGTCAAGGCGATCTCTATCAAACGGGAACCTAACCTACGCATTTCTACACAGACATTAATTATTGGGTGTCCTCAAGGTGTAGAGTATGGTAGCCATATAACACAACATCATTGGGTGCTAAACATAATGTGGTACATTTTGTTTGAGTGTACGGCCCTAATAACTAGCCATGCAACTCATGGATCAAAAGCCCAATATATACTCAACATGCCTCCTCCTTGATGATTTCTACATCACCAACTTTCACTGAATCACCAGCCTATCACTTACAGCAAGACAGGTGGTGGGGAGGAGGTTTAACCAACATCTCTGGTTACCCAGAAGATTATTAAAGGAGTGCTACAATATTGATGACCTATCCTCAGAATATGTTATCACTATCAGATTTGTGGGGGTCCAACTCCTAGGACCCCGCAATTCAACTGTTTGACGAATGTCAGATACTCGTGCAAATGCTGCATCCTCTTCACTGTTTAAATCGCACACCATTTAGCTGGTACTGGCGGTGTAGTGTAACTACAACTACTCATCCAATTCAAGTGAACGGAATGAGTAGTTACACTTCACTGCTGCTACTAGCTAGACGGCGTGCAGAGGACACCGCTTTTTGTACGACTGCCGCAACCCCTTCAAGAAGCTATTCTGATATCTTGAGGATAGGTACCGTAATCAGTATTGTAGCACTACACAGCCCCTTTTGAGGGGCCCCTGACAAGATAAATAAAGACATTATCAACAATAAGAGTGATCAAGCGATAGAGTGTGTATGTGTAAATTGAGATATAAACACATAGCACCATTAAAGGCCTCCATATTGTTCTGCCAACAGTCTAATGTCTAAGGGGAGCTCCCGACTCTCCTCTGACAGATGATGTAGGGGAAGAGAAGGATCGGGCAAAGTGAATATTTTTGCCCGATCCTTTTGTTCTCCCAGGAGAAAAGTCGTCAGAAGTGTATGGCAGTGTCTTTCTCCTCTCTTCTCACTGCATACACATACAGTATACGGATGTACCCAACATGTGTGTATGGGGGAGTCGGGAGAGATCGCTGTCAGCCAAATGATAGTTCAGCTGACAGATATTGAATGTGTATTAAGTATTAAGGCACTCCAATCCTGAAAGCGATACCCTTCAATCAAACTGCATTGCGATTAGCGCATAAGAATACATCCTTCAGCACCAGGGTTGCAAACTGTCCAGAAATTTCTGGACAGTCTGTAAAAATAGGTGACTTTTTTTTCCTGTGTCCGTGATTTTTTTTTTTTACGCTGGTCGTACTTGACCAGATTATTCTGGTGGTAATTATCATTTTACAGCTCACAGTAAATTATATTAATGAGTGCTTATAAGTAAATTGAGCTATAGACATTACTTAGAATCTTTATCATTCATTATGGTTTTCCAATTTGTCCGTAAAAAAAAGTTAGTTGTCTGTGATTTTGGGTTGGCAACCCTGTTCATCACAAGAATGTGTTTTTATGTGCTGATCACAGTGCAGTTTGATTGGAGCACATCGCCCAAGGGTACTTTCACACTAGCGTTATTCTTTTCCGGTATTGAAATACAGTAAAGGGTCTCAATACCGGGAAAAAAACGCTTCCGTTTTGTCCTAATGCATTCTGAAAATGGAAAGCAATCCGTTCAGTATGCATCAGGATGTCTTCCGTTCTGTCCCTTGTACGGTATTTGACCAGACAAAATACCGCAGCTTGCTGCGGTTTTTTTTTCCGGACAAAATTCTGGAACACTACCGCACTTGCCGGATCCAGCGTTAATTTCCATCGAAATGTATTAATGCCGGATCCGGTACCAAGTGTTCTGGATTTTGCCGCATCGCCGATCCGGTTTTCCGGCCAGTTCTTTCTAACTTCGAAAAAATTAAATATCGGATCCGTTATTCCGGATGATACTGGAAAGATGGATCCGGTATTTCAATAGAATAAGTCTAACGGATCCGGAAAATACAGCTTACCATTTGCCGGAACTGCCTGCCAGATCCGAACAATGATAGTGTGAAAGTACCCTTAAGGACAGATGCTTTAAGTGATGACTCTTTGGATTTTTTGTTGTGTTCCTTAACTCGTAGACATCCACAATTTATACAGTATATTTATAATCGAGCCTCTGATGGCCTGTGCAGCTGAAACATAATTTTACATGGTCTTCTTTAAAGAGATCGAGCTGAACTGTGTCAACCCAATTTTTCTGAAGTGACAAGGATATGATAGCATCAGCTCCCGGTCACAAAAATTGCATAACACAGCGCTTAAAGTTAGCACTATGTTTTGTAGTGGGACCCAGATACAGGAAGCCTCCTTCCTCCTTTCAGGCCGTTGCCATGGAAAGTGGTGATGTCATAATGACATCATCGGCATTTGACGGATACTGAGATGATCTGATCTGTGTCCTCCTAGCATTCCTCTATATGCAGGTCACTCCTAATATTATCTAATGGCTATTTTCTCTGGTCTGCATACAGAGGAATGCTGGGATAACGCACATCATTTTATCCTTGCTTTCTCCAGAAACAGGAAAATATAATCAAAAAATCTAAGAGAAAAAAATACTTACCCTGTTTTATACTAATAACCTATCCTCAGGATAGGTCATTAGTATCTGATAGGTGGGGATCGGACTCCCAGGACCCCCACTGATCAGCTGCTTGAGGGTGCCACAGCGCTCTGGTGATCTCTGTGGCCTCCTCACAGCTTACCCTAGGCCACTGACATCACATTCATCAGTCACATGTCTAGTGAATGGGGTTAAGCTGTGATACCAAGCACAGCTGCTATCCAATGGACTGAGCTGTGCTTGGTAAGTTGCGAGGAGGCCACAGCCCTCACGAGATCACCGCAGCCTCTTTAAACAGCTGATTGATGGGGGTGTCAGGAGTAGGACCCCCGCCGATCAGATACTGATGACCTATCCTGAGGATAGGTTATAAGTATAAAACACTTGGAAACCCCCTTTAAGGTTAAACAATATATAATGAAAAAGAAAACAAAAAATAAATACAAACCCTATGAAATAAAGTATATGGGTCTTGGGTCTTCGATTATGGCAACACAAAAATAAAAAGAAGAAAAAAGTGATTTTATGGTATAAAAGTACTAAATAAAATAATAAAAAAATCAGGGGGTCGTTTATCAAACTGGTGTAAAGTAGAGCCGGCTTAGTTGCCCTTAGCAACCAATCAGATTCCACCTTTCATTTTTGACAGCTCCTTTGCTGAATCTCAAAACCGGGCAGCACAATGCATATGTGAAAGTAGCCTAGGAATGGCAAAAATATGCACATACACTCCTGACCGTGTCAGTACCTTCTGTAGGCCATGATACATTAAGAAAAAAAAATGTTGCACCACTAAATTTATGATAGCACCGGGCAGGGAGCATGTGTTATATCCCAAATACAGTGCAACCACAATGTCATCGTTGCTATGCTGCATAGTTGTAATTAGCAGTAAGATTTCCAGCAGGAAATCTGATGCTTGATGCACAAATAGCAATTGATTCACTGTGTGGCTTCTCTCAGCATGGTAGCGCTGCAGATTTCACATATGGAGGAAGGGGGGAGTGGAACAACATTCTGCCGTTTCTATTTGGGATGGGAGAATGTCCATTGAGGAAGACATGGAGGAGATAGATAAGGGCTCTTTCACACTAGCGTTTTGGTTTTCCGGCATAGAGATCCGTCGTCGAGTCTCTATGCCGGAAAAATCCTGATCAGGATTATCCCTATGCATTCTGAATGGAGAGAAATCCGTTCAGGATGCATCAGGATGTCTTTAGTTAAGGACCGGAACGTTGTTTGGCCGGAGAAAATACCGCAGCATGCTCCGCTTTTTGCTCCGGCCAAAAATCCGAAACACTTGCCGCAAGGCCGGATCCGGAATTAATGCCCATTGAAAGGCATTAATCCGGACTTAAGCTAAACTTCGTTTCGGCACATCGCCGGATCCGACGTTTAGCTTTTTCTCAATGGTTACCATGGCAGCCAGGACGCTAAAGTCCTGGTTGCCATGGTAAAGTGTAGTGGGGAGCGGGGAAGCAGTATACTTACCATCCGTGCGGCTCCCGGGGCGCTCCAGAGTGACGTCAGGGCGCCCTACACGCATGGATCACGTGATCCACGCGCATGGGGCGCTCTGACATCATTCTGGAGCGCCCCGGGAGCTGCACGGATTGTAAGTATACTGCTCCCCCGCTCCCCACTACTACTATGGCAACCAGGACTTTAATAGCGTCCTGGCTGCCATAGTAACGCTGAAAGCATACTGAAGACTGATCCGTATTCAAATGCTTTTAGGTCACTTGCGTTGTTACGGATCCGGCGGGCACTTCCGGCAAATGGAGTACACGACGGATCCAGTCAACGCAAGTGTGAAAGAGGCCTAAGCTGCATGCGTGGGAACCACACCTGCAGAACCATGAAGGTGTCAGTAGCACCTGGTGGTGCATCATTACCACTGCCGCACAAAACTGACTCATTCAATAAAGACATGTACTGTGTCTGGCTGAACTTGCTGCACAGAGACAATTCCACTTGAGAGTACAAGGCAGGGATGGGTTTTTATGAGCAATAATGTCAGCTAGGTATCTCAATTGAAGCTAAGTATGCACCATCAGTTGCCTATAGGCAGTGATATCCACTAAGTGGTACAGCAGCAACTACACTGTTAGGAACATAGCCAGGTGGAAGTTCATTCATTATAAATGACAGAAGGTGGAGCGGGGGAGAAGCAGTAGCACAGTAGATGTTGACAGTGAAGATAATGACAAATGTGGCTTAGATAGCAGAATGATAAAGGGGAGGAAGACGGTCTTGCTCACTGTACTGGTCAGTTCAATTTTCCCACGTGAACCTCATGCCGATTCAAGCGCTGAAGGAGATCTATAGTTCTCACATTTGTTCTTAAACGGCCACAGCTTATTCTGCAGAACTTACACACTGTGATGTTGTCAATAATTCCTGCACAGTCACCGCCACCACCAGACCTTGCCCTAGGTTGGATAGCTTTTGATTCTAGCATTTTTATTTTTTTATCCATACGTCAGCTCCGCTCGATCGCAGCCACCACCACCCTCCTCCTCTGATGTCAGCCCCGACCGCTCCGATATTGATGACCTATCCTTACAGTGGCAAGCCTGCTAGCCTTTACAAGCTCTTAAAAGGTAAAGATCGGGGTCAGAGAGAGCCCATTCTCTCTGACTAAACAGTTAAATGCCACAGTTGCTATTCACTGTGGCATCAGAGCGGTTAAATGCCTGTGATCAGAACCATCTCTGATTAAGGACACTGCCTGTATGTATCAGCTATGTAACACAGCTTGCACCCACCAGCTCTGATGTGAGCTTAGCTCCTGAACCGGGTTAAACACAAACGTATGTGACAAAACATTGGAAGCAAATGGAAAGAAACACGCAAAAGAAGTAGAAGGTTGCTTAATGTACTTTATTTACTATAAAATAAAAGAGCTTTTTGTTGGATTTCTAAGGGTAAAGAGAACAACTGTCATCCAAACATTTCTGTCTCAACCTCTAAAAGTAAGACTGGTGTGAGCTCCGGGAGGAAAAAAAACAAAACAAGAAGCAGTTATTTCCTTATGAAATTTTCCCCTAAAATGTTGCTCCTCCTCCACCTTGCTGCCATAATAAATAGGAAATATATATTGCACAAACAAATGACAGGGATAGTAGGATGAGTTGATAATTATTAGAGAGGCTAACATAACAAGGGCCTATTTTCTATACACATCAGAATCTGGTCCCCACAGCAGAATGGTGCGCACCTTACTGCAAGACCCACACAGAAATTAAGAGATAGTTTACTAGTTTACAGCATCGTCTTCCGATTCATTTGGCAAATATTTCTGTTTTTAATGCTTCTAACTTTGAGTAAAACTATCTGATTCAGTGTATGTCGAAACATTCCTATATGGGAAAATTCCCTAAGAGAAAGGTATAAAAGCCTGGAAAAAACGAGTCTTATATGAAGCAAGCGTTCTGTAAGTATGGCAATTGTGTTTCACATTGGGCATAAGCAGTCCATACACACAAACCAAATTACCCCAAAATTAGCAAAATCAAGGCGAGTTTTTTTTTTTCCCCTTCCTACATTGGAATGAAATGAACAGTTCGGTGTCATGTTCCCGAATCAGAATCTATTCAAGCATTTTACAACACAAAAAAAGCAGCTACTAAGCAGCCCTGCCAAGGAACATCCACATGCAACTGCCTCCAGATAGCAAGAAATGTCCAGCTTTCTATCCAAACAGGGGAAGGCAAGGTTATAGGGAGAAAGGGCAAACTTTAAAGAGAATATTCAATTAAGCCTTAAAACCCTGCTATGCCAGTGCACACTGATGCCTTTGCTCTCGACATGTGCCACCCAGTGCAGACCAAAGCAGCATGATGGATGTCTGGCAGATGACGTTGGAGGAGAAAATTTTCAGGTCCGAGTGTAGTGTCCAGGTGAAGAAGTAGTGACCTCTCTCCATCAGTTATTCCCAATTTTCCCAGTCTTCATCCTCAAGCTGAAAATATGTACAAGGGAAAGTTAATCTCTTTGATGCGGAATAAGTTGAGCATCAGACAATGGGCACTGTGTAGAAGAACTGAGGCAGCGGCAATGCCTCTATTAATCCTCATAATCATGTGGCAAATCACATGACCACAGGGACGAAAGTGACATAAATAGAATGTACCGTATTTTTCGCCATATAAGACGCAGTTTTTCCCCCCCAAAAGTGGGGGGAAAATGGCAGTGCGTCTTATATGGCGAATGCTACCATTTTCCTATAGTTAAAGCCGATACATCGCACAGCCTGCGGTGTATCAGCATGGAAGGAGGAGGGGGCGGAGCCTGGCAACACGTGGCGGGCGGCCCGCCGCTCACAGCGTGACTGCTTTCATAACATTTATAATCTTTAATCATGTCCCCTTATTCCCTATAAGCCCAGTACAGTAGCGCTCTGCTAACCTGCTATACCGATCCTCTAGCAGGCAGAGCGGTGCTGTGTAACGTCCTCACTGACGCCATCTGCCTGCTCCTTTCACTTTATGAATGAAGCAGGAGGAGCAGGCAGATGACGTCAGTGAGGACGTTACACAGCAGCCTGCCGCCGCACCGCTCTGCCTGCTAGTGTACTGGGATTATAGGGAATAAGGGGACATGATTAAAGATTATAAATGTTATGTAGGCAGTCACGCTGTGAGCGGCGGGCCGCCCGCCACGTGTTGCCAGGCTCCGCCCCCTAAGCAGTCACTATGGGCCAGATGTTTTAGAAAAAGGGGGCATCTTTGGATGGCAATGTAATGGGGGCACCTGTGGATGACACTGTAATTGGGGTGATCTGTGGATGACACATATAGCATAAGATGCTATATATGTGTCATCCACAGATCCAATCCATTACAGTGTCATTCATAAATACCCCCATCACAGTGCTATCCACAGATCCCCCCATCACAGTGCTATCCACAGATCCCCCATCACAGTGTCATCCACAGATCCCCCATAACAGTGCCATCCACATCTCCCCACATAACAGTGCCATCCACAGATCCCCCCATCACAGTGCTATCCACAGATCCCCCCATCACAGTGCTATCCACAGATCCCCCATCACAGTGCTATCCACAGATCCCCCATCACAGTGCTATCCACAGATCCCCCCATCACAGTGTCATCCACAGATCCCCCCATAACAGTGCCATCCACATCTCCCCCACATAACAGTGCCATCCACAGATCCCCCCCATCACAGTGCTATCCACAGATCCCCCCCCATAACAGTGCCATCCACATCTCCCCCACATAACAGTGCCATCCACAGATCCCCCCCATAATATTGTCATGCACAGACCACCATTACTTCAAAAGGACACCTTTTGGTTAAAAATATTTTTTTTCTTATTTTTCTCCTCAAAAACCCAGGTGCGTCTTATAGGCCGGTGCGTCTTATAGGGCGAAAAATACGGATCATATAGCGGCAGATGATGGTGAACACAGTGTCTATGTTAGGGCTATTTTTACTTAACTGGACTACTCTACCTCTATTAGGATATAATGAGGTCATAGTGAAAAATGATCTTTAGAAGATATGTTTTCCAACTTTCTAATATATTTTGTATTTCCTCACCATTTTCAAGATGTTTACTTGCGGTTAGTGAGCCATATAAGTTACATTTATCAGCCTAGACTCCACACTACTTAGATCAAACTCTCAGCATCTGCACAAATATAAAATTACTTCAATTCACTGACAAACATCTTAAAAATAGTCAAATTATAAAAAAAAAAAAAAAAGTCATTCAAAATGTTCCTATTTTTTCTTTGTACAGTGACTGGACTCACAATAAAGAACTTGTCTCAACTCGCCGTTACTAAGGCAAGATGAGACACAGTCCTGACCAACCAGCCGGCACTGATGCGCGCCGTTTCAGTAGCGCACATTGTGGTGCATTAGAGCTAAGGAAACAGCGTAGCACAGCAAGCCATGTTGTTTCTGAGTTAGGGAGACAGTATAGCAGGAATCAGCAACCTTCGGCACTCCAGATATGGTGAAACTACGACTCCCAGCATGCACACTTGCTTGGCTGTTCTCAGAACTCCCATAGAAGTGAACGGAGCATGCTGGGAGTTGTAGTTTCACAAGAGCTGAAGAGCCGGAGGTTGCTGATCCCTGCAGTATAACTTGCTCTGTGATGTTGTTTCTGTAGATCTCATGCACAGCAATGACAGCTACTGAAACAGCAGAGCGCCGAAGCACTCTGCTATTTCCCAGCCGGCTGGTGGTCAATACGGTGTCTCAGCTCACCTTAGTAATGGCGAGATGAGACAACCCCTTTAAGACTGCAAAAGCACTTTAAAGGGTTGTCTTAGTATGACAACCCCTCTAGATATGCCCTACTAGGGCACACAGACACTTGAACCCTCTCTATGAGCCAGTGCAGAGAGATGTTCCGTAATGCATTACATAAGCTTTCAATTAAATGGCAACCATCTCTAGGACAACGTATAACCAGATGCCCCAGGGAAGAATGACGGCCAATTTGATAATGATGACCTATCCTAAGGAAAGGCCATCAATACTGACAGACTGCAAAACCCCTTTAAACAGAGTTGTCCAGGTTTCTTTCTTATTTCTTTTAAAATGTGAAATGTGCTGTTCTCTGCTGCTGTCCCATAGACATACAGCAGCAGAGCAGGAAGAGAGGAGGGAGACGGCACGTGCGCACAGCGCTCACTATCTCCTCAAACAGCTGATCGTCAGGAGTGCCGGGTGTCAGACCCCCGCCAATCTAATATTGATTACCTAAGGATAGGTCATCAATATGAAAAAAACAGGAGAACTTCTTGAAGCTACCCCCAATACTGTGCCTGTTCTGCTCCCCCTTCCCCATTCGTGGGAATGCCCGCCATATTGGGTCAAATAATAAAAATGCCCCTAAAGTACTCTAGTAGTAATAATATAACCATAATGCTCCCAGTGGCTCTAATGTCCCCCTGTAGTGCCCCCACTAGTTCCAATATATAATGCTCCCCCCCATAGTGTCTATATATATATATATATATATATATATATATATATATATTTATATATATACACACACACCCCTGTTAAAATGTCAGCTTTCTGTGCTGTAAAAAAAAAGGCCCCATTCACACGTCCGCAAATGGGTCCGCATCCGTTCCGCAATTCTGCGGAACGGGTGCGGACCCATTTATTCTCTATAGGACCGGACATGCAGCGGAGAGCATTTGCGGAGCGCGGCCCCGAACTTCCGGTCCGCGGCTCCGCAAAAGATAGAACATCGGACAAGAATAGGCATTTCTATGGGGGTGCCGGCCGCGTGTGTTGTGGATCTGCAATTTGCAGATCCGCAACACACCACGGACGTGTGAATGGGGCCTTAATGTGACCTATAAACTGTACAACTCAATTGAAAAACAAACTAAAAGCTTTTAGGTAGAGGGAAGAAAAAAGATAAAAATAAAATAATATGGTTGCATATGTGTGCACACCCTTAAACTAATACTTTGTTGAAGCGCCTTTTGATTTTATTACAGCACTCAGTCTTTTTGGGTATGAGTCTATCAGCATGGCACATTTTGACTTGGCAAGATCTGCCCACTCTTCTTTGTAGAAACACTCCAAATCTGTCAGATTGCGAGGGCATCTCCTGTGCACAGCCCTCTTCAGATCACACCACTGATTTTCAATCGGATTCAGGTCTGGGCTCTGGCTGGGCCATTCCAAAACATGTAATCTTCTTCTGGTGAAGCCATTCCTTTGTTGATTTGGATGCATGCTTTGGGTCGTTGTCATGCTGAAAGATGAAGTTCCTCTTCATGTTCAGCTTTCTAGAAGAAGCCTGAAGGTTTTGTGCCAATATTGACCGGTATTTGGAACTGTTCATAATTCCCTCTATCTTAACTAAGGCCCCAGTTCCAGCTGAAGAAAAACAGCCCCGCAGCATGACGCTGCCACCACCATGGTTCACTGTGGGGATGGTGTTCTTTTGGTGATGTGCAGTGTTGTTTTTGTGCCAAACATATCTTTTGGAATTATGGCCAAAAAGTTCAACCTTGGTTTCATCAGACCATAACACCTTTTCCCATATACTTTTGGGAGACTTCAGATGTGTTTTTGCAAAATGTAGCCTGGCTTGGATGTTTTACTTTGTAAGAAAAGGCTTTCGTCTTGCCACTCTACCCCATAGCCCAGACATATGAAGAATAACGGAGATTGTTGTCACATGTACCACACAGCCGGTACTTGCCAGATATTCCTGCAGCTCCTTTAATGTTGCTGTAGGCCTCTTGGTAGCCTCCCAGACCAGTTTTCTTCTAGTCTTTTCATCAATTTTGGAGGGACGTCCAGTTCTTGGTAATGTCACTGTTGTGCCATATTTTCTCCACTTGATGATGACTGTCTTCACTGTGTTCCATGGTATATCTAATGCCTTGGAAATTCTTTTGTACTCGTCTCCTGACTGATACCTTTTAACAATGAGATCCCTCTGATGCTTTGGAAGCTCTCTGTGGACCATGACTAAGAAAATTTCAGGAAAGACCAACTGAAGCAGCTGAACTTTATTTGGGGTTAATCAGAGGCACTGTAAGGCTGGGAACACACCTAGGCGTTTCTGAATCGCGCGTATGACGCGCGTTTTACGAGCGTATTTGGATGCGCGTTTTTGTAACTAAGAAACGCGCGTCATACGCGCGATTCAGTGATTCTCCCCTATGGCATCATTGTCCATAGGCGCGTTAAAACGCCCCAAAGAAGCTCATGTACTTGTTTGGGCGTGGGGCGTTTTACAGCGCGTTCAAACGCGCTGTACAACGCCCAAATGTGAACCATGCCCATAGGGAAGCATGGATTTTCACATGTTGTGCGTTTTACAGCGCGTTTGAACGCGCTATAAAACGCTTAGGTGTGTACCTAGGGTAAATGATGGCAGGTGTATGCTGACTCCTATTTAACATTATTTTGAATGTTATTGCTTAATTCTGAACACAGCTACATCCCCAGTTATAAGAGGGTGTGCACACTTATGCAACCACATTATTATTATTATTTTATTTTTTTCTCTTCACCTAAAAGATTTCAGTTTGTTTTTCAATTGAGTGGTACAGTTTAAAGGTCACACTAAAGGTGGAAAAAGTTCTGAAATGATTTATCTTTGTCTCATTTTTTACAGCACAGAAATCTGACATTTTAACAGGGGTGTGTAGACTTTTTATATCCACTGTATAATGCTCCTCCATTCCTCCCCAGTAATGCCAGGTATATATAATGATCTCCTTTTTATTTATTTTTTATCTATGGCACAGTTATCTGTGGCTTGTGTTGCTGCGTCCTGATGCATGCAGTCCCAATGACATCACCACACCTGCTCCAGGTTTCATGTGATGAAATCATCATGTGAGACACAGAACAGGAGGTTGCAGTGATGTTGGCTTCTTGCTCTGTTCTAATGCTCACAGACTTGAGGCCTAGCGGCCTGAGGCTTGTAAAGTTGGACCGTCCCCTCCCCCTTTATTGGGCGAAGTGGCACCCTAGGCGGATGAATACCCTCCCCTATCCATCGTTCTGGCCGTTCCATGCATTGAGGAGCGCAATTTGCGGTCCACAATGCATGGGCAACGTCCCTGTGGCGGCCAGGACAGATCGAGACCCATTTAACTAGAACATGTTTTATTTTTTAGCGGTGCGGAGGCACGGACAGAAACACCACGGAAGCACTCCGTAGTGCTTCCGTGGGGTTCCGTGCCTCCGTTAAGCACGGCAGGTCTGGATTGCGGACCCATTCAAGTGAATGGGTCAACATCCGTGATGCGCAGAGCACACGGCCGGTGCCAGCATACTGCGGACCGCAATACGGCTGTGTGCTTGTGGCCTAATTCAGAGCACATTACTGCAGGAGGTATAACAGAAGAGGACTATGACTCCCAACATGTTTAAGCCATGTTATATTATCAGAGCACATTACAGGGGGAGGTATAAGAGGATGGGACTACAACTCCCAGCATGTCCAAGCCATTATTATGTAATATCAGAGTACATTAGAAGAGGGGGTATACAACTCCCAGCATATCCAGGGTGTTGTAATGTACACTGATATTATATAATAATGGCCTGGACATGCTGAGAGTTGTAGTCCTCTCCTGTAATGTACTCTGATATTACATAACAGTAGGTATAAGAGGAGAGGACTACAACTCCCAGCCTTTCCCTGGCACTTACATTGAATCCATACTTCTTCCTATCCATCACTGGTCGTCTTCTTTACTTTACTGCACTAATGAGCTCCGCCTCCTGTTCTGGTCACATGATGGTGAGTTCATCACAGGTCCTTCATCCCCTCTTCTCTGCTGAGCTCCGCAGGTCCTGTCAGCACTGTGCTAACAATTTCTTTTATATGGGAGGGGACCTTACACTGCATTGTAAAGTGCAGCTATTCCGCTGTCCGCCCATTTGCTTCCTCGGACGTTCAGCTGAACAGCAACACTGAAGCAGGGGGCCCCTTAGACAATGGGGGCCCAGGGCAATTGCCCAGTTTGCCCAGTTTGCCCCCCCTAACGCCGGCCCTGGCTGCTGCAGTGCATGTGCCCCCATCAGTGCAGGAAGTTGACAGACTAGGGCCGGAAGTCCAGTGAAGACAGACCATGAGCCAGGGAACCGAAACAGAGTGGGGAGGGACCAATTGAGCATGGGTTTCTCTACAAGACCAGTTCTTTGTTGGGCAGATTTAAAAAAAGAAAAAAAGCTTGGACAACCCCTGTAAGGCCTATTCAGAGAGTCCTTAAGGGGTTAAAACACACGTGGTGTGTGTACAAAGTGTGAGAATGATAATGTTAATGACAATTCCAATGATGAAAGTACCTCTCTAGGTAGCCACATGGTTTCTGGCTATGTAAAAACACTCAAGAAAAAAAATGATTCGGACTTCAAGCCCTCACCTCTCCAGATACCTCCACCCGGGAAAGTGCCAGCTGTACTTCCTCTTCTGTCATGTCGAAGTCTTTCTCCCAGTCCTCACTGACATCTGTACTCGACCCTGCAAGAGAAGCCCAACTAAATTAAACCAACCAGACAACAGTTAAAGCAATACTACAGCTGGACACTTGTCATTCAGCTCCGCCATTCATTTAGAAATTGTATTGTGCCACTTGGGAAAAGTGGTAGTTTGAGACACTCCCCTTGGCTGTTCTGCCACCTAACCCCTTAAGGACCAGGACAATTTTCATGTGTGCAGTCTTGTTTCTTTCCATCCCACCAGCTGTAATTTTTTTACATTTTCTGTTCACTTAGTCATATGAGGGCTTATTTTTCAATGGCACCATTTAATTTGCACTGGAAAAAATTCTTTGTTGGGTGATACTAAAAAAAAAAAATGCAATTATGCCATTGTTTGTTAGGTTTTGCTTTTACAGTTTTCACTTCTAAAAATGTTATGACAAACAATTTGCAGGTCAGTACAATTACAGCAGTAACAAATTTATATACCGTATTTTTCGCCCTATAAGAGACACACCCCCCCCCCCCAAAAAAAAAAAGTGTGGGAAAAATGTCAGTGCGTTTTATAAGGTGAATAGTAGGACCGGTGAGTATAGCGCTCC
This sequence comes from Bufotes viridis, assembly GCA_033119425.1. Classification (NCBI taxonomy): domain Eukaryota; kingdom Metazoa; phylum Chordata; class Amphibia; order Anura; family Bufonidae; genus Bufotes; species Bufotes viridis. The sequence goes on from CM065591.1 coordinate 269,899,573, forward strand.
TTGTACTGGCTGTACTCACCACTCTTTGCTTTTCTCCTTCCGGCGCCACCCACATTGACCTAAGCACAGCATGAGGATGTAGGCATGCTCTGACTTCACACTGTGCTACACTGGGTCACAGCACAGAGCGGCAGAAGGGGCACTGAATCTCCCAAGTGGTGGCGGCATCAGGAGCAGGAGAGGCAGGTTGATGTATTGTTTTTTTATTCCTTTTTTGTCTGTTCTGAGGTCTGATTAACACATTGGGGGTCTGATCTAGAGTATGATTAACATGTTGTGGGCCTGATCTGAGGTCTGATTAACATTGGGAGTCTGATCTGGGGTCTGTTAACATTGGGGATCTGTGCTAAGGTCTGATTAACAACTGATGGTCTGATTGGGGTTCTAATGAAAAATATTTTTTCTTATTTTCCTCCTTTAAAACCTAGGTGCATCTTATGGGCTGGTGCCTCTTATATGGCGAAAAATACAGTCATTTTTATTGTTTTACTGCTTTAAAAAAATAGGAATTTTTGAAAAAAAAAATTTTGCATTGCCATATTATGGCAACCATAAGTGCTTTTTATTTTTCCCCTCTACAGAACGGATCCGTTGCTTGTGTATGGGGGACAAGCTGTAGTTTTTATTGGTATCACTGGGGAACATACAACTTTTTGATCACTTTGTATTCTGTTGTTTCTTGGGGGGAGGGAGGTGGAGACCAAAAAATAGCAAGTCGTCCATAATTATTTATTTTGTTGTTGCGGTGTTCACCATGCACAAGTAATATTTTTAGAAGTTCAGACCTTTTTGGACACAGGATAACAATTATGTTTTTTTTCTTTTTTTACTGTAATTTTTAGTGCCCTTAAGTGCATGTGGTCCTCTGATCGCCTTAACCAAAGACTGCAATTGCATACTTGCGGAGAATTCCTATCGATTGCAATAATAGGATTTTTTGTGCTTACCTGTAAAACCCTTTTCTCGCTGAGTTCATTGGGGGACACTGAAGACCATGGTTATAGCTGCTGCCACTAGGAGGCTAGACTAAGCAAAAAAAGTGTTAGCTCCTCCTCTCAGCTATACCCCTCCTGCAGACACTGAGCTATTCAGATTGTACAAAAGCAGTAGGAGCAGTCAGGAGAAGCCAACAGAAAACAATAAAAAGGAAGAAAGACCATGAGGACCCATCTAGAAAACCAGCAATGTACATACAGGGTGGTAGCTATGTCCCTCAATGAACTCAGCGAGTAAAGAATTTTACAGGTAAGCACAAAAAAATCCTATATTCTCGCTCGTATCATTGGGGACACAGAAGACCATGGGACATTAAAGAGCAATACCATGGGGAGGGAACAAGAACAGAATGAATCCAAGGCCAGTCATAAGTCCCTGCACAGAAATGCGGGGGAAAGACCCATTCCCCAGAAGGCGAGCCAGACAGCGGCTGAAAATGCAGAGGCTCAAGCTGGGAAGAAGAGAGAACAGCCCAGGGAATATAAGTCACGGCTCAGGAGACTTCAGAAGAAGTGGAGAGCACACAAAATATCCACAAGATGGACAAGAATGAAGACAAGTCAGTCACCAGATGCACGGAGCGATTGTGGAAGATACAGGAGAGAAATACGTAGCCTGCATCCAGAAGGCTGCTAATGAGTGATGCCCATGATCAAAACCCCAGAAAAAAACAAAAAAAACACTCAGTGGAATACTGACTGGAAGAAGACGAACTGAAAATGGCGTCTGGATATCAAGGGCCAAAGAACTGCAGATGTGACAAAACTTGCCACCCATGGGGGAAGAAGTAGAGATGCCCGAAGGCAAAGGCCCCCCACACCATACCGGACTGCCAGAAGAGAAGAACATTCCAGCGTGACCATGACGAACAAGTCAGGGCTAGAGAACCTGGAAGTCAGGCATGAGAATGTCCCACAAGAAAAAATTATTGAGGGAGTGAAGAAACCAAAAGGGAACAAGGCAGTGGAACTGACCCAAAAATGACAAATAAATCGGGGCGTAACCTGACAGGGAAAGAGTGTCCTCTGGGATCAAAAACGTCCCATTCAGACCTACGGCCAATGGGGTTTCTTCATAAGAATGTTCCCCCAGAAAAACGCCAATGTGGTAAGCAGAGGCATGTAGAGGAGGATCTTAAATTCCAGAACAAGAGAGTAGAGAAGCAGTCTGATACTCCAAGGCAGGCTGCCTGAACTGGCAGACATAAATCGGCAGCTACAGACAGGAACCAGAGATAGGAAAAATACTGCGCCAGGAAGGGAGTGTGGACCCCGAACGCCACAAAGCCCCAGAAAATAAAATTTATAACAGAACCAACACCACCCGCACAGGCACCCCACAGAAGAAAGGGGGCATACGAGAACCCAATGGCCATGAACACTGGCCACAGGCAGTAACAGTACATGGGGGAGCGCAACTACTCGCCCTGCGGAAGGGCAGAAGTAGAAGCAGCCGATGCGGCTTAGTAGAAAACCAGCACTTAGAGGTGACAACAAGGGCAGTACGACCGCTCGACCCGGCGAGTTGCAGACAACTCACATATGCAAACTGAATAACTGCATACCCAAATTCCACACGGAGGGAACGCTGATGCGGTCACCTTAGTAGATTGTAGAGGCAATGCGATGCATCTAAAAGGGAACAAGGCGCTAGACCAGCACCATAGAAATCGGTAGGTTTTACCAGGTACAGAAAATGTACTAATGCCCAGCAGAAGTAAGCAAACCGCTCAGCCGCAGCGTGTCATGGCAGAACATAAGCAAAGTGCCCCCTGTGGAAGAAGGAAATGTAGACACGATTACAACTACAACTAGCGAGAAGGCACAATGCCTAGAAGGAGAAATGCTGTGTAGATACCGCCGGAATGCCAGGGCCGATACTCCACATGGAGGAAGGGGATGTGGATAAAAAACATAAATGTAGCGTCCCCCGCCCCTGCGTCATGTAAGCCGCAGTTGAAGGATGAACGCAAATATTGCCCCTGGGGAGGGTTCACACAGTAGTAGCCACGGAACTGGAGTAGCCAGAATATCTATGGGCAGCGCAAAGACTGCCTCACAGGGGGGGGAGGTGATAGCAACAACTATGGCCTCCACATGAAAATGAGGACAACAGCAATAGCCACCAAGAATTGCTGCTAGCTCAACACTCCACCTGAGAAGAGTACACGTTCCACCTACGGAAGAAATGTGGACGCCGTGCGTGCCAATGACAATCAACCAAATGAGATTGCGCCTCACAGGGACTCAAGGCACGAAGAAAGGCATGATGTATGTCAACGGCCTGTTAGAGCTACAGGCCGACCTGGAAGACAGAGGCTGCCATGTAGGCGCCAGACACCAATCCAAACTAATACTACCTGAGGAAGGGGGTAGTGTGAAGCAGTCACAGTATCCAGCAGTAGTGCCAAAATACCACCTATGACAGGGGATAAGGCCATTGTAGGTACCATGTCTAGCCAATAGGCCACCCATAGAACGGGATGCCATGCGACAAGGAACAAATTAGAGTAGTCGCGGTAGACAATGTTGAAGCAATTACTCCACCCAAGAAAGACGGATAATGTAATAGGAGGAACAGTTTCCAGTGGTAGTGAAATTAGTCCGCTGACGAAAAGAGGGTAACCGAAAAGATGTACAGGGTCCACTGCAAGCACTACTGGTTGTGCAACTACTCTGTCAATGGGGGGAGGGTAATGCTACAGGATCTATATCAAGCAATTGTGGTGCAAAAAATCCCCCAATAGAAGGGGGAAAGCCGACAGGACAGATGATATCCAGTATGAGAGTAATTACTCTGCCTGCGGAGGGGTTAATGCAACAGGACGTATGGTATCCAGTGGAAGTGCAATACTCCGCTTAAGGAAGGAGGGTAATGTGACAGTCTGTATAGGATCCAGTGGTAGTGCAATTACTCTATAGAAGGACTACGGAAGGAGGTTCATGCTACCGGAAGCATAAGATCCAGTGGTAGTGCAACTATGCTGCCTCTGAAAGGAGGGTAATGCTACCGGATATACTGTATCCAGTGGTGGTGTAAATATTCTGCCCATAGAAAGACGGCAATGCTACCAGATGTATAGGAACCAACGGGATGTAAACACTCCGCCAATAGAAGATTACTCTGCCCATGGAAAGAGGATAATACTACGGGCTGTACAGAACCCAGTGGGGCTGCAATTACTCTTTCTACAGAAGGAGGGTAATAGCACAGATTGTACAGAATCCCGTGGTAGAGCAAGTACACCGCCTAGGAAGGAGGGTAGCGCTACAAGCTGTACGGTACCCAGTGCAAGGACAATTACTCCGCCTATGGAAGGAGGGTAAATGCTACAGGCTGTACAGTATCCAGTGCAAGGGCAATTACTCCGCCTATGCCACAGGCTGTACAGCAGCCATTGGTAGTTCAAGTACTCCGCCTAGGAAGGAGGGAAATGCTACAGGCTGTACAGCATCCAGTGCAAGGGCAATTACTCCACCCATGGAACGAGGGTATGCTACAGACTGTACAGGGTCCAGTGTTGAGCGCACATATTCCACCTAAGGAGGAAAGGGAATGTGACAGGACTCACGGAATTCAGTGGTAGTGTAACTACTCCACCTATAAAAGTAGGGTAAGCTACAGGGAGTGTGGTATCCAGCAGTAGTGCCAGGATTCTGCTTACACTATAGGGCGTATGTATCCAGCAGTAGGGTAAAGAAATTCTGCCTACAGAATGGCATGGGAACCAGGTCCAGAAGGACCAGATAGCTGCAAGGGCTAACAACTGAATGGTATTAACCAATACAACAATAACAGTACAGTAAGGATTCTCTCTTTGGATCACTATTTGTGGATTTTTATGGACTGTGGACCTCTTTTATGAACTTTCTCTAGGGTTTTTTATGGACTTTATACAGTATTCCATTTTATGTTTCACTGATATTAATATACTACTGGTCCATGCAGATCTGATTTTATTAACCAATTGTGGTAAAAATTTTATAAGCATGATGTGGGAAAGGTGACACACAGGGTGGAGACGTGTGAACTTGAATTATAGTCGCACATAGCTACCCTTTTATGTGTGAGACTCCTCCATACACAAGGCTATCATTGCAATAACCTGATGTCCTGCACATTTTAACATTGGTGTGTACATCAGCACACAGTGTGTTTTCTGAAATTGGAACAGCCTGACACAGGGGAAGCAGCACGACACAATAGGAACGTGTGGACTTGATCTACGGTCGCACGTTGCTATATTTCATGTGTGGGGCTTCATCCACACCCTAGGCTAACCAATATATGAATTTACAAGACATCAGACTATAATAGCAACATTTTCTGCCTATGATACATATGCTATCATTCCACCAGTAAGGAAACATCCTGTCCAGAACAGCACTTTTTGATGATATTAGAATAAAAAGACTAATTTATTACCATACCTCCTGCATCTATATATTGTCAGAGCACTGAGTGCCCCCCACCTATTTGTTTGTTTTAATATAGTACTTTGTTTCACGGTTCATTTGGGAGAACCAAAGGGGCGAGCACCGTTAGGTCCTAATATACGTTTAGGTGAGCCACCAACAGATACACTTTTGTCCTGAGAATATATAAATATATAGTGTTTTTTTGTTTTTAACACATACAGCTCAATTCTGTTCAAAACAAAACAGAGCTAGCGGAACTGAACCCACATCTGTCTGTACTAATGACCAGAACTGTAAGCCTCAGCAGAAAGCCCAGTAAGCACTTTCCTCAGCACAGTAATACTGAGGCAAGGAAGGTGTTAAGCAGAAGGTAGGGGCGGAGCTTATTGGGCAGCTAGTGGGGCGAAGGCATGGGCGCGAAATTTTCGCACTCTGAAAATACAGATCCCGCCCCCAAAACACACTGGGAGATGCAGCCTAGTAGGCCGCAGAGCCGGGGCCTCGAGTACAGGCGGGGCCGACCAGAAGAATTTCCGGTTGGGGGCTGCGATGTAGGGAGGGAGCAGAGTGCACTGGAAACAAAAGAGGCCAGTAGCGTGCATACCGATGCCCCGACTAGAAAAGCGGCGGCCGACCAAGGAGACACGCAATCGTCAGGACTGGCTCGCAGGTCGTGGATGGGGCCGGAGACCAGAGGTGTGACAGAGGCGACGAGTCACCAGATACTGGGGCCAAGGTCTAGGAGAAACAACATATATTAAGGGGGGGGGGGAGGGCTCAGACCAAGGGGGGCCAGCAAGGGAGGTACGTAATATACTTACCCAGATGGTTTCTGCCCACCCTGATTCCAGCAGTGTCACCTTCCTCAGTGCGCTGCCCCTTGGGGAGGGCGGCTACACCAGTAACAGGGGGGACTTCCAGAAGTAGTAGCCAAGGTGACATTGTAGCTGGCGAGTAACAGCGGATTTGAGATCCACTGTTCCTTCTTGTCTTCCAGAAGTGGGGAACGAGCAGCAGGCTTGAGGACCCGCTGGTCTCCCCCCTTAAGTGTGGGAAAAACAGGTGGTGAGAGCCCACCTGCAGCAACCTGTAAAATAAAACAAAAAGGAAAAAAACGTCTGCCGCCTACGGACACTAAGCTAAAACTGATTAGCTCAGTGTCTGCAGGAGAGGTATAGCTGAGTAGAGAAGCTAACACTTTTTTTTGCTTAATGTCGCCTCCTAGTGCAGCAGCTATACCCATGGTCTTCTGTGTCCGCAATCATACGAGTGAGAAAGTATACTATTGCAATTGATAGGAATTCTCAGCAAAGCTTAAAAGTCAGTTTGCTATAGCAGTCCTGGGAGCCTTCATAAGGACCCAGGCTGCCACAGTAACAGACTGGAACCCCTCTGGTGGCTCTGACTGGAGGACAGAAGAATACCTCTTCCTCTGTCTAGCCCCATAGAAGCTGTGGCATTCGAGGGGTTAAATGAACAGGATTGATGTTATGTCTGATCCTGGTCATTGCAGCTGGCTGTCAGCAGTATTATACAGCCAGCACCCACTGCTTATGGAGCAGGTTCATCTCAATATTCTCCACACTATATATTCCCCATGCACCTAAAACAGATATATCATTCATGAGTCGTTAAGAAGTCCATTTAGTAACTCCACTAGGGCAGGCTCACAGAAAATGGTCCACCAGTAACCACTCACTCTACTCAGCAGTAGCGGGTATAAAGAGCCATGCCAGGACATTGGGGGAGGTATGAATGTCCTTGACTAGACAGTTACTTTAATCAAAAAGCATTAAACATTGTCAAACATGAATGAAGAAACCAGCGTAACACTATTAAAAAAAGTTACAATACATACCTTTCTGGCCATTATTAGAAGGTGTGGATTTCCCACTGTCACTATTGAGCTCAAACACACGAAGGTCAGAAGGTGGCTCACGAACTGCATTTTGCGTGTTTCCTTTGGCCAACTGTTCTTCAGGGTTTGAAGACGACTGCTTATCTGGTTTCTCTTCTTGCAAATCATCGGTTACTGGAGATGGACTGGCAGGGTTTTCAGCTGGTGCAGGGGGACCATGGTACGCTGGATTGTCAATCTGAGTGATGGGCGAGAGACTTTCACTGCTCTCTGAAGGGCTTGTGACACAGACAGTTTCTTTGCCCGGTTGTACTGGCTCCTCAGAACTGCCTTCCACATTTAGAGTTGGAATGGCAGAAGGCAATATCCTTAAATTATCTTCATAGCTGGTGCTGCGAGGGGAGCCTGCTTCGACTAATTCTTCTGGAGAAAAAACAAGAAAACCTTTAAAGCTTGGATATGATATTTCTAGTTAAAACACCAGTTTACCATTATCATTAACCCCTTCCCAATATCCGCAGTACATGTACGGTGAAGTTGCATCTTTAGAAATGGCACCCAATGACTGCAATGGTAGAACTTGGGATCACAAGTTCAAGTCCCTTAGAGGGTTTTTCAAAATACATTAAAAAGAGATTACAAATTGAAATCACCCCTCTCCTAAACTAAATATAATCAACATCACTGGTATCGCTGATCTGAGAATCTCTTACTCCTAGAATATAGAGTATATATAATAGAGTATATAAAATAAAGAGTATTTATTCCGAAGAATGAACACAGTAATGGAAAAAAAAAATCCATAAGGTCAAAAGGTTGGTCACTTCATCTCTCACCAAAAATCTGAAAAAAACGTGATCAACATTTATACAGAAAATGGTATTAATGTTGCAATAATTGTTGGTGATAGCAGGAATACCGTATTAGTTATACAGTATACATTTACCTAACTTATGATCTAATACAATCATTGATAATGTAATTACTAATCGCTCAAGCTTTTCTTGCTACACAGGGTGTATGACCCCACAACTGTTAGGGTACTTTCACACTAGCGGCAAGGAACTCCGTGCTGTCGCGATTCATTCACAGCGGAGAGCGTCGCAGCCAGGGAGAAGGTGAGCTGTTTTTTCTCCCTGGCTGTGACACTCTCCACTGTGATTGGACCGCGGCACAGCCAGGGAGAAGGAGACGCCCACTGAGAAACCCTGGCGTCTTCTACTCCTTGTGCCGATGCTCAGTATTAACATACTGGGCGGGAAAACTGCAGGGGGGCACAGCGGGGTGTACAAGAGATATTTAAAAAAAAAAACAGGCAGGGTGGCAGCATCAGGCACCCGGGAAAGAAAGGTATTTAATTGAACTTAAAAAAAAAATATAAAAAAAAAAAAGAAAACATTTTTAAGCAAGGCAAAAGACACTGAGAACAAGAAGAGAGACACTGGTTGAATTTCCACAGTTCATCAAATCCAACTTGTATAGAGTAGATAAGGCTAGCGTTTTAGATTCCGTTTGTGAGATCCGTTTCAGGGCTCTCACAAACGGTCCAAAACGGATCAGTTAAGCCCCATTGCATTCTGAATGGATAAGGATCCGGTCAGAATGCATCAGTTTGGCTCCGTTCCGCTTCTATTCTGTTTTGGAGGCCGACACCAAAACGCAGCATGCAGTATTTTGGTGTCCGTCTGAAGAGGCGGAGCCTAACGGATCCGTTTTGAATTACAATGTAAGTCAATGGGGACGGATCCGTTTTCAATGACACAATATGGTGCATTTGAAAACGGATCCGTTCCCTATTGACTTTCAATGTAATTCAAAACGGATCCGTTTTGGACTTTGTCATTTTTCTTTAAAACTAATGCAAACGGATCCGTTCTGAACGGATACAAACGTTTGCATTATAGGTGCGGATCCGTCTGTGCAAATAAACAAACGGATCCGCACCAACGCAAGTGTGAAAGTACCCTAAGCTAATAGACTGTGATTTCAGTAAATGGATGAAGAAGTAGTATGCAACCATCTGGACTGTATAGATGTATAGAGAAGCAAAGCATAGAACTATTACTAGAAATACATATACAAGTTTCTTTCGTAGACAAGTAATGTGCTCACCCTCTTCCTCCTCCCATCCTGGATCTTCAAAATGCGCACTTTGTTCTGCTCTCTGCTTCAGAGCATCTCTCCGAGCTTCTTCCTGAGAACATAAACTCCACATAATATCTTCTAAAAGTCCACATACAAGGTGATACATGAAGGCGATAGAGAGTACATAATATCCTCGCTTATCACCACATCAGCTAGCAGTAGAGCATATGGTAGCAACAAATATAGAATACTTTGTACTAACTAAATCCAAACGAAAACAGTACAGATTTTATTTCTAATGTGCAGTATTAGGGCTCAAGGCAGAATTAAAATAGTTGCAAATGCAACCAAAGTCTTTCATCTTTTACTACAATTTCAACAGTGGTCACCATTAGTGAACATTGCCAGTGCTTGCTATATACCAATTACGCCAGTTCTGACATGCCAGCATACGGCCACTGAGCAGCTAGCTCCAAACTACTGGCCAAGCAGATGGACACGACACAGGGGAGCATGGGCGGAGAGGTTCAAGGTGGTCTCTCATTAGTATTCCATCAAGTCTAGGAAAAGAATAATGCGGGATTGGCTCGATATCTCATACATTTCTCTCATCTCTCCCATAGTTTTCTAAGATACAGCCACTGCTGTCAGTCACATTTGAGTTTAAAAACATCAGTCAGTGCGTTGGTCAGTCAGTCTCCGTTCTATTAATACTGTGAATTGCCAGTCCCATGGACGTAGCTATAGGGGGTGCAGAGGTAGCAGTCGCTACCGGGCCCAGGAGCCTGAGGGGGCCCAAAGACCCTTGTGCCACATAAGAAGACACACAAAGTACTGAAGGAAGGGGGCCCAAGTTGAACTCTTGCACCAGGGCCCATGAGCAGTTAGCTACGCTCCTGGCCAGTCCATAATCTTCTTCAAATGCTGCATTTAGCTAGTCCCCACCCTGCTGTAAACACCGTAATAAGCCTCACCACAGTCTGACGTAAAGGCGCATCACTGGAAAACGTGACTGCAGGACCCATCAGCTCTCCTGACTATAGTATAGTAAATACTTGCTTTATCCATGTGATAATTCTGGAGCATACATTCTTATAACTATTTTCTGCCACTCATTTATTATTCCTTCTAGAAGTTCTTGAATAATTTGCCAGAAGTTTGCAATGAAGGCCCCTCTTGGTGTTTAGGATTTAGGGGGGGTCAAAGAAAAAAGAAGGAAAATGCAGCAGCACTCTGCAAACACAAATGCCATAATTATAGAAAATATTCAGGTGCTAATGCTACGCTTGTTTTCTAAATTTGAGATTCTTGGCAAATACATTTTGTACAAAATTATTTGGGCCTGTCGGCCAAACGTCAAGGCGATCTCCGTAAGGCGGGAACCCAACACTAAATACTACCTGTAATGTGCCAAAATGGCCACCATAAAATTCAGGGAGTGCAGGTTCCACATTCATGCTGGGTCCACTCTGCTTTTTAACCCCTTAAGGACCAATGACGTATGAGTACGTCATGGGTCCGGTCCACAGGGATGGCGCCCGCTCCTGCCCGCGCCATCGCTGCGGGGGTCCGGCTGTTTCATGTAGCTGACCCCCGCGGCTAATGATCGCGGCCGGCAGCGATGCCGATCGCAATGATTTAACCCTGCAGATGCCGTGGTTAATCCTGACCACGGCATCTGCGCGAGCTAAAATCGAAAATAAAACTTTCGGCAGCGCTCCGGCTCCCCCTAGTGGTGATCGGGGGAATCGCAGCGCTGGATGTAATAGCCTCGAATTCAATGAATGATTCGAGGCTACTACTTACTATTTCCTATGTAGCCCTTGTTAGTAATAGGGCTTCATAGGAAAGTAGTAAAATCCTCATGAACTCCAATACAAGTGTATTGGAGTTTATGATAGAAGCAATTAGATGACTGATTTATATAGGTCCCTATGGGACCTATATAAAAGTGTAAAAAAAAAACAAAAAAAAAAAAATCAAATCACCCCCCTTACCCCAAAATTAAAATAATAATAAAAAAATATATATACACATCATGGGTGTCGCAATGTGCGAAAATGCCCGTAGTATAAAAATATATTCCCCATACGTTAAACAGAAAAAAGCGCCCAAATGGCCGATTCGCCTTTTTGGACGCTTCATTTCCTCAAATTTTTTTTTATAAAAAGTAATCAAAAAGTCCTACACACCCCATAATGGTATCAACTAAAAGTTCAGATCTCCCCGCAAAAAATAAGCCCCCATACAACGCCATACACTTAATTACAATAAAGTTATAGGGGTCAAAATATGGCTACAAAAAATTAAAATAAAAAATTTCCCACTTTAGAACTTTTTTTCACTATCAAAACGCAAAAAAAAACTATACATATTGGGTATCGCCGGATTCGCACTGACCAATGGAATAAAACAAAATGGTCAGTTTTATCAGACATCAAACGTCGTATTTTAAAAACCCGTAAAACTGTGGTGGAATTGATTTTTTTTTGCAATTTCACCCCATTTGGAATTTTTTTCCCGCTTCCCACTACATCGTATGCAATATTAAATGGTGTTGTTGGAAAGTACAACTTGTCCCGCAAAAATAAAGCCCTCATATGGCCATGTGAACGGAAAAATAAAAAAGTTATGGCTCTCGGAAGGCATGGAGCGCAAAACGAAAACGCAAAAATGAAAAAACCCTGAGTCCTTAAGGGGTTAACACGATTTGGGGGTCAGAAACTATACAATCAGTGGTTTCAGTGGCAGACTGTGAAGGGACACATCCCCAAACTGCTGGCAATTTATTCATAACTTCTAGCAGGAATAATAAAGGTATAAGAATAGATGTTCCAGAACAGTTATTACATGGGAAATGCAATTAGTTACTAAAATAGACTTACTTTAAGTCAAAGCCAGATGTAGATCCAAAAACAATGAGAAGAATAAAGAACTAGTAAGTACTTACCGGACAGATTCCATGCCACGGCTCTGGCTCTTCCGACCAGGCTTTTATTTGGCGGCAGCCGTGACGTTACGTTCGACAACACATGAATGCAGCGGCAATCGCTGGCCCCAGCAGTGAACACCACAAGGCCAATGATTGGCTTCAGTGGTCACCTGTTACCGGTGCAGCAGGATAAATAGAGCCTGGCCGGGAGAACTGGAGAAGTGCAGTGGGATCTGTTCTTTATTGCAAGCCGATCCCAAGGGTTGTGAAGTTTCTTCTTGAAACTGGACAACCTCTATTATTTCGAGATTATTTTGAAAACACTTCTGGCTTTAGATCAGGCATCCTCAAACTGCGGCCCTCCAGCTGTTGTAAAACTACAACTCCCACAATGCCCTGCTGTAGGCTGATACCTGTAGGCTGTTTGGGCATGCTGGGAGTTGTAGTTTTGCAACAGCTGGAGGGCCGCAGTTTGAGGATGCCTGCTTTAGATCATAAAACTGCAGCATTCAATAAAAAACAATGTTGTGTGTGAAACCAAGCTTGATTCTGCAGTCAGCCAGTCCACAATCAGCTATCACAGTTCTCTTCCTAACATGTAATAATGTTGATTTTTAGTTCAGCAACCAGAAAAACATAACTTGACTCCAAAATATTCATACTTAGAAGCTGAAGGCTCCCAAGTGTTTTTTTTTTTGTCTGGAGTATCTGCTAATACAACTTTTTCTCAGTACAAAAGTGTCCGAACTACTAAAGGGGTTTTCCCAAGATTTTTATATTGATTAACTCACCTGTTCTCTGGATAGGTCATCAGTATCTGATCAGTGGGGTCCCAACACCCAGAACCCCCGCCGATCAGCTGTTTGAGAAAGCACCGGCGCTTACAGTAGTGCCACAGCCTTCTCTCAGCACACCAAGCACAGTGCTGTACATTGTATAGCGGCTGTGCTTAGTATCACAGCTTACCTCCATTCACTTCTAAGGGGCTGAGCTGCTCCTAGGCCAGTGATGGGCAACGTGCGGCTCTCCAGCTGTTGCAGAACTACAACTCCCAGCATGCAAAGCCTGTCTATAGCTATCAGCCTACTGCAGGGCATGGTGGGAGTTGTAGTTTAGCAACAGCTGGAGAGCCGCACGTTGCCCATCACTGTCCTAGGCCATGTGACTGAAGAACATTACATCATATGGCCTAGGCAAAGCTAAGAGAAGGCCATGGCACTACTGCTAGTGCCGGTGCCTTCTCAAACAGCGGATCGGCAGGTGCCATGGGTGTCGGATCCCCATCAATCAGGTACTGATGATCTATCTTGAGGATAGGTCATCCTATAAAAGCAATAGGAGAGCAGCATAGTCATGTTGATACAACGTACACTGGACGTACTGGTAATGAGCAATGCTAACTCATTGACCTGCATGCATGATACAATATTTTGGCCATACAAAAACACTAAATTTCCACAATATTATAAACAGAACCCAACTAATCACATTAATGTTAAAAAAAAAAAAAAAAGCTGCCATAATCAGAGCATTGAAAAAATATTTCATACATACATGTTCCAACTGATGCACTTTGTAGAAATACCTTTGCCAGAATTCTGAGTGCGAAACAGCTGCAGGTACCTATAAAATAAGTTGAGAGTTATAAAAAAATATGTAGATATCAGCACAAATGCACTTCTTTCCCAAATTACCTCAAAATGTTGTGGTCACACTAAAAGTCTATCAGCGGAAAAGTCTGTATGCAACTACAATCGCCATAAACTAGATAAGGAAAACACCCTATAGCTCCTGTACCCATGTACTTTAAACTGGTGCTACCCACAGACTAGCCGAGTGACAACTGCAGAACACAGGGCTACTAAATAACTGTAAGCATATGTAAATTTGATATAACCCCTATGAAAAAAGGAATAGGGTCATATGAATCACATCTTTGTAGACCCAATCCTTAAAGGGGTTATCCAAGTTCGCTAACAGCCCCCCCATGTGCCAAGCCCCTCACAGTGTCGGGAGCAGCCAATGGCAGGAGGGAAC